>JAPZDY010000013.1:15436493-15447886 GCA_029783645.1 Ctenochaetus hawaiiensis | reverse complement strand
ATCAAGAGGGACATAGACATTCTGACCTCTGCTCTCCCATGTCTGCTGGTCAATCTCAGTATGTATATGTTTCCATTATGGTCACCATCTGGAAACTCAAGGAGCATGTATGTGATTTATACTCCCTATCCATAAACATCTCTCATCTTAAGCTTTAAGCCTCATGCAGGAATTGTTGTGGACTTGTCACAAAGGAAAAAGAACATTATCAGGGTACTATTAAAGAGTGTTCTGCCAACAGGAGGTGGTTAGAAAAAAACAAAGGCTTGTCTTAAGGCGAGCTGGTAGGAAATGTTTTCTTTTTCAAAATGTGTTATACCCCCTGGTGATAGAAAAAGAGACCAGAGAGAAAGATGGGGAGTTGTTGAAAAGCACGAAAAAAGTTTACTCAGCCCCAGGTGCAGGGTGTCCCCCTGCTGATGTCTTTTCACAAACACTCTGCTCATTTGTCATGTTGATGGGGCGGCTGGACAGCTTACTGGACGGCTGCCTGGTCACTGGGCCAGCTCCTGAGTGGAACATCAAACTCCGCTCACATGAACCCACCCGTTTTCTCTGTCCTTCTTTGCCCACATGTAGTGTGACAAATCAGGTTGAGATTTAGATGGTGCTTGAAGTTAGCAGTGTAATAAAGTGTCCGGTAATTTGAGTCCATTTGTCACCATTATCTGCCCCAGTAAATGCCACAAATTCTTTGCCTTGGTAAAAAGAAGTATGCCTGTCCTTCCTTGTGCTTCCCAAATGGCTGCTTAACAGTAAATGGACGCCACCTCTGGGCACCATGTTTGTCTGGCCAAAGCCCCCAGGGCTCAGCGGGTACTGTGTCTGTCTGCTGGCAAAGACATACCGTTCTCTGTTTGGTTCTTTGGTTTCAAAGAGCCTTGCTGGGTGTAAGCCATCTCCTTTCATTGTTTGGTGATGTTGTGGCCGGGTAGGGGGTTTTGCAAAAGTGTGTTACCATCCCATCCCCATCATCCCTCCACAGTTACAGCTGACAACAGCTCCTGCAGAGTGGCTGCTGCCATATTCATTTACAGTGCTTTCGCCCATGTCAATGTTGCATAGTTAACAGCCCTCTATTGACGGTTCTGTTCAACGCAGATCAGCAGGGGTCAATTAATGAGCGGCCCCTGACCATCAGATCCCAATTATGGCTTTCAGAGCACTCCTCTGTGTGCCCCTCAAATACCCAGCTCCATTTGCCTGATAATTGTGTAATTAGAGTTTGTATCAATAATTGAAGCACCAACAGGGACATGTTATTCTCCTGTTTGCCTAATTTGCTAAATTGCAGCAACATTTTTGCTAATGATGGACCGAGGCTTGTACCTTTCTGTTCTAATTACAAAAGCCTTTTACAGCCCACTTATATCTTATTTCACAACAGTACTTAACACCATTGTTTTGTACATCTTTTCCCAATGGAGTTTGAAACCCTTAAATGATTCTGCATTTACTTGAAAAAATATCTATCTGAATCTATCAATCCATTTATCTATACATGTATATTTATCCTTTTTAAATAGCCATACGAAACCTCAGAAATAGCCCTGCCTTAGTAAAGTAAATCAGCAGAAAAGTACTATCATCAGAATTTACTCAGAGCAGCTACAAGTATAATTAGCATTTTTTCAACAAAGGATTACACGACTATTTAAGTTTATCCCACAGAGAGAATTATCACCCACTGCCTGCTGAGCAGCAATGCAGCAAGCAGCAGACAAACATCAGTAGTTTTCAGATTAACATAGTGAAGTAAAAAGTGTAAAATGTACCTCTTAAATGCAGGAGAGTGGAGGTATAAAAGCAGAATAAATGGGAAAAGTATAACAACTTTAAAACTGTATTAAAGTATAAAACTTGTCTCATAGTACTTAGTTACATTCCATCACTGTATTCCATATTTAATGGCTCTAGTTCCACATGCATAATAATAGCATGTTGGTAAATTAATTGGAATTTTGAAGTTTAGAATTTAGAATTTTTAAATCAAAAGATCATGATAACATAGTAATAAAATAATAAATGGTGGAGTTATTTTGAGGCATTGGACACAGACCTCACATTGAGATTAGTATTATTCCAGCATTCAAACTTTGCCTGCAGCCAATAAATGACAAGGTGTCTGTTTTCTGGTGTGGGAGTGAAACTCCTGTATTGCAGTTTTCTGGTAATAGATATGGGTTATAGCTTTTATACACATACAAATCAACACACAAAACGCTGTGAAACACAACCTGTTGCTCTTTTGAAAAGACCTAGGGGCAATTCAATTATAAGCACTTCCTCCAAACACAATGCCTGATTATTCTTTGGTACTCTCCCTAACCTGTATCCTGTGACAGCCGGCCCCAAACATGATGTCGATGAACGGACGCCTCTGCCCTTGTTTTCTGTCTGTCCCATAAATGTTTGACAAGACAGCCTTATTAAGGGAGAGGAATGTTATTTTTCTCTTTTCAGACCTCCTCAGGTACATTGTCTGTCACTGTCCCGTCAATAAATAATGGCTTGTACCACCATTTCCCATACAGTGCAGCCCCATGACATTAATATGAACACCCCCTTTCACTTGACATAGAGTAATGAGAAAGTTGACAGCTATGACAGTCATATAGCTGATAGTGCTGCAGTTGGCCTATAGTTTGGTGCAGTTTGCAATGCAATCAGAATCTTAAATAAGTATGTCAGGAGAGTGAAAACTTCAAACCAGTGAGAGAACTTTCACCATAACTGTCCACAGCAAATCACATATGGCAAAATGAGCCTTTCTTGGGCAAATGCGGGAATCAAACCACAGCCTAGAGAGAGAAGCAGTAATTAATTCTAATTGGGATATTTCTGCAGGACTGGAGAATGACTGAGTAAATGCTACTCTGGAGCAATGTTTTTGATTGAGCCTGAGCCCCATATGCTGTACTCAGGAGCACATCTGTGCCCAGAGCCCAAGGAGAAATCCCCTGGCAGAAAACACTTCAATACTGAGGAGAAGAGGAAGAGAAAGGAAGACACTGCAAGCATTATTATGCCAGCCGGCAACAAATATCCATCATAATTGCTCCACAATTGTATTAAACTAGCTATTATGTAGCAATTAAATTTGTTTAAGCCCCAGCTTCAGTTACAGTTTTCAGTGTGACTAATTAAAAACAAGGGAGCAAGAAAACCCCAGGCAGAAGCTTTCCCTAAGCTGGAGCTCCAGCTCCCCCACCATGACTGTATTTAAGAGTGTCAATCAAGGCAGAGTCAGAGGCAAGTCATTCAGACAGCCTTTTTGATTCAACCTATTCACTCCTATAAGCCCTTTATCTAGACTGTCTCTATATAGTTCCAATTATCCCAAAGTGCTATGCATTTGCATGCAACAGAAAAAAAAGCGGCCAGTTCTCCCAGTATCATTGCCAAAGATCCAGGATATGAGTGTTGGTTTACATATATACAGTTTTCATCCAAGTTTATACTGTCAGCTGCAAAATACATTAAAACATCCAGCAGTGGTTAGCCTACACTGTCGCTTAATGAAGGTCCATTTAGTGTGTTTTGGCTAAAGTCCAGCAACGCTGAAGCTGATTCTGCCCTCCCACTCAGGTCATTAGAGGTGAGATGCAAACTGATGAACACACAGGGTACAATAATGAGCCATGAAATGAAAGGGAAATTAATTGGACTCCAATAAAGAAAAGATTAACAGAGATGGATTATTCAGTCTGTTTGGCTGTTTTTAGCAGCTTTAAAAACTGTTTATTTTTTCTTTTTCGAACAATGAAATTAGCATAATGCTTCACGATAGCTGCTAAATTTGCTGCAAAGTACCATACACATAACTCTCAACAAGACTTCATTTTTCCAGTGTTAACAGTTTTAGTGTGCGTTTCATTGTTACATTTCAATTATAATTACTATTTATCAAACACATTACTAATCGAAAAAGGTGTAGCTAACGGTTACACAATAGCAACAATAATTAGCAAGTCACTTTTACAAATTTTCTCTTTTACTCAGCCCTGCAACTTGTTCATTCAGAGTTGTGTTTGTGTTGAGCTAATGATCACTTTTTTCTGACCTGTTTTCAGTCTTCAATTACAGGAAATATTAACCTCTTTAGCTGCTAAACGTGTCATTATGTACAGCAGCTAATTCCTAAGTGTGTCTGTTTGTGCTGGTCAGGTTTTCAAAGCATTGTAACGAAAAGTTGCTGACTATTGATGACTACTACTGAAACTGACACATGTTGCCGTCGAAAAGCTAAACTCAAACGAAACTCATTAACTCTCTCTGAAGTCATGGTGGCTGCAGATTCAGCTAGTAATTTAAATGATGATCTTTTTTTACATTGTCACATTGTTTTTACATTGTCTTTTCTGTTATCATGAAAATATTGACTCTATTGTTTTATACAATTAAAATATTCACCTTAACACCAGTTGAAATAGTTAATGATACATCAACAGACAGACAGCCCACAACTATGTAAAAAAGGACAACTTTGGAGCTACCAGGAGGTGTTATTTTTTCTTTTCTTTTGTAAAATCTTCTATAACTGCTTCCTAATATCACCCGCTTATGTGTCAAGATAAAGCATCCTGAGCCAGGAAACTTTAGTCATCTCACTGACTGAACTGAGGCAAAACAGTAAAGGAGCTTTACCAGTACTTGTAATTATAAAGTTATGATTGAAGTTCTGACTGCAATACACTTAAACTTAAACTGTAAAAGCTCTCACTTATTGTAATACATTACTAAGTAATGTTTTATAGCACTGTACATATGCTCATAATTATTGTGAAAGGACATGAGTCTACAGTAGCATAAAACATACCTCACTGCTAAAACCTCTGCCCAGCTGCAGGCTCATACTTCTCACACTGACACACCTCACACTGAGGCTCTCAGTAAACCGGCTTAGAGGACTTTAGACTGAGCAGGACACTGGCAGTGAGGAACTCTGGTACAGTTCAATACATCTGTTACAACTATGGATGTATATTAACATTATCTTTTGTAGCAGTTTAATGTAAGGGGAAAAACACGGCAATTCTCTTTAATTCTAACAATCTGAATCACAATCGTATAAATACAAAGACTTCAGTGAACTTGTTGGACCAACTCAAGCTGTTCACCAGTGCCATAATTTAAAGACTGGAAACATTTAATGACCTTTCATGAAAGTATAAAATATCTCAAATCCACCTGAGACAGCAGTTCCTGCTATCACACAATCAGCAAAGTGTGCCATTTTCATAGACACGGTAATGATCAAATCTGACTCATAAAACCTTCATTGTTTCAAGGTGCTTGGACTGCTCCTTGTGGGGTCAAGGAGTACGTGCAGAGTGCTTCGTACTCTGTGTGGACTCCAGTCTGTCTGCCAGAAGTAATAACACAAATGGTTATGTATTATTTCACCAACCATAGGAGCTTGTCTACGATTTACCAGTTCCCCTTGAATAGTCTGGCTCCTAATTGTAAGTTTGTTTTTGGGGGATATGTGAGAAATGTCCCTTAATCTTAAGAAAACCACATTTTCTCTGTAGCCTTGAGTGAGAGTGACAGTGGGGAAGTGCCAGAATGGAAAGGAATTTGTGAGGGAAAGGGAGATGTCAATCACAAAAGTTAAACATAACAATCTCATGCTGCACAGAAAAAAAATGCATTTCAATGGATTCTGTAATATGCTCTATTTGCAGGCCAGTTTGGGAAAAACATCATGTTTAAAACATTATTTGAATCACTAAAATGGAAATTAAGCTGCATAATCTTCGTTCTGATTTAGCATTTTATTTAATTCAATGCAATCAAGACATACAACACAGGCTTCTAGGATGTTAACTTTGGAAAGGTGTTGAGTTGAAAACAATTTATTCACCAGCATATAAATTAATCCCAGGAATCAGATGTCAGACATAGCAGTGGAAAGATGATAACATATCATGTCAGCCCCTAAAGATCGATGTGCTCTGCATGGACTTAACTCCTGAAGGGGATTATTTAGCTTTGCTAAAGTTTCATGTCAAGGCAGGAAATTCACACCAGGATTAGAAGTTAATACTTAGGACTGCTGCTGATGGACACAGCTGAGGAGTTTAGATGCTTTTTTCTTTCTCTCTCTATGTCTCCAGCTCTTTCTCTCCCTCCCATGTCGTTACTGTTTTTTGGTATTGATTGCCTGCTGCCTCTTGAATTATGCATTCTGCAGCGCGGTTCGGAAGGCTCCCAGGTGGGTTTGTCAAAGGGAAAAGACACATGTAGTCGGGCAGTGTGCCTGGGCGCGTCAGAAATCCATACAGGTCACAATCATGTCACCCCATCAGTTTTAATCAGCCAAAGCTGAATACAAGCTGGTGACAGGGCTTAGAGGTATAGGGGATGTGCCTCTGCCTTGGCTGTTCCCTCGACACACAGGATCTGGTTCAATACTGCTGGATGCCACTGACAGAGACTCATTATCATCTTTATGTGGCTTGCAGCTGGGCTGGATGATAAGACATATACTGGTGTGGGCCTGTTGGAAAGTTTGCTCCCATGCCACACTGTAATTTGGGCTTGATTGGTTTATCGAAACCTTCATCACCCTCTGCAGGTTTTGCACCAGCTATAATGATGCATTGAGTTTTTTTGCTATATGATTTCTCATAGAAGCAAGATTGTTTAAAACTTGACAGCAGTTTTAAAATTGGGTTTGGATAGATTTTATACAAAAAATATCATTGGACAAGTTATGAACCCCACACTTAATGCTATGGATCAACAACAAAATCAAAGTGTATAAATGTAATATTTTTCAAAAAATAGGACACTTTGAGGTAAACACTTATAAAATCATGAAGAAGATATGTTATTCATGAAAATTCAAGCAAATCATAAACAAGACCAAGAGTTTTCAGCCTTGCCGTACAGCTGTGCACATTGCAACCTTGAGCTAAATGCTAACGTCTTCATGCTAACATGCTCACAAAGTCAATGCAGTCCAGACAGTATAACATTTATAATGTTTATCATTTTTTCTTGGTGTATTAGCATGCCGATATTTGATTATTGGTCAACACAAAGCACTGCTGAGGTTCATGCAATGTAATTAGCTTCACATGGATTTGGTCATAAATGATTGATGATCTGATATTGACCAAGGTAAAAGGTTCATCCTTAAAGTTTTTATTAATTATGATAACAACATGAATGTCCGTCTGCACCAAATTTTAGGACATTCCATCCAACAGTTAGTTGGTTAATTTTCTTTATCAGTTTTTATTGCACCAACAATACAAATCATCACACAAACAAACTCCATCATCTTTGTGAACAGATGATCAATCAATAGATGGGCAGCAGATCATATTACGATTGTTTCTTACCGTGAATCTTCCCACGGAAGGGCGAGTCTCCAAAAGGAGGCCAATGCTCCTTTGATGAAAACAGTCACGGAGCTTGGAGTGTTGCAAACCTAAAGGAGTGAAAACACAACAGGGTCAAAAGAGCAAATCCGGCCCTCTGTTCTCGCTGCCTTTATTGTGAGGTTTGCACAAGGCATGGTGTGATTTCGTTAACACTGCCAGTAAAAGGGGCTAGATTTTCACAGGCCAGCTGACCTGCTAAGAGCAGGTGTGTCTCAGATACTGTTTCATACCTTTTATTTTTTTTCTTTTCAGTACACTTCCCAGCTGACGGTACTGCCTGATCCAAGTGCTTATCAGGATTTCAATGGAGGCTAATCAAAAGTTCAGCTAAATTTCCTCACTTTTCATTCTTTCAAAGAATCCTGTTGTTTTAAAGAACTGTTGCCACTGGGACTGAAATAGTTATGGGAACATCACCTGGAAACGAACATCAATCACTCAGGTAGATCAGCTTTGCCTTTTCATTCTCATTCAACTGTTTCCATTGAGTATGTAACATTATATGACGAGAGTGATCAGCAAAAAGCTTTCTCGTGTTTCCACCATGGGCTTTGGAGGGGAAATACCCAATCTCTTCCTGTAAAAGGATATCAAGTGAGGAAATAATCATTTTAAATCTTTTGTGAAGCAAAATA
Organism: Ctenochaetus hawaiiensis; assembly: GCA_029783645.1. Lineage (NCBI taxonomy): Eukaryota > Metazoa > Chordata > Actinopteri > Acanthuriformes > Acanthuridae > Ctenochaetus > Ctenochaetus hawaiiensis. Next base: position 15,439,857 of record JAPZDY010000013.1, on the reverse strand, counting down.
AGGGTCTGTTTTCAGACCTAAAAGGATTTACGGATGTATGGGAAAGGTCTCTAAACACACATGACACGTCTGGCAATTGAACTGATTTGTTGTGTAATTATCTTGATATAATACAGAACTATTACTTGCAGATGAGTGTCAATGTGTTTTAATTCAATCACTGACAAGCTTTCCCAATGAATAATAACAAGCAAAGAGCAGGTAAAGTGTAAGTGCTGCTGCTGTAAAGGCAGCTGTTGCAATTTAAGTGGGTCTGTCGGTTGCATCCCATCATTTTGTCACCATATCCTGCCTGTTGTGACACTTTGTGTAAGCAGAAACAAGCCTGGGAAGGAGCCAGAGACACAACATCCTCTGCCATGGGGTGACGCTCTCTGACCCTAGATACAAAGTCCTTAAAATAAACCTACACATGAGCAAAAAAAAGAAAAAAAAAGAACTAAATGTTTGTTCAGACGCTTATCTCAAGCTGTACATTTCCTTAGGGGTTGTGCAATGTGTGCTGTATGGTTTATGTTCAGACATGTAGGATGTATTATGGATACTTTAGGAGGATGTGCACAACTCACCATCTGCTGACTCCCGGGACAAATGTAAGGATACAATATAACCAGACTGTTACTCAAACCGGATACACAGTTTGTTACATTAGAGAACAGTAACTTATCTTTGTATTAAAAATATAAAATTTTCTGATTTTGTCATGTCAGTTTATTTTGGTCAAGTAACCAGTAATTCCTAATAATAATAATAATAATAATATAATCATAAAATATATGAGCACAAATAATCTAAAAACTGAAAATGGTGACTGCAACTTTGATTTATTTTCCATGCAGGCTAGAAAACAGATGGATGAAACAGATGGAACATCACTGTTCTGGAAACTGTATTTGTAAGTAGCAATATGATCAATCACTCATTTCAATTTTATGGAAAGTTTCCATGTTTTTTTTTTCATAATTCATAATGACATAATACAATAGTGTATATGCTTCACCTCAACATCTCTAACTTAGGCACAAAATTTTACATTTTGTAGTTTAATAAACTCAGGCCCGGGTCCTTAATTTTAAAAACAGACATGCTGGCAAGTGTACACACGCATTATATCCTCAAAGAGAGTGGCCATGGGGACAGTCACCTGTGGACCTGCTCTGTGTCTCCGTCCCCACCTACCCCCGTCTCACATGACTGCTATGACCTCATTCCACCTGAGCCGAGCTCCAAGCTGCATCCCAGAGGGCCTCCGGGCCAGAGATGAATGATGCCAACCATAATCTAATCCAAGCTTTCAGCCCTGTCTCCTGAGGTCATTGTCATCAAGTCACCTACTTATAAACCGCATACACCAAGCTGAGCCTGGGTATATTAAAAAAATGCATCCTAAAAACCAACATAAACCTATAACCTACATAAAAGAGTTACTTAGCTGCAGTTCACAGTAATAATTCACTATTATTAATAACTGTGAGGAACCAAAAAGAGTTGCTTTTTTAATCAAAACCCTTTCTGGAGGATCCTCATGATAGGAGCTTGTAATAATTTCAGGAATAGATGGTGCAACCTAGTAATATGCAATAATATTAGAAAAGAAGTTCCAAACATTTATGTCACACATATTTTAGTGATATAACTCTACTGTCACTGCTGCTACTGTTATCTGGCCACTAAACAATTTCACAACAGCTCCACTAATGTCCAAATGTATTTTTACCTTGTGACAGAATGAAATCTGTTAAAGGACTGTAAAAAAAAAAAATGAAGTCATCAATAATGAGTAGGACTGTTTACTTTGGCAGGCTGGATAAATACACAGTGTGTTTTTTAAAATCAGTCATGTCACTTTGACAGGAGAGCAGCTCCAGCTTTGCCTCACCCTAGTTACTCTTTATTGAACAGTAAAACTTTAAACGGTCGTAAAAAGACAAGAAAGTTCTGTTAGATTAACTCGAGCGTTCCCAGTTAATGTTTTCAAACGTAAATATTTCCAGTTCATGATAGCTAACGTCATTGTTAGCTTTGAGCCGAAATCAACCATGAATTACACAAAGAATTGTCAAATTAGAAGATTCATAAACATTTACAACCAGGGCAAAAAAAGCATTGTAGACAAGGCTTGGAACGTGGCCATTCTCCTGTCCACATCGTGTTCCAGGTAATGAGTAATCCTCTTGTCTCACCACTTCACAGTCTGGTGTTGCCGCTTCAGTGAAATCACCATTTCTTGGCATGTCTACTTGCTGTAGAACAAGCCTCTCTCCTATTACAAAAGGCTGGGCTTAATAAGCGTCCAAGCAATATCAGCCCTGTATTCAATTTCCTCAGATCTTGGAAACACAGCTGTAAAAGTAGCTGAAATTTACTTCTTTGCCCCCTCAGGTTTTCTTAAAGGGAGATTCCCTTGTGTTGGTTCTTTTTCTCCTGCTAGAATTATTGCTTTGCTCTCCTCATTGGGCCTGTGGGAGAAATATGGAAATTTTACAGTAAGAAGTTTAGAAGCAGGGTAATTGGAGTCAGGCCAGGGTGAGACGCCCCCGCCTCCCCCATGACCTGCAGCGTTTAAGGCCCCCAAGTCTCATTTGGATCTGCATGCAGAAACACACAAGCTCTAATTGAGCCCAGGTTAAATAGAAACTTTCAAAACTCAAGCTGTACATATAAGTGACTTTGTGTGTGCCATTGTACAGAGCATGCACGTCCCAGAGATTTCATATTTAATTATACATTTTTATGCAGTTAAAAATATTATTTAGCTCACTGTAGTTGTTCACACTTTTCACTGGTGGCATTTCCTAACTCCTGGCACAGTAGCTTTAATCCTATATTATATATTGTATATTATATGTATTGTTTATTTTTTTCAGCTTTAAGACAGAACCAAGCTAGGTGTTCCCATCTTCTTTCAGTCTGGCACTTGCTGAGCTGAGCCAAATATTCTGGCTTTCTAAAAAGTGCCAGAATTCATCGCTTATCAGGCTTTAACTGCAGTTATATGGGTATATCAAGTGTCAAGCTTGCCTTAGCACGATTTCCAAATCATTTTAATGCAAGCTCTAAAAGTAGAAGTACAAAAGTATGTTGTTTAATAGAAAAATAAATAATACTATCTTACCAATCAAGTTCTTATATGGAGCGAGCACAAAGAAAGCCCAGTCATCAGGTCACAGATACTATGGACTATACTTAAAGATGAAGCAAGATACCACAGATACAGGTGTCACCCCTTTGTGCTGGTGACAAAAAGCTGTCCCAGTGCTTTTTGTTAACGTAAGTTTAACAGAATGTATCAAAAAAAGTGAACACTTAAACAAGAGTGTGACAAGAACTACCTTATGCGACAGAAACCAGCTTTGGAAAAAGA
>JAPZDY010000013.1:15400790-15413365 GCA_029783645.1 Ctenochaetus hawaiiensis | reverse complement strand
ATTTCTCTTTAGGTCAGATAATCACTTGTTGGAAATGGTCAGAGTCTGTCTTCCGTTCCCCTCCAGCAGACCACAGAGAGTGAGCACAGCCTGTGAGAAGCAAAGCAGAGTAATGTCAGAGTTAACATATCTAACAGTCTGTACATGCTGAGACAAAGCCTGTGTTTAATCTCACAGGGACCTCAACAAATGGCATCTGTTCATCTCACACACTCGATGCAGTGGATAGAGAAAAGATGGTAAAATCCACTTAAGACTTTCTGGTTGAAAGTAAACAGTAAGCACTGACAAGACTTTGCACTGGAGGTATGAACATGTTTAAGTTGATTTCATCTCCTTCCTTTGCTGTAGCATGCCACAGCAAAAGACAGCAAAAGGTTAGGTGACCGGCTTTCAGACACAGTGATACCTCTCAGCACTTCCTCCATTTACTTTTGCCAAATGTTCCATTGCAGCTTTCTACCACCTTCAACTATAAAGTGATATTACTGTGCATTTTTGTGTATTTTTGAATGTAAAAAAGATGGCTGCAGTAAAGCCAATCTTTGAAACAAGATTTCATGTTTTGCATGGTGGGGTTAGGGGTTAGGGTTACAGGGGTCATATATAAAAAGGGTATTGAATCTAGGAGGGATCTATTTAAGAGTATGACAAAATAGAGTACAGAAATTGAATATAATATTCAAGTTTGTTTTACATTGTGTAATAACCAGACAAAAAGAATAGTTTTGATTTTGTTACCTTTGACTGAGCCTTTTGTATTTAAGGAGCATGCTGGTCCTCTTTCACAGAGTCAGCCCTGTTGCACTTTCATGTTTCTACAATAGTCCAGTATGGAAAAAACAAACACTGTCTCTAAAAAAGGTCTTTCACATTTCTCCAGTCACCACAGGTTCTCCTGAAAGTTTGGCAGGGGAGGAAGAGCAGAGGGATATTCACTCAGGTGCAGTCTGCATTTTCACCACTAGTTGCCACTAAATCTTACACACTGGACATTTGAATCAATTTTCTTGTCTCCAAAAGATGAGTTGCACAGATAATTTTTTTTATTACAAATCTCACTAAATTAATTCATTTTGACCCGATTAAAAAGAATACACTCCAGGAAGATTTTATATATTGTTTTTCTATTAAACAGTTAAATATTATATCAGCAGCTATAAGGACATGTTAGTGTCCCACTAGTGAAATGTAATCAGGTCGGCAGAGGTCAGCTTATCTTCTGTTCTGAACCTTCCTGTTCCACCCAAAAGGAAGACAGACCCCAGCACTTAGAAATATCACCTTCAATAACATTCCTCCTCCTCCTCATGTAAGACCTTCCATTGTTTTCATGAGAGAAACCTTATTTGAATGAAGGGATAACTGCTAGGAATTGGTGTTACTAAAGCCACTCCAGACTTTCTATACACACTACTTTTCTGTCTCAAAAGTAGGATATTTATTCTTTTCCACAATAAACCTTTACACATGGCTACTGTAAATCTTTATTGTATATAGAGGCAGATTTTTTCCCACATCCTGACTCTCCTCTGCTCTCTCCCCTTCTTCTCTCTGAGTGCTTCAAAGAGCAGGTATCCACAACCCCCTGGGGCCCAGTGATTGAAAGCTCAGAAGGAAGGACTGAGTGCCAAAGTCTTATAAAGAATGCAACAGAGAATACATATATTATTCAGATTAGGCCTACATTCTAATGCGGTTGGTCTGTCAATACAAAAACGATCCAGAAATAAGTTGTTATTTAAGGATTTCACAGGTAATGTTAAGCAAGTCAAAGGAAGAAAAAAAAAAGAAAGAGTCTTGTATTAAACCATGTGATAAATTCATCAACTTCAGGGGAGATGAAAATCAGAGGGACTGATCTGGCAAAGGCCTGGCATCTTCTCTTTGACCAAAGATGGCATGACACACTTCTGACAAGCTCACCATGTTATGGCAGGAAAGAAAAAAAAATCCACCCTCCTCTTTTTTTTAATGGTTTTCATCTCTATAGAGTAAGTGTGACCACTTCAAATATTCTGGAAATCTTGGCGTAGAAAGCTTCTGCGATTTGCCCTCCACTGGGAGGCTTCCAGATGTCAGAGCACCAAGCGATTAGCATGGCCCCAACATTAAGAGGAGGGGGAAACTCGGATCCAAACATATTAATAAACTTCTCTCCCCGCAGGCCTCTGGCCATCCCTGCTGCCATTGCAATCCGCTCTTCGCATGGCTGTAAAAATCGGTTTCCTCTGCCTCTCTGCCGTCTCAGCGACTGTCTCTCCAAATAATCAACTCATATCAAAATGCCTCTCCAGCTGGATGGACTCCCACAGTGCCACAGGCCACACATACTCACAAGTGGTGGCTTGGTGACACAGATTTTAAAAAATAATACACTACTACCCCTTCTATCAAAATAGCGACAGTAGAGAATTGAGGAATATATTTACTGTTTATCTAATGAGAGAAAAAGGGGCAAAGCGCACAGAGATGCTTTCTCCAGTTCTGTGTGGAGTGAAAGTAAATAGCATACCTCAGATATTTCTCTTCCTTGAAATGTCTGCATAATTATTTCTAAAATTTGTTTGCGGAGGTATCACTTACCCCCATTTCCGTGGTGGACTGGGGGTGCAGCTGCGCGAAAATGAATTTGTCATCAGGTTTAAAGCTTTTTTGGCAGGCTATCCTGGAGCCAGCCGAGGTCCTTGAAGTAGGAAAGGCTTTCCCGCTGCTCGGCTCCTCTGCATCCCAGCAGGTCCAAGGATTAAATTTACAGCTGCCGTCAAAGCCTCTGACAGGCCTTAAAGGGAGAGCGGTGCTTCTCCAGCTCCCCCAGATATCATTCCCAGAGGACTGGGAGATGATGCCTTTTTATTGGCAGCTGCGGAGCAAGTGGTGCCCCAGTGAGCTGGCATAATGTGACTCTTGAGCTTAGACGCCACGCATGCCACAACTCACTATGTCTCCCTCCATCTCGCCTTTTCTCTCTCCCCCAGCCGTGTCATCCACGCATGTCGCCAGCCTCGTGCTCATTCTGCCTGGTTTGTCTGCTCCCATCAGTCTCTGTCTCCATATATCTGTATCTCACTCCACCTCTCCTCCTCACTGCATTTTCATTCTTCCTCTCACTTGTTCAGATTTAAAAAGGTAATTTAAAAACAGTCAGCCTGAGCCCAACTCCCCTCAGTTGTACTCTGAAATTCAGGATTCATCTCAGATATACTCTTTTAATCTCAAGTTTCTTATGCGTGGCACAATGTTTTGACTCAGCACATTATACAACTGCTTCATAAGGAGAAAATGTATGAGTCATGTGATTTGCATAGTCAACTCTGAGGACATACAGAATTAAAGTGGCCTACAGCAAAAGTAGATCACTCTTTTTTGTACTAACTGGTAAAATGTAAAGCCTGACACTAAAATTTAAATTCTCCTCATTTTGTTTCAGGAAATATAAAGTGTGATTATACCGAAGCAAAGGGGAAGAATTTTCCATTTTCCATAAGAAGAAATTTTAATTGGAGATGCCCCAAGCTGATCCCAAAGATTGTTATTTGGGTCAATCAAGGCGTAATAAGGGCTAAAATTAAAGCCAATCAGATTCCTGTCTTTCCATTAATCCGCTGTGTCTTCCCCACCTCTGTCTGCTCTTTTCTTTGTAACAGATCATTTGAGTGGTTTGTTGCATTTTTAAGTAAAAGTTTTGAATGTGTGATTTAGAAAAAAAAAAAAAAAGTTTGCGTATGAGAGTGACTGAGTTCTGGCATCTAAGTTGGCAAAATGTACAGATTTGCACAGAGCATTCTGTTTGTAATTGGTTCGCTGTTGTTTATCCTTAATTAAAATTAAAGTGGAAGAAGTCGGTGGCGGTTGGTCACACCAGCTGTTATCAATTCAAATTAATTCGATGAAGAACTCAGTGACTGAACAGCATTAAACTTAGCTGTCAAGTTTCTGCCTGCCCATGTGACAAGGTAGGAGTTCAGCTAGCTGGCATTAATTGTCTCTCTTTAATGGGTCTAGCTGTTTGAATGGCACATGACCAGACTGTCAAAGCTCTCAGCAGCAGGGAGTCCATGTCCTCAGCACTTCACTACATTTTCCCATGACATGAAATAACACAGGGAGTGTTAAATCACAGATGAAGTTAATAATGGATTGCGTGTAGGAACTGAAATGATATTCAAGACCATATTTACTATGTTTTGTTTTGTTTTTTTGACAGATTCTTCACCCATTCAAATATCAATGACCAATACCAAATGTTAAGTCCAAACAGAAATTTAGGACCTGTGGACACAAAACAGGGGTCGCCTTCACATCAGAAAATAGATACTTAATTATCCTTTCTCATATCTACACAAAGAACAGAGGTATATACAGATTTCTTAAAGTTGAAATTAACTTCCATTCAGTTTCAACTAATACTGCTATTTCACATTATTGTTTGCTGCAAAGCCTATAGATACCTAGCTATAGAGCTGCTACCAAACAGAAATGGGAACAAATGACAGGTCAAATCTTTAGCACTTCTCAGCTGTGCTTCTCAGAGCTAATACATTCCCTGCTGTCCTTTCTTGACATTGCCTCAATTTCATATAACTACAAGGATTTCCATGATCTGACTCCACTTGTCTAACTCTCCTTCAGATGCTGTGCCTGGCCCAGGAAACAAACCTTGAAAATGTTTGTGGGAGGGTTAATGAATTTAGATCAGTGTTTGCGGCAAACACAGCCTGGCTATCCATTTCGGTGGCCTTGAAGTCGGCGAGCCCAAGGTTAGAGTTGGGTCATCTTGGAGACAATGCAGCTGATTAGGACGGCAAACACCAGAGACTGTGGAACAGTGTCTTGCAGCCAGATTCTGGCTAAATTCTAAGCCGTGGTCCACAATAACAAAGCCATGAGGCTAGGTGAAACAGAGGGAGGCAGATAAAGACTTGGAGGCATGTGAAAACCCAAAAGGATTACTTAGCTAATGAATTAGAATGGATTCAGTGTTAGCGCTGCACTAGAAAAAGTTTGATTTAGAGCAGGTGATGTTGATTCAAACTTCAAAATAAAAACTTTTTACTATCATCAGTCCATGCAGCCATTAAGATTTATATTATACGTAGGCCTAAAACACACACAGTGGCCCCTAAGTGTCTTAGCTGAGAAATAACCTTCTAAAGTCATATCCAAACTCTTTCCATCACATTTTGTTTTTCCTTTATGCAGCTATTGATAAGTTTCATGAATTACACTTCATCTCAAAGCAGTTAATCGTGAAATATTTATGATTTGCTCTCTCTTACTGCTTGTTGTATATTGCCACACAGATTGGCAGGTTTGTTAACACTCCTCACTGATGGGACTTTCTACAGGCACAGTGGATATGCAAAATTTTGTTTTGAATAATTTTGATTTGTCTTAAAGCAATATTAGTTAATTTAATCTCTGCAGCCCACATTCAAAACAAGACAAGTATTGAGTTGCATTCATTACTACATGGTAAAGTATTAATTATTTAGATTTTATGACAATATTCAAACTATTATATTTACTGTATAGTTATGTAAAGTCAGATTCAAGTTGAAAAGAGCGAATTTTGTTTAGTTTGACAAATGGCGAAAATGGCAGATTTAGTGATGGATTCAATACTTGAAAATATGCACCAGGGAGGGAGACACATAGACCAGGGAGACATCTACGAGGCCACACCATTAACACTTGACAACACTACTTTAAACATAAATATACTAAATAAAAATGTGCAGCTAAAATGTGGAGATTATCCTGTTATGAAGGGTAATAGATGTGAAAATGGTTTCTTGCAGGACTATAACACTAGCTGGGACTAAATAGTGAGGTAATTTTCAGCCACTTATAGGCCTACAGGGGTATTGATGCAAGATACGAGCAAGATAGTGACTGACGTCGGATCCTGTGACTGTATACTAAGAACTCAGCTAGTTATTCGAAACACACTGCAGTGTGGAAGTCATCTGCAGGGTAAAATCCATCGCTGACAGCTCACATTTCACAGCTGGGAGCCCAGACCGAGATATTATACAGTGTCCTGGCAAAGAGGGAAGATTTTAAAATGTATCAGTTTATAAGACAACCAAAGGTGGTAAATCATAGCTGTATAAATGGCTGTTTTGGGACCAAAACTCCCAACATTTTCTTTCCTTGTCTGTAACTCTACGAGACTTACTTGTCATGCATAGGTCTGTCTCTGTTGAGAGCAGATTCCCTGCACATATACACTGGGATAAATAGCATTTCCTGGGGAATAAGCCAGCTCTTATTGGAGATGCAAGTTTGAGCAAGGATGGCAATTTGTGCCCATCATGCAACACTAATTTATAATGACACCCCTGGAAACGCTGCTTCTCGTTTCATTTGCAATGCTAACTTGCCTCCAGACCACGCTAACATGGCTCAACAGTCGGATACGGAGGGGGCTAATTGCGCAGAGGTGGCCAGTAGCAACATGAGAGCCTATAATTGGAGGACACGCTCAGTCTGTGTGAAGAACTATTTGCATATCACTTCCACTGTCTCTGTGAGGTGATGGAACATTATTAGCTGGAACACTTGCAGTGTCCACGGTAGGCACTTCCTGCATTTATTTATTTTTGCCTTACATTTTCCGTGTCTGTCTGCCTGTCCAGATCACTCCGTCAAAGACTTCTTTGTACATTTTATCTCTGAACTTGCTTTGAATCTGCCACTTAGTTGTGTCCATCCAAAAATCAGTGCCAGGGGACAAACAGAGTTGAAAGAGTATTGTAATGATGCAGATCTGTTTGCGTGAAACTTTTTGCCTGAATGACTGCTGTTACAGATCCCAGCAGTTTTCTGAGAATCCTGTAAATTATCACTTAATGCAGTAACTTCATCCTCTAATTCTGCTTGATCTTTCCCTTTGTATGTGATGGTGGGGGGTCCAGGGGACACTGACTGACAACTGTGCAACATAGAGCTGGGGATCAAGGATGACATGAGCAGCTACTGTCAGTATTTTCAGTGGAGACGGAAGGAGTCTGGTGGAGCTTTGAAAGTCACAGAAGTCACTTTGTGGGTACCTGTGTTGTAAATGAGCCAGGAATTCTACTACAAGAGGTTAGCAAGTGTGCTTCTGTGTAAGTACGTAACCATAACCATGCTGTTTATTGTAGTCACTGTTATTGTTCCTCATTTCATCTCATAATTTTGTTGTTACCACCACTGCAGAGGAATGAATCTTGTTCAGTCTTGCTAATGCTACTAGCATCTTTATATTGCATGATAAGCACAAACTGGGTATGGGGTTAGCCATGTTCCACTTTTTATACCCTCACAGGAGTGTGGAGGGTCAACATATGAAATATACCTCAGCAAGTAAGCTGTTCGGTCACAGTTATGGAGGGAGAGAGTTCTGCTGAACTTTTGACTCCAAGCATACACATGGAAGCTAGTTTCAAGCAAAAAATGCATTTTATTTCCACACAAAGTATGTTGTTGAGAGATTCACCTGTATTTACACCTACGTGATGGTGCATATAGCATGTAATTAATAGTTTATTGTGGTGTTCCTCCTTCACAAGGCCAAAAGGAGCAGCCTCATTACTTGGCTTTTAAAAGCAGAGGACCAACTTTCCGCACTCTGTTTGTGCACTCCCTTTTTGGACCTTATGGGACTTGTTAGGGGAGACAATACACCTAGGAGAGGCCGAGTTGTCCAGGCCTTCTCTCTGTAGAACAATGAGCCTGTTGTGCTTTCCTCAGTAGTGAGGAGAGGTCCTGGGAGACTGGAGAGGCAGCTGTGGTGGGATCCTGGGACAACGGGTAGGACTCAGGGAGGAGGAGTTCAACGGAGGGGCTTTTTTTTTAAAAGGTGGTGGGGGGGTTATGGAGTCTAGAGGGTCTGTGTGTTGTGGGAACCCCAGATCTCCCCGTTCAACCTCACCCGCCCTCCCCATCTTTTCTGACTCCAGAAAAAGACCAATGCGACAGAACTGCCATTTGCAATGCAGATCATGTCCAGGAGGAAGGAAAAAAGAAGCAGGGAATCAATGGTCCTGTATCAATCTGCTGACTGCTAATGTCCTCCACATTCTGATTCTTGACCCCTTCCCTGCCGCCCCCCAGACAAACCACCATTGTGCCCTAGGGCCCCACCTTTTCTCCCTACACTCTATTGCACAGCCAAAGATGCCACATTAGGCGAGGAAAATCCACAACTCGAAGTTTCTTTGAAGAGAGACGCAGTAACTGTCATTTAGAAATGTGTTTAGCAGGTTTGGGGCCACAACATAATAGGCTGAAAAGAGAAAAGAGTAAGAAGCTAGAGGGGTGGGGGGGTGTAAAAGTAGGGGGACCAGTCAGTGTTTGGCGAACAACATTTAACCCTTGTGGTCATTGTCATAATATCCCAATTTGTGTCACAAATCTGGTTAGAGTGATACGGTAAATCAGTGGAAGAAAGGGAGAGTGTCAGGTGACAGCGCTCAGTGACAAAGGGGGGGGACGTTTAAAATCCAGGCCTCGGTTCTCATCTTTACCTGAGCAATGCTGGACCGACAAGCTGCCTAATTATTTTTACATGAAGCTGTTAATGAACGAACAGCTTCATCAACCTGTTAAATAAACACATCGTTCCGCAAATCAGAGCAGCACCAGTCTCTTTCATCTCTAACTAGCATAAAACATCACAAAAATGTTTCACTTTTGATGGAACACCTCAGAAATATTCATTTGAGAGTTGCTCTCATTATACTCTTGGTACGATATATTTCAATTTGCAGAGTTGATTACTTATCATTCAAGCATGATAAGCAAGTATGGTAAGAGTATCTCATTTTTGATTGCTTCACAGCATGGTACATTTCATTTCATCTCGCTAGATGTAATGTATTATCGCTTTGACTCCCCCAGAAAACTTTGAGAGATAATCATCCCTGCTTATTCCCTAATGCATCCAGATGCTAACAACCTACATGAAATGCTGCGCACTGTGTCGCTTTCAGCTGTTCTGGCTTGAGCAGACGGAAACGCATACAATTAGCAAAACCTGCAACTCTTATGGAAAGCGTCCCAGCTATTTCTAGCCATTAGTGATTTGGTTTGAAGTGGCAAACTGTTTCCAAGCCCTTGACCTCAGGGGTGGGGGTTTAGGGGGGTTGAACAGAATACCAGTGGGGGAGTAAATTGGCCGAGATGTGATTCTGAAGCCAAAAGTTCAGCATGTGCAATGCAGTTGGCCTCAGACTATTCATTATGCTGCAAGATTGAGACGCAGGGTCGTCCTATGACACACTAACTCTCATTTAGAGGAGAACAGCTTAAAAAAGGACCACATATGGGAGCTCTGGCCCCTCAACCTGCTCAGGGACAGGCTAAAGACTCAAAATCATTATATCGCCCCAAGGTAATGAGAGAAGTAGACGCAAATTGTTGTTGTGGCTCTGGTTTTTTGTCAACAGCACGTTGTTTTAGGCACAGATCATTTGCATTGCTTCTGTGTTCACAGTTTGGACCAAAATAAGAGCAGGAAGTTAGTTTTGTACTCAAATCCAATTCAAAACAAAAAAAGTTGGGACACAGTAAAAAAAATAAAAATAGAATGCGATCATTTGAAAACTGAACGTGTTTCCTGACAACAGTTTCATGAAGAGTTCCTAAGCCCATATGGTAATCTCTATTATCAAAGAGTGTTTTACCAGTCAACATGTTTGCCCGACAAATGTTCCAAACAGGCAGTTTTGAGACTTTCACAACTTTACTTAGTATTTTATTGCCCCTGTCCAAACATACGGAATTCATATAAGCATTTCATTACAAAAAATATTGAAACTGATGAGGTAAAACATTAAATATTTTGTCTTTTTACTGTTCATCATTTAGTACATATGTCAAAAAAGGATTAACAAGTTCTTTAAAATAGCATCTGTACTGTTTTGGAATTTTCACTGCAAGAGCTACTTTTTCATTACTTTTTCATGTACTTTTGCACATCCTCTCCAACCCACAGCACATATGCATGATTTGTGTACACGCTGCTTCTGCTGAAAAACGCTATACAGTTACAACAGAATGGTATAATTTGGAAGCCAATCTGTCAGTTCCCCCTGTCCATGAGAAGCCTGTTCAGTCCTGTTGCCTGCTGTTTATTTATGAGCAGGTCTAGGCCCGGCTTTGTTAATCATTCATGAAACTTCGACGGGCCGCAAAAGAAATCAACACCATGCTGGATCCTTATCCCAACCAATGGTGAGAGGAAAAATATCCAATTTTCTATGAAATTATAAAATGACAATAGATGGAAGAAATAGGAAGAAAATCCATAAGCCAACATGCTGGGATTTATGGAAATCTGTATTATTGTCTCAGTTTGTTTGGATTTATTACTTTGCACTTAAACACAAATGAGGATCGCTGATGATTGGGATCCATGTAATCTCCTTTTTTCTGATAACTCAACCTCCAATTATTAATCTATTCAGCTTGACCTGGTGTTTGTTTTCCCTTTGAGATAACCAATCAAATAACACAACCCATTACATCCAGAGCTGGTATTCTGCAATCCCCTGCCACTCGCTCCAATAGCAATATAGTTCCCAAACTCCATTCTCATTAATAAGTGAAAATAAATTATGGAGGGAGGCTAAATAAATTGAAATGTTCCTTAGAGGTCAGTTGGAGTAGACTGGCAAAGATCGCCGCTGTAAATCAGGGAGTTGAAAAGTTCAAATTAAAATTGTTGACATTTTAATACTGGGCCCAAAGCAGTCAGATATTAAAAGTGGAAGGGAGAAAATAATAACTTGATTAACAGGAAATAATGTGGTCTTTTTATAAACTAATGTGCTTGACCTCAGTGCAAGCATCTGGAGCCACGTTTGGAAATTTTCTTACGAAAGAGCGGAAGACAGAACAGGTCACTGCTGGAAACCTTTTTTGGCAAATGGAGGTTTGTGTTGGGGGGGTGTCTCAAGGACTGAGTATGTATGTGAAAAAGAGAGAAAGAGAGAGAGAGTAAGTGTGTGTACGTATGGAGGGGTCAGCTAAGCTCTCCAGGGTCAGTTTGAACAGTGTGAAGATCATAAAGCCATAAACCCACACAATTAGCCTCTATTAAGTAACTAGCAAACACTTAATAAAATCAACTTCATTACTGACAGCTCAAGTCAGTGTTTATGGTGAAATCATACCTATATATTACCTTAGTCTGACTCAGGTTGGAAAAACTTACTTATTTTAAGTCAATGCACAAATAAAAGTGAGCAAAATGTTCCACAGTTAACTTGTTGTGGTATGATTTTTTTTTTCTAAAATGTCACCCTTCAGGACAGGTTTTGGCTATTAGTGGATTTTTTCTTTTACAAGAAAATATTTCCAGTCTTTGTAGCTTTATTAATTTATTAATTTATTTAAAATAGGGATTAAAAAACATATCATCATTCTTTGTAAGTTATTTTCTCTTGAAGCACATAAGAATTCTCAACAATCCACACATACTGTGTTTAATTGGTAATGTAAACCACGTTTATCATTTAAGTTATGCATGTTAGCATAAAAACATACACTGACTAGTTTACAAAGAAAAGATAAGGATGATGTGTATGTACCGGATTTATAAACACCTGCAAAAGTAAAGCACCACAAACATAGCACTCCTTAGAATGAGTGGGTCAATCAATATATGGATCAGTCAAGTAAGTGATGACTGGGATATTTCATTGGAAAGTAAAAAACTTTGACCTGCTGGTGATGCTTGAAGTGACAGGGATAGTCATTAGTAGGCATAGTCATTATCTTTTTGAGACTAATAATGTGTTTGTACAGTTTCATTGCAATCCATCCAATAGTTTTTAGATATGACAGTCTAACAAAAATGATGCAGCAATGCCTCCTTGTACGAGTCCAAGTGTCGTTCAGATCCATGCCCGTCCAAATTCATGTCATATGTGTGATTAAGACCAGGAAGGGAAGGTATTAAGTAAAGTTTTTTGGCAAAATGGAAGTTATCACAAAATTAACTTCAAATAAATTAATTAAAAACTGATTTCAAGGAATATCTTCCAGTGAGAAACAAACAGAAACCCACAAACATAAAGCCTCCAGCCGTGGCTGCTGCCAGCACACAGGAATATAAAACTAAATACAAGCCTCTAAACACGTAGGAGCCTGCATTTTAGAGTTGTTTCCTGTAGTTGGTTGTAAAAGAACAAACTGCACATTAAGTTCTTCAAAGGAAGATTCTGTTCTGTGTTTGCAGTCTGTCTGTATTTTTTTTTCTTCTTTTTGAGATTAATATGAGAAAATCATTAAAAAGCCTTAACTAACAGCCAGGTATCTAGAGTGAGCCACATCAGTGGTTTTGTCATGTTTTACTTGGCAGCACTGGAGTTTGAAAGGCATCATACTCACCTGCTCAAACAAAGCCAACTGAGGGAAAGTAATAAACTAAAATTCTACTTTAAATATTCCTTTTGCAAACATGTCTTATGTGAGATAAACCACCAACTGCAGTTTGAGTTCTCATTAGAATATCGCAGCTCTCACTCTTACAGATACATCATGGTGTGTGTGTGTGTGTGTGTGTGTGTGTGTGTGTGTGTGTG
>JAPZDY010000013.1:15370696-15400690 GCA_029783645.1 Ctenochaetus hawaiiensis | reverse complement strand
GTGTGTGTGTGTGTGTGTGTGTGTGTGTGTGTGTGTGTGTGCATGTCTGTGAAAGTGCGCAAAGTGTATATGTGAGTCCCTGCTTGTATGCGATGTAATCACAAGCAAATTCTTCAGCCTTGTTTCCGCCACTTGATGACAAGTTTTGACAAATGTTGAGGCACAGCTGCACACAAAAAGTGCTGCAGCTCTGTTTGGAAATATTCCTGCTGTGGTAGTGCCAGCATTCAGGGGTTAGGCCTAAGGAAGGCTGCATTACTCAGGAGATGGAACATCTGTGTTTCTGAAGGGCAGTCCACGAGATACCCACCGGTCTTGGAGGAGAGATGAGGCTTGAGCACCAGCCATTTTCAAAGGTTAGCCAATTTGCCTAAAACCAAATGGAGCCGGCAGTCTCATGCTGCAATTCAGCAAATACTGGAATTATTGGTTGTGCAAACAAATTCCACTGACTTAAATGGAATAGAATGGGCGCTGGGAGAACAGAAAATGTATGCAAATTAGCTTGAAGCTTTATCAAAAAGGATTTTGTGCTGATAAAGATTGATGAGCAGCAGTAAATTACTGTACATTAAACCATGATGGTGAAAGTCCTTAAAATCTTTACAAGTATAAAGCCAAAACAAAAGCGGGATGAAATATAACATTCAGAAAAAGTTTCCATTTACATTTCAAGAGTTGCCCAAAATGAGCGTGCATAACTACATGAAAACATCAGTTCAGTGGAAACTCCTTGATCTTACTGGGACAACAAGCGCCCAACAGGAGAAAAGATGGATTGGGGACTCGGAGGGTCACCACTGTTTGTGTGTTTGCTTTTGGTGTTTGCAGAGAAGGCCTCTTTTTTTTACGATGCCATCTGCGCCACAGCAAGAAAGGCCTGCATTGTCTGTACGTGCAAGCCCCTCGTGAATGATCACTGTGTTGAGGCGTTAATGACAATACCATTTGAACTTCCCACACTGCTTTTCTTTCATGGTTTAAAGTTCTACTCCATGCGCCAAGGAAAACAAGAGCGTAATGGACATTTTCTGGCTGAGCAATTATGTGAAACGAGACTGCCCTCGTGTTTTGTTTGTGATGGTTTGTGGCGGAGAAAAACACTGGACAGCCTGAGGAAAGTGCAAAAGTTCAAAGCGTTGGAAGGGGGATTGAACTGGACCTCGGTACGTTGACAAACTGCACAGTATTTTTAAGAATGTCCATTTTGGCAATGTCACTGCTCATGTTACACAATGGGGACCCATCTTATTGTTAAGTTCTTCATGCAATCCCTCTGACTTCCATTCGTCACAAACTATAGAACTACATTGTTAGTAGAACTACTTCAGCAAAGACACAACTCACTAAGGTTGAATCAAATAGCTTTTTAAGTCAACTTTTACCTCATGAATTAAAAAAATAAGCTTTTTTTTATGACAATTGGAAGTAGGATTTCCAGTCTTACAGTGTCTTTAGGACACAGTATAATCCATATTGCATTTTCTGGCAGTTGAACAATCGGCACAGACTATTAGACCCTGTTATGGATCATTATTCTCACAGAGATTGATTTACAGTGCAGGATGCCAGCCAATCTCCTGGGTACAAGAGCCAAGCAGCCCTAATGTCATTTATGCTACAGCTTTATGAAGCACTGACTGTGTCTCGCTGCACAAGCAAGATTACCCACCAAAACAGCAAGGAGAGGGAGAGGAAACTAAGTAAAGAGAGAAAACTCGTCTGGAGGTCAAGCACATCTCATTAACAGCTGACGTCTCACCATGTAAACTTTTCCACATTGCAAGTCACTCGCAGCTGCACACTCAGCCTGCGTGCAATCTCAGGCACTCCAAAATCCGCTTGCTCTGCATCCAGCCCCTTGCACAATAACTGTCATTCCCACTGGTTAATCACATCAATTTGTGTTGCCGTGGCTGTGTAGTTGTTGTTGTTGTTGTTGTTGTTTTGCTGTTTCTGAGCATGCCCAGAGGAGGCGTTCTCTTGAGCAGCTACGATGAGGGGTCTTCTCTCTTCTTTTTTTTTTCTGCAGGGTTGATGCAGGCAGCTCATTAGCCGCCTCTCTCCTCATCCCTAAACAGCTTGGTTTGCATATTGAAGCAAATGGAAAGTGAAGGTGTTCTAGGCAGGAAAGGGATGATGGGATTCCAACTTACCTCCTGATTGGCATTTTCCTGCCAGGGCCTCCACGTAGAAGATGTGGAGAATAACAAGTCTCCCCCCCACGAAAAAATACATTTCTGTCTGCAATGCTTAGGCCCAGGATTCAACTAAAACACACTTGCCACACTATCTACTACTGTTCCTGCTGTGGTTGCAATTGCTGTATGGATCTTTAAACTGCATTTATACACAACTTCCCCCAACAAACAGTGTTTATCAGCATCATTTACTGTAACATATTACAGATCTGTAGAAACTCTGGTATGTCTAATGAGATGGTGGTGTAAGTTTGAGGCCTTGCAAAAGAAAACACAAAGCTTTTCAAACAACTAAAGCAGCTGATGCTTCTTGGTATAACAAGACTAGATTTAAAAAAAAAAAAAACAACTTAGTGTTTGGATGTATGGTCAATGTAAAATATTAAGCCAATTTGTTCCAAGAATTGTGACAAATGTCTTTATTGTGAACTTTCTCCAATTCTCTGGAGATGTCCCACTTATATTTGTTTTGTACCAAAGAAAGAGACGATAACATGACATAAATAAACTGTGTTTATGTTAACAAAAAAAGGTTATAAGAGCAGCTATGAGAACAATACTTTCCACTCATATCTTGGGTGTTTGATTTGAAAGGTAACTTTAAATTTGATCTGAATACCAACATTAAATGGAAATTTAATGAAATATTTGTTTTTCGAAACATCATGTTCCCCACAAAAACTGACAGAACTCTGCTTTGTTTCTTTTAATATTCATATTGAAATCGGTTCCAAACTGCTGGTTGGTTGTGCATTATTCACAGAAAACCTCCTGTCTCATTTGATTACATGTCAACAGAAACAGGGAACACAGCAGCTGTTAATATGATGCCAAAGCTTTGTCTCTGTCATGGATGTCCTGCAGGCCACCACTTTTCCAGTCCTGAATGTTTTAATTTAATAGAGTGGAACTTAACATGGAGCTGCAGTGGAATGGGAAAATCTAGTGATTCGCATAACAAGACTCATGGCACAGGCCATGGTCGTACTTATAATCTCTAATTCTCAGCACAAATTGGTCCATTACTGTATTTTATTCTACAACCTTGTAAAATTATGATTAAATATTCTTAGATCATGAATATGAAAACTGCGGAGAGCACTAAACCTTAGTTTGTGAGGCTTTAGTTAGCGATGTGTGCATTGACAGACCTGTCACAGCACTCGTAGCTTCAATCAGAATCTGACAGTTATTAATGTTCTGCCTGTTAATAAGTAAATGCTGGAATGCAAGCAAACTAAACAAAGATGGTAAACATGGATGACATTAAACCTCCCAAAAATCTGCAAATTTGCATTACTAGTTTTACTTTGTCAGTGTAACCAAGTAGCATCCAGATGTTAGCATTAGCTCAAATGACAGCTATTGCTGAGCCCTTAAGTCTGACAGAGCTGCTAGCATGGCATGAGGTCAGGGTAGGTTTGGACAGAACAAGTTTGTGTGTCATGTTTGCCCATGTTTGAAATCAAAAGTTGATGGTTTGACCTTACTGTGTGGAGAAGAGAGTAAATAAGATCTCTACATGAATCAGTAAAGATCTTATTAACATATGAACAAGAAAAAAAACAATAGAAGTCATTTTGCTTCTTATTTTCACTGTGTGTACTTACATACAAAAATCTTGACATGGGCAGGAAAAAAACGTGAGTTAAAAATGCAAATAGAAAAGACATGTAACCATTTAAAGTGTTAAGTTTTAATGTTTTGTAAGGAATGCACCGGGTACACATGCTTCGAATATCTCATTGTTCTTGCTGTATTTTTTTTTTTCATTTATTTTTCAATAAACATTGGGGGGCCAAGGTCAGTGTAAAAAAAATATTATGTAAATGGATCAGTAGAAGTATCAAAAAGTTCAACATTATGCAAAATTGCAAAAGCGGTTTGCTCAATGTCAGAGCCAATGTAAAGTAGGACTTTGCCTTGAGCCACTTATTTCCAGTTCCACCTCTGAACATGATGTATTTGACCTCTGAAAATATTATTTTTGATAATATTCAGGACTTCGGAGAAGCTTATTGACAATTTCATGAAATGATGGGGTGAGGTAGGGGGTAGCAGTAAAATAGCAAACAGCTCCATCAGAGGCAGAGACAGAGACAGACGTATGGTTTCATGACAGAGCTTTAGGCTCCAGAGAACCTCCAGGCCTGGAAAAACGTATTACTCCAAAACAACTGAACGTATGGATCCTTGAGAGTCCTGGCAGACCTCTCCAAAGTAAACAAGGTCACTGTGGCTGCTTTGTCCAATTTTCCGGCGGATTTCAAAGACTGACGTCTTGTGTAAATTACATTCCACGTTAAAAGGCCTTTTTTCTGCCTGAAGTTAACATGAGAAGTGTTGATTTTACATGAAAGTCCTTTCTACTTGTGTGAGCAAAGAGCAGAAGTCCACTTCACCAGGTTTTAATTTAGGTAAATATTTGGATTATAAAAAGGGGCTCAAGATTACTTGCTGACCGTTTTGTCACTAGCTCCCCCTTTTTTAACAGGAACCCCAGTAAATCAATACATTTCATATCATATCTCCAATCAGGACTAAATTATTTAATAAAACTCAGTTTCTGTGAAATCAGTGCTCTGTTTTAGCATTTATTTGAGGTGCTGTGAGACATAAAGGAATCAGAAACTGAGAAAGTGAAGAAAATAAAAAACACTTTTGAAGTTAATCATGCTAGAGGGTTGTCAAAGATGTGTTGCAGCAAGACCCCAGGCGACACCAGAAACATCTTTTAATCTGCACTGGGGACATGTAAACAGTCATTAAGACGGTGGGAACGCTATTCATGCTTTTCAGCTGCCTGATAGATGCAGGACGCCTTGCCAATGTCTACACAAGCAAGCAAGTGCACCAATGCGAAGCCGACACTTTCAAGAAAAAAAAAAAAAATTGGGAGCTCGTGTGAAGAACTTTGTGCACACCTTTGCGATTGACACGCATACACACAACACAACACACACACATCTATTCAGTGCAATGTGAAGGGATCCACTCAGGCTGACGATAATGTAGTTTTTCTTCTCTGGAGTTTCTATGGCAGATGTGCTAGCGCTGTAAAAGCGGAAGGGATGCATTGGGGGCTTGTTAATTAGCAGAGTGTTTTGAAAGGCCTCGCGTCCCGCCTTGGCTGGCAGGTTGGCAGCACCTGATTAGTAGGGAATAGCAAAGCGCTGAGACAACGCTCTAGTTCCCCAAAATAAAGAGAAGAAAAATTCTCTCAGTCATACACACACACACACACACACACACACACACACATACACACACACTCAGGGGGCCATATGCTGGCCTCATTTTTTTCCTCGTCTTCACCTGACAAATTGCATTCACACTGTAAAAAGCGCAGACACTGAAGAGGGAATACATGTGTCTAAAGTATCTCTTTGAACTGGAAATCCTAAGGAGATCATTAGACATACAACATTGTTTTCTGACGTGAAACATGTTCCATGGAAGAGGCTGCAAATTATCTCATATGATGATGATGATATAAGCAGATGTAAAGTTCACAAAGTTTGAGAAGTTGTCAGTCTATTTGAATTGCAAAATAGTTTGGTGTTTTGGTTGTTTTTTTGGCATCCGACAACATTTAATCCCACTCTTGGTAAACATATATTATTTACTGAATGACCATCTTTGCATATGCCTCTGTAATAGACACATGCATATCAGTAGACAGCAAAACTAGCAGGTTGTGTTCATAGTGTTCACAGAAGTGGGTGAACCCTTCAATCCCTGCATATGAATGGCAGCATTTCAACTAAGGCTGAAATTATAGTCCTGCAAAGGTACACATTAACGTCTCTGTGAACCCATGCAGAGAAGAGTGGTATGGGTAATCATAAGTTGCAGAGGCACAGGGGGAAGTCTATGCACAATCTCAATAATGTGGCGTGCAGCCCTGTGTGTCAAACAGGCCAATTGGTTGATCCATTTTTTTCTTTTTTGTCTCCTGTAGGGATGCCGGTTCAAAACTGAAAACAAGAACTATGTTCATGTTTGAAAAACAGCAAGGTGAAGATTACGAAGCAATTCACATGGTCATGAAGAACTAGATTAAGTAAGAAAGAACAGAAAAAAAGGAGTAAAATTTTTCAATGTGCATATTTGACAGTTCCTGTGTTTGGTAAGTGGTAAACATGGTGTGGTAGGGTCCTCATGGAGATGCTATGAAGTCCCTCAGGGGTCTATCTATGGGCTGTGTTGTTATTAGCCAGTTGCCCTCAGTGTCAGGACCACCACGGGGAGTCCTTCCCCCTAGGGAATAGCACCAATCAGGGTCTGGACTGTGAGAGCTCATTTCATTATTTCATTTTCTTCAGGTCAAATGGGACCAAGTTTATTTTCTTAGGTTTACTTAAAGACTGTGTTTCAGCTGGTTTGGCATGTCAGACTGTTGGGAGAGTCTGGAGATCCCTGCTTTCTCATGGCACGGTGCTCTACAGCTGATACTGACCTCTCTGTTTAGGAGGTACTAGAAAAGAAGGAAGGGTAAAACAAAGAGTCCCTGAGAGAGACATATTGAGGCCATCGAGGCAGCTGTCGCAAAAAGAATTGGTGTCTCTCAGTCAAGCCTGATATTCCAGACAAAAATCATAATCTGGAAGAAGGGCCACCCGCTAACCATGCAGCCAGCCAGATGGGGACACCAGATCTGGGGTGGGACAGGTTACCAGGACCTCCCTTCCACTGGTCCCAGGTCCAACTAATGGACATCTGTCACAGTCCCACGACAGCAGACCCAGTCACTGTCAGAGCTGTAATGAAATATGTATGAAACAAGGATGTTTAGCAGCGGCGAGCCCAGTGCTAATCAATGATTCGATCCACTGGCGCCCAACGAGGAATACATTTATTATACATTATCTTTTCATGCAGTCAATTTTATGCATTCTGATTCCACCTCCAGCCATACTGCATTGAAATGAGGCAAAGCTGAAATTGTGTTTAAAATTTAAAGTGGTCCCATTGCCCCGAGCTACATGCCCTCTCACTGTCATGCACACGAGATTATTGGAAAGTGAGACATTTTCTTCTCTCGCACTGCTTGCACTCCGAGCATCTGCCATAACAATTGCACAGCCAGTCATTCCTCAAACAACAGCAAACATATTTGGGGCACAAAGTAATGTCAATTAATCTCTTCTTCTAATTATGCTAGCAAGAAAAGGTGCCCTGCGTGGTGCGCCAGAGCTAAGTGACCTGAACAGGAGTTAGCAGTGGCAGCCAAGGGCAAAGCTGGCTAATGTAAACCAAATCCTGTACCTGGGGAGCACAGCCTATTCAGGCTAATCCGCTAGCCTGGAGGCTGCTGCTTTAATAGGGGCACTG
This sequence comes from Ctenochaetus hawaiiensis, assembly GCA_029783645.1. Classification (NCBI taxonomy): domain Eukaryota; kingdom Metazoa; phylum Chordata; class Actinopteri; order Acanthuriformes; family Acanthuridae; genus Ctenochaetus; species Ctenochaetus hawaiiensis. Next base: position 15,393,155 of record JAPZDY010000013.1, on the reverse strand, counting down.
TGGACCTAGTCATTGTCCTCTCTACTCAAGGAGCCCAATGCAACATGTTAGCCCCACCGAGCAGCAAAAGCCCCTCCACCCACTCCTGTCTGAATATTTATCTGAGGCGTGAGGGAGGGGGGGTAAGCTGCTAAGAGCGAGGAGAGAGGAAGTGAGTTGTCTATTTGTGCATGTCTGACTGTTATTTGAGTGTGCCAAAAGTTGATGATATGCTATTTTTAAGACAACAATTCATAGCCCACAAAAAGAAACAAAGTGCATTTCACATGCGAGCTTGTAAAACAGCCCAAGATGCTTTGACTGGAGATCAATGCCGACAACAATGCAAAAACTGAATATAAATAGACTGAAGGGAACGAGGATCTGGTGGATTGTAGTGGCTGTATTATCAAACGCACCTTTCTCCGCAGGCCTGTCATTTGGCACCAGCCACCGAGGGAGCAATAGCAGCTGTCAGCAGCAGCCCTTTACATATCTATCCTCCCAATACATCTCATTGGATTCAATTCATTTTACCTGAGGCATTTTTGTCAGTCCTCCTCTCAGATTTTTCCATTTTGTGTGTGTGTGTGTGTGTGTGTGTGTGTGTGTGTGCATTTGTGTTTCTGTGTGTGTCTCTGCTACGTGCAAATACCTACAGTATGTTTGTAGGTTTTTATCTGTCCTCAGTGTAGTTGTGTATGGGTGCGTTCATGCATGTGTGAGCGAAAAGCAAAACAGTATTTACACACATGTTTACCCTTGCTGCCATGGGAGCCTGGAGTGCGCCAGGGGCTGCTGAGGTTACACAGCAGGGGAGGAAGCCTGTGAAGGGTTGCCTCAGTAAACCCACTCATTATCTGTACCATTAATTCACACCTCCTTGACCTTGCTGCTCAATCTATACGCCAGTGCTTGTCTCAAATGACACGGCAAAGAAGAGCCGGCTTATACGTCCTAATCCAGAGTGGACGCAGGCCACACAACTGATTCTCCAGTATTTTTTTTCCCTTTCATTTTCTTGTCCCTGTCTCACATCTTAACAACAACATCCAGTGACACTGACGGCTGCAATGTACCAAAAGTGGCAGTTTTTCTGTGATTTTTATTTTGTGCTGTTTAATTTGGAAGGAGCATTTCTTGTCGAAGGAGACTTCTTCAAACCGCTTTGAGGGGGGAAAGTAATCACTCTAAATGTAAATTAAGATTTGCTAAATGTGAGCGATGTTCCATTCTGTGTCTTTTGTGAGGTAAAAACCCCCCCAGGATCTGTGTGTCCGTCTGCAGCTATGGCTGGAATGTAGAGGTCAGATTCATAATTAACCCTTTACACTTCTTAAGGGAGGGGATGGGTAGACAGGGGGACGTCAACTACTAATGTACTAATGCAGGTGGGCTATTTTTCTCATTACTTTATTTCTAACTCATGATTGAAACTGCATCAGAATTCCACAGACTTGCACAAATATTTTTCTGTCTTTAAAAAAAAATGATATTCTTTCCTCTTGATACTGTTATGGTGCATATGATGTGCAAACTAATTGTGTATCAGCTATTCACAAGCAGAGACTCCTGTCCCATCCCTTTGCTTCTGTTGTTACAGCTCGTCAGCATCAGAGCCATGTCACCCTTTGATGGCTCAGTTTTAGTGGTGGTGGTGGTGGTGATGGAGGTAGTAGGGGTGGGTGTTGAGGTTCAGAGGTTAATTGTCAGTATTTTGGTTTGTTACTCCGCGTGTAGCTTCCATCCACTTTGATTCCCCCCCTCCACCTTTTGACTAGCGCGGAAAGGCTTTTGCGCTGATCGTATTTGGTGCTCATTAATAGCCATAATCCGAGGGAGGCTGATGCTGTATCGACAGTGGTGTGCGTGTGCTGCTGTGATGCCCCCCCCCCCAGCTCCTCAACCCCCCTCCATCCTGCTGCTCCGTGCCCCGCCGTGCCCCGCCGTGGTGGACGATGGGCTGGCTGGCTGGCTGGCTGGTTGGCTGGTTGGCTGGCAGGCTGGTGGGCGGGTGGGCGAGGCCGGGAGCTCTCTGCGGGTGATGAAAATGCATTCTCTGGGCTTAATTGAAGGTAGAGCTGTCATGTTCCACGCAGACAGCCACATGTAATTATTCCAGTCTACCAGGCTTCAGTTTGCCTGTCAGCTACCTGCTTGGGCTGCCTGCTGCTGCTAGAGGGTGTAAAGAGACAAAAAGCAAGGGAGGGGTAGATAAGGGGATGGATAGAGAAGGAGAGGAAGGGAAAAGTGTGTGCGTGCGTGCTCGGCCTGGCTGGGGAGTTTCACTGGAGGGGTGCATAAAAAGCAGTGATCTTCCAATTTGTCTCTGCTGCTCGTCCTTTCTCTCTCCCTCTATCTTTAACTCTCTTTCTACCTACTTTTCTCTTGTGCTGGCACCCTCCAGTCAATCTTCTCTCTCTGTTTCTGTCTCCATATTTCCTCCTTCAGGAAGGAAGAAAAAAAAGTCAGAAACAGAAGCATAGAGAGGAAGAGTGAGCGACAGTAAATGTAGGCCCTCCACAGATAGCCCAGGCCGCTAAACATAGCTTGCTTGGTTCAACATCGACTTCAATTTGGGGAACCTCAGAGTATTTTGTTCCTCCATGTGGCAATTAGGATGTCAAATCAAACTTGGGAAGGCAAACAGCAGAGCAAGCCTCCGCGCTGCTATTTCCAGACACCACGTCTCTCTCTCTCTCTCAAGCACACACACACACACACACACACACACACACATCTCTTTTTCTCTCACACAAACAGTCATCCAGATCTCCTAAGGATTACACAAACTCTGTAGCTGCTGGGAGAGCTTCTCTCTCCCTCACATGGACACAGAAGCACATAGTGTTATGGAAATGATCACATCCCCGAACAATGCAAAGTTCCTGACCCAGCAGTCCGAGGAGCCATAAATCGGGGTCTTCAAGCAGAGGCATGACCCCTGACCCTTCCAACACCAGGCCTGTCCTTACTGTCAGTCAGGCCTTTATCTCTCTCTGACCTCTAAACATTAGCCAGACAACAACAGGGCAAAGTCAGAGCCCTCATCCCCAATCACACGCCTTTTTTCCCCAGCATTTCACACCATGACATCAGTGTGTGCTCTCTGCTCCGCTATGTCTGCTTCTATTCCGGTTTTGTACCAACTGTGGTGTTATCAGGCCTGTCTGATTTTGTCTGAATACAGCAATACATACCATGAATAAGATTTCAGTGTGGTTCGGATAAATTTATACCACTTTTACATATGTCATATTAATTCATTTTGCTGGGCCTTAGCTCAGCCTTTAATAAGATTCTCATGTGGTTTTTATGACTTTAACAGAGTCCTCTTTTTGTTTATTTTGTATTTCTTAAATAAACAATTTTCCTTCATGGTAATGAAATGTGTAATGCTGTTTTGAGGTGTGGAGTGCCTCAAGGGTCTGTTCTTAACCCATACTTATTGTCTATTTACATAGTCTTGTTTGGCCTGCTAATTTGTTGTTTTAATATCTTTTACTTGTATGCAGATGATGCATGCCTGTATTTGTCAATCAAATGTGATGATACCAGCAAAGTAACAGCCTTACAGGACTGCCTGGTTTCAGAGAAGCTAAAGGTTCCTAAACATTTTACATTTAAATGAGAATAAATTTGATATATGATTCATTATAAAACCATATCTATTACTAATCAGGTCCTAAAAAGCTACTGAGTACTTTTCCGAATCGTTACATCCATTTGACGATGCAAAATTAGGCTCATCATAATAAGAAAGAGGACCAAGCATTTGTTGTGTTTGCCCCTCAAGTTTGGCAATTTTTTCCTCTCACCATTAGATCACTCACCTTGATTGAAATAAAATAAAATCTCACCTATATGTTTAAGTTTAGGTTTTTGTTACTGTTGTTTCTGTTTTTATTTTATTTTTGCTGCTCATTTGTTACCATAATGACTAATATGTTGATGAATGATTTAATTGCAACAAGTTTTAAAATTGTTATTTCATAATGTAGCTGTTAAGAATGTTTACAGACTGTTTTTCCTGCCTTATATGAGCATGTCTGTGACCAAAAGAAAGTTACTTCTTCATGCTTTGTCAATGAAATTTTTGTGTAAAGTGTAGACAGTCTGACTTCTGCTCCAACTGAAAAACCATCATATGTCAGGAATGCTTAAGATTCCCTGACTCACTCAGAAAATTTGTCGATTTTAATCAAATTCTTCAAGGTCTGTCTGGCATTCACCTTCTTGAATTCTCTAATATGCAAGAAATTTCTTGATCAGTGGGAAAACTGCACACAAGATAAATATTTAAGTCCTGGAGGTATTGTCGATTCAGCTCAGTGTAGAACAAGACACACCCCTCTGCTTCACAGGGGTTTTCAAACATACAACCACATAAAGGCACTCTCTGCTCAATCCCACTAACTATTTTCTTTTCTCATCTTTTCCCCTTTACCATCAGGAACTGTAAATTCTAATTGCTCTGATCTCATTCAGATACATTTAATGACAGACCAATAGACTGAATAGCAGCTTTTGAAAACACTTTGTGAATCAGTAACCCAAACCTCAATCTGTGTGATTGCATCCATCCACATGTTCCTGTGTGTGCATGAATGCATTGGTCCTGTGCCAACATGTGGCAGCGTGTGCTAAACAAGATAAAAGAGTTTTCCAAGAAGTTGTAGATCCCGCTGTTTGTCTGCAGAGGCTGTCCGATGGCTGGAGACGCTCAGGAATTTAGGGCTGAGCAGGGCAGGGCCAACGGGGGACATGGGACTCACTCTGGGTCACTGCTTCTGAGGTCACAACCCCCATTCCTCCCCTTTTTGTCCCAATTCAACCAACAATAAGTCATGAGCAACAATATTCTTCAACACAGCGAACGAATCCACCCATGCTGCTTAACAAGTCATTTAATCTGATATTGAGCTGTGAAATCTTATTTTATCTGAAAAGAAGTTTCAAAACATCCTTCTGGGGGGTGAGATAATTTCATTTGTTTACAATGCAAATCCTGTTTTTAAAAATTGCAAAGGCATTTACGGTCATTTTTCATTGTTCTAAATGGAGTGATTGACTGCCCAGCTCCCTTGTTTAAAATCTTATACATCTTGAAATAAAACTTAAATGGAATCAAGACAGAGTCACAATCATCAGCTTACTAGAAAAGGAAAGTATGGTTTTCTCAAAGATGTTAAAACTTCATTTGTAGGACAAGATGAAAGTTTTGCAGTAGTTATGCATCAAGCAAAGTCCGATGCATGATTGAGTGACTGAGCAATTCATCATACATTGTGGACAGAGTTTCCTCAGCAGAATGTCCCACATGTTGTGGTCTTGAGCATGTTGCTTTGCATCCCAACATTCTGTGACACATTTTAGCCCCTTTATACCATGGAAAAATGTAATTTATAACTGTTCAGACTAAGTTATATGTAATTTTTTAACACACCATGTTGTTTGTTTTTAGCTCATCAGTTATGACAACAAATGATCACTATGTTTTTTATTGGCCCTGAGGCTTTAAGGCAGCTTATTTACACAAAGTGTTTCGTAATAACAGCCCACTTACTTTAAATAATATGATCTGTAGATTCATTACTTTGAAAAAGTAATCATGGAGTGCCAACGCCACATTTAAAAAAAAGGACAAGTTTTGACAACCTCAAAAGAGATGAGATACAACATGAAGAGTGGTCTGATGGTTATGGCAATGAGACAGAGACAAAACAAAAAGTGAAATTAACAACATACACCCTAACTCTTGCATCAAACTGCCACCCTCACTCTCACTACAGAGGAGTGACTGGCACGACTCCCGCTCAGCCTCACCTGAACTGAAGCCTACCATCTGCTCAGGTGAGCACAGTGGTGACTCACAAATGTCAAGCATTCGGGCACAACACAGCATTAATCCACATTGATATTTGAGAGACCTATTGGTTTATTTGAATCTGAAGTTAGGTAAGGTTTAAGCACCCAAATTGTAATATGAGTGCACCACCTTTAATAGAGTGTTATCTACTGAACAACAGCTCTCTTCAAACACACAGAGCCATCTCACTGTCTCCAGCATTCACTGAGGCACACCTATATTTAATACCCCTAAACAAGCAGAGGACACACCTGTGTTCACTATCACTTAACAAGCACATGGACAGAAACAACAACACAAGGTCAATAATACATAAACCTCTAATTAACTCCACACTGACTTGTAACCTGATCATCATTTTCTGAAATACAAGTTCAAGTACACAAAAAAAGCTTTCTCGATAACATTTTATTAATTTTCATATTTAAAACTGTGCAACATAGTCACAAACCATTTTAGATTTATTGTCTTTCTTTTACAGTTGTCAGTATGGAGATAACATAATGTTAACAGCAACTACCAATAGATGGAGCACTGTGGCAAACAGTGCTTGATCCAGTCTTCTCCAGAGTTTTGTGTCTGGTATTTTCACCGATGTGGAACTTTTACTTGATATGTTTGTTTGCTATGAAAACAAATATATAAAATTTCTATTCATTTGTTGGGTTGGGTTAGAGCTAGGGTTACACATAAACAACAACTGAGGGCAGCTCAGACTATCCTGTTTTCTCCCCTCTTGTTTTCTCTTTGGTGCAGCTTAGTGTAGTCTGTTGATTACGGGGCGGTTGCTGTTGCTGGATATTAGCCGCCTCTGTGCAGCCTCCTCCCAATGTGATGACAAGCTCCAGAGAAACCCTTCACACAGCTGGAAGCTCAGAGGCCTCAGTCTTCAGAGGCGTGCGCCCGGCCCCTCGACATAAACCATGCTGATGTACAGTTTTGCCTCTTTACTCGTCTCCCTCCCATTCCCTCCCTCTTCCCCTCCTTATCTGCCTTTTTTCCCCTCCCTCCTCACTCAGCCTCTGTTTTTTTCCTCTAGTTCACTTCAACACGCCCTCTCCCTCAAAGTCTTTAGCACTTCATTTGAAGTCTGTTTTCACAGCAGGACAACCATTGTTAATTTGTGGAACTGGAAGTAGAGCAGAATTTTGGTTTATGCAGTGAATTCATCTTTAACAGTGACATATGGCTGTGTGGCTATTTTAACGTTAACTGACACATGGCCTCAAATGACGCTAAATACCATATCTAACCAGGCATATTATAAAATATCTAACACATGGATGTGTAAGTCTTTTTGAGCCATGCTATGGTGTTATAACTGGCTGTTTCATTCTGTCAGCTGCTCGAATCTTAAAATGATCTTCATAGTTCCCAGAGGACGAAGCCTGCATACTTTGATCATCCCATCTTTTCTTTCAGCACTGCTAGGAGGTCCATTATTTATTTTCTGATATTTCAAATTATGTATTGACATTCATGCTCACCAGATGATGAATCTGAGAAACTTGATCCCCTGGCTTTCCCTAACAAAGCTGTTAGATTCTTTTTTGGCTTTGAGTGAGATGTATTGTTCGAAAGGTACAGACATAAAGGCCCCACACAGATCTGGTATACCCTTGTGGTTAAAATCAGTAAAATGGCATCTGGTACATGGGTACACCTGAACTGTCAACAACATGGCACATGCCAGTTCAAAGGAGGCAGTGCCAGGGTATAATTGGTACGAGTTGACATTTGCTAGCTACTACTACTTATAACTTCTGCAGGGTTTGTTTAACTAGCAAAAAAAGTTAGATGATCTTTAATTTTGACATTATTTTTTTCTTAAGAATGCAATGATGTTATACAGATTGAATTTGGTTCAAGATGCAATTACAACGCACTCCTGTACACATGACATTAACGCTCGTTTTTCCCTTTTTTATACCAGAAGTAAAGATCAATTATGGTCCCTGTAGGATGAACTGTAGCAACTTGATAAACTCTTAACTTTCTATCTAGTGCCATCTTCAGGAAATTAAAAAAAAAAAAGTTTCAGTGCTTTGGTTCAAACATCAGCATAGTCAATGATTTTCCCATCAAAGTTTCACATACCTGTTATATTATTCATAATTTATCGAATTTCCAATCAAGATTCCCTTGTACTATTATTGTCATCATGCTACTGAGGGGTAGACATAATTTCCAGGGTCGTCTTATTATTCATCTGAATGAAATGGAAACATTAATCCAGTTTTGAATCCTGTTTAATCAGGTCAACTCAGAGTGCTGAAACTGAGAGTCTGCAAGCAGAACAAAAGTTACTTCTTCCCTGTGAATAAGCTGCAAATCTGGGCCAGCCACTGCTGAGACCCACCATGGCCCTTGGGCTCACTTAAGGAAGGTCTGTAAAAACCATGACTGATTTACATCTCTGCTGCCTGGGCTTCCGCAGAGCAGCGCCGCCCCCCGTCCCACTGTGGCTGCTTCAGAGAGCCACAGAGGGGAGGGCTGCGAGGGCACCAGAACCAGCGAGAGGGGGGGAGGCGGGGGAGAGGCCAAGAGAGAGAATAGAAGTCTAGAAAAGAAAGAGGGGAGAGGAGAGAAAGAGTTGGGGCATAAGGGAGGGGGAGAGGTCACAAGGGCAGTCCAGGGCGCTCCCAATCAGCGCTGTGTAAACAGGCCTCCTCCTGGAGTGGACAGGTTGCAGGGGGGAGTCCTCCACGGGCCACTGAGGCTGTCAGCAGAGCAGATAACTGATGGCAGGAATGTGGCATTTGTTCTTAAAAAGAGGGAGAAAAGGAGGGAGGGAAGGAAGGGGGAGGAGTTCAACTAGTGGCAGAAAGCGGGGCCGCCAATTAACATCTACTTGATGCATTCGTACAGCCGGGCCTCCTGCTCCTTAGCCCTGCAGCTGCATTTCTGCTGGCAGGCTGCTCCCTGCCTCCCTGGCCCCGTGTGCTCACACAGTGATCCCCTTAACTACACAACGGCAAACAGCCTCGGGTCCTCGGCTGTACAGTACATAGTCAGACAGTTCAGTCATTACTCTGTAGACTGTTGGTCATCTGTTGAGCTCTTAACAGGACCTAAAAATGATGTATTTATAGGATAATTTCCAGTTTTAAAATCCTTACATACCCAAGAATTTGTGAGCAAAAGTTGTCCTTACAATAAAAACTACAGAACAGGCAATTGAGATTGTTTTAATGCCACTGCTTGGTTAGCCTCTATCTGTAACTGCCAAATGTTTTTTTGTCTCACATTACAGTACATCACCGCACATTCTGTCATTTCTCTAACCACCGTCCCCCTGTGCATCGGTCTCTTCTCCATTTACACAGAGATTGTGGTTAGGAAGAGTGACATCAGTTTAGGAGCTAGACTGTAGCGATGGGATTAATGTGATCCACAAGCAAAGTCCCGTCTGCAGCCTCTGCGTGTGTCCTGTCTGCCTTGAGACAGCCGTTCATCTACCTCTGATCCCAAAACAGTTATTAGCCCGTCCTCCCATCAAAAGCATACAGAATCGAGATCTGAGTCCGCTGACCTCGCGTCTGTGTTCAAAAGAGAGGCAGAGCTCTCCCTTCGTGCCCTCAGTCTGCAAATGGAGCCATGATCCCCGTCTTTGACCCTCCCTCTACCACCGCCCATTGTGGTGGCCTTTGAGGCCAAGTGAGGTGTAAACAAATCCAATATATGCTGCATTGTATGGCACCCCAAGGGTCCCAGTGAAGTTACTCCAGAGGTACAAATCACTCTGGGTCACGGTTTGCTTGCTTTTTCTTGTTCTACTTCCCCAAGGCTCACAGTTCCCCACAACGAGAACGTTACCCAGCTACCCATCACAGCCATCATACCGGTTTATTTACATTGGGACGTCTTAGATTGATTGAATGAGCCCCTTTTTGGGAGAGTACCTCCACAGGCCTGCTTAGTGTTCAACCCAGAGACCACCGTGCAGAGAGGGAAAAGTCCACACATTTTGTTCCTTATATCACAACGCTGTCTGACTCTGCTGGTTGCACAGAGTAAAGATGTCGGTCCTTTAAGCTTTGCCATACATCAGTGTTATCATAAGCACTGAAAGAAATGATAATGCTGGTTGTGTAGAGGGTTGTGTCTCTACAAACTGCTCACCCTGCTTTTAAAAGCTTTTGTTTAAAATCTCTGGAGACTGTCATATGAACACTGTACTTAAATATACATTATCAGCTTGTGACCAATTTGGGAAAACTTTTGGAGTTATTTTTTGTTCTTTTCTTCTTGTTTATCCTTTAGCAGCAACTGCTTATTTGAAATAAAGTGAAGGCGAACTGGAAAGGTACCACAAGCAGTGATAGCCATGTTTTTCTGAACAAAGAATATCTAATGAAAAAAGATGTTATACATGATTGTATTATCATATATAAAGCTACCTTTTGAAAATATTAGACTGAGTACAAGGGAGTGCATCCCAGTGTTACCTCCCGCTAGCTAATGTTTCCTACAAATGGCCAAAAACAAATCAGAAATAAAGTCATTTTAACGGTCTTCAGTGCTTACAGCCCATCCACCTGCACTGCATTCCTTTCAGTAATTTTTGTAAACTGCTCCAGATTCCTGGCAAACTTTTCATTCATTGCTTAACTTTTCAAGGATGTGCAACTGTGCACAGTGTTGTGTAAACAGCTGTGTGCACACAGTGCCGCAGGTCAGGAGGGGACAACTATCCATTTCCTGGAGAACACCCTGCCCTGACCTGGCAGAGAGTTATCAGGTCACTCCGGGTTCAGCCGTAGGGTGTGGTCCACTGCCTGTCTGCATGTTACCTATAGTGTCAGTGAAGTGCAGAGGAATGTGAGACGATTCAGTGCTGTATCACGAAAAAAAAACTACTACTCACTGGCTTGAGCAGGATAACAAGAATACAGCTTGCTGTTTTTATCTGCAGGTCTATGACACAGGCTTTAGAGGGTTACTCAGCCTCTAATGTTTCATGTGAGGCCACCGACTGAATGTGTAATACACTGAAGCTATTGACAGTAATCTGCCTCAGTATCATGGTGAGTCTAACATGCATAGAAGGAATGACAAAGGCAGTTTCAGTAAAACTGAATGGCAACAATAGCTCCTTTGTGTCCAGTTATGTCACTATGAGCTGCTCTTCAAAAACCAGGAGTGTTTTGGAGTCATCACTTCCAATGAGGACCTGTTAGGGGATGCACAGTTCAGTGGAGCAGCAGCAGCAGGTCTGTGTGAGTGCATGTGTGTGTGTGTGTGAGAGAGAGGAAGACAGAGATACATGCATCAGCCTGCGTCTGAACACTTGAAGAGATTGTGTTACGGGCCAATGAACCAATTCACATAATATGATGTAGTGTAGCTGCAAGATGGCAGTTGCTCCAGATGCGTATCACTTAAATCCACTTTTAAGTTAATTGGATGTGACACGTCTGTGAGGCTAGTGACGACCAAACTAATGCGAGCAGCAATGCAGTCTGACTTGTCAGCATGGGCTGACGCCGTTCAGTCAAGTTGCAGCCTGTAAATATTCTTCCCCAGCTCCATTTAAATTTAAATCAGTGGTTCCCAGCCTTTTTTTTTTATTTTGTGTGTTAAACATAGCCCCCTTAAACTGGGTCAGCTGAACTGATGTACCTCCTCGCGTGTTCCAAACATTTTTCAACTGATTTTAAGTGGGCTTTATTTAACACTGTTAATTATATAAAAGTGGAAAATCATACTTGCATATAATTAAAGTGTCTGTGTTTGGGTTGGATCAAGTTTGCATTCTTATTTCTAATACATGTAGCAAAAGTTATTGTGGTGCTTCAACCATTTATCCATTTTATTTCTAAACCTTTTAACCATTTGTCCATTTCTATTAGCTAACATTCCCACCATAAAATGTTTTTTTGGTTACATTTTCAACCAGTCATCTGTTTCTTTCGTTAATATTTCAGCTATTCATACTATACTTTTAGCTAACAGTTTTAATTTAATTTATCCATCCTATTGTGTATCCATTACATTCATCTATTACACCTATTACACCTTTACTTTTTATCTTATTTTTTAGTGAACTGTAGGCATTCCTTAGCTATATATCTATAACATTTACATTATGTTTATTATTTTACCAGTACCTCATGCTATACTGTTCAGACCTCTTTACCCGTCACTTTGCTAACTTTCATGCACTCTTAATTACAAAAGTGTTTAAGTGTTACAGCCAACTCAGTATGAAGAGATTTATATCAAATTGTACATTTCTATCTTTTCAAATTAGCTAAACTACTCCACAATCTTTCCGATCTCACCCCCTGGCAGCTATAGAAGTATTGTCTGGGGTACAAGTGCCCCCGGATGAGAAACACTGATTTACATGTATCCCAGTAGTAAACTGAGATTAAAATATCAACCTCATGCTATTTACTGAATGGATGGTTGTATTCCCAAAATTTTTCATGCTTCACTTTCATGAATCAGGACCAACAGCTTTTATGCCAAACTGTAAACTATGAGAAGCAGAGATTTAATTAAGTTAGTCTTGGGAGATGTAATTAAGCAATATTGTGTAGCTGCTCTTTTTTTAAAAAAAAAAAAAAAAAAAAAACCCAGCTGGGCGATTGTAGGATAGGTGGGTCTGTGCAGCAAGTCCTGGGGCTAGTTTAGCTAGTTGGTGCAATCACAGCGCTGTCTCACAGCATCAGGTATTTTAAATAAAATAGGGTTTGGCCTGGTTTCTCTTTGCCCCAGTTTAAGTTCCCTTTCTGCTCTGCCTAATTAGACAAAAACAGTTCCTGCCTGTATGAGCCTCACATTACTGAGGTTCCATCGGACAGACACGGAGCAAGTGCATCTGAATCATTTGCTGCACTGTATAGCTTGTTCGACATAAGTAAGGTGCAACACTTGTGTCTTTATTACTAATCAAAGTTGCACATTCATATTTCAACAAGGAGGGACCAAAGCCCGCTCTGATGAGGGGGGGACCTCTGCAAACCAGCTCAGTTCATTATCTATGGAGGAATGTCAGGATTCAGATCTGTGAAATGCCATTTGCCGAACGCTGTCACACGCTCCAACACACTCCACGAACCAATTAAACCAAATTGACAGGATTGTTCAAACCGGTCTGATTTGTCAGTCGTCCCTCCGTACACACACTCACACACACACACACACAACACATGCACTGGATTATTTTACAAGCGATATTGTCACAGTTTGGATTATTCTCAAAGTGTGTGTGTGCATTTGCCTTTTGAGTGTAAGCCATTAACATTAACTACGGCAGCAGAAGGCTGTATTTGTCAAAGCTTTGCTGTGATTTGTTCACGTTCACTAAAACACAAGAGAGACAGAGAAACATAGTAATATTTCTGACATAATTTTTCAATTCTCTGCAGCTTGCTGAATGTAGCTGTCATTCTTTTTTTTCTTTTTTTTTTTTTAAAAAACCAGCACAGAAATGTTTTCAATTATTAGCATCAATTAGCATGATGCAGTTAAAATAAACTTAAAAACATTACATGAATAAGTTACACATTTAGCATAACACCCATATTTCACTCAAAGATGACTGAATCAAATGCTCCTATTGGGGACATGCATTTTTAATAGCATGTCAATGTTCATTGGTTTATCATACTGTTTACAGACCCACTGGGGTGTGAATTAGCCTAAATTAAACTTGCTCTCTGGGTTTTTTTGGTTGAGAATGCTTAAGTATGCTGTTGGATCTCCATGCTGACAGGGCCTGAAGAGATTATTTTTCCAAGAGCGCAACCTCAGGGTGAGATGTTTATTGAAAATTCAATGAAAACGACCCATGCTTATAGAGTCAAAACAGCCTCCAACACATTATGAATTAAGGAGATAGTGATATGAATCTACTGTTACACTCAGAGAGGGTTTCATAAAACATGGATTCATATACAGGAAGACAATGAAGTTCTGATTTTAAAAATGAAAACAGTCTGATTTCTCTTTCAAATGTCAAAAAAGCCAAAAATCTCTTCTCATACAAGGATGAATAAACAAATATGCACTGCCTTATGATCTTTCATAATATGTGCAGCTTAATGAGAGAATCTGAAGATTTGATTCAATCAAAATAAGTCTCAAGCAATATTTCAATGCGAGTCAAGTTTTCCAGAGTCCCATCAGACAAATCCCAGAGCATCCTCACATAAAGTAACATCAGCCTCTACCTCACAGACCCTGAATTTCAGCTGCGGTCAGCTGTGTTTTCCACCATACATCAGTCTGCAGCAGCTAATGATACTATTTCAGCCTTCTACCTGCAACTGATGGCTGAGATGCACTCCTCAATAATGCATTAGACAGGCAGGCTAGCACCCCTGGGTCCCCCCTCTTTCTTTCTCCCCCCTGCACATACTGTACAGCCGAATACAGTGATGATGCTGCCTCTGCAGCCTGACTCAAAGGTGAGTAAGGCCTATTGATTTGTGGACATAAAGCACCACTTCTCATCTTCTCTGGGCCCCGGCTGCAAAATGGATGGGAGTGAAGAGGACGGTGGAGGTGGTAGTAGTGGTGGTGGTGGTGGTGGTGGGGATGGTGTGTGTGTGTGTGTGTGTGTTGTGGAGGGGGGGTGCACAACAAAAAAGATGAGGGAGGTGGAGAGGGAAGAGAAGGGGGTGCAAGGGTGTTGGGGGGGGATTGAAGGAGACACAGAAAGAGAAACAAACTGGAAAAAAATAAGAGAGGCACTGGAGCTTTGTTACTCATTCAGCTGCGGTGACATCACTGTTCAGTTTCCCCGAGGACGTAGCAGAGAGAGGAGGGCCGGGGGGGGGGGGAGGGAGGTGGCGGAGAGTAGGTGGAAAGAAAAATAGAAAAGTTGAGGCGAAGACAGAAGTGGCTGTTGCTCTAAGAAGTAACTTTTGTGGTCTTCTTAACCTCTTGGGCTTTCTGCAACGAGGAGTTGTAACCCATGATAGCTGTAATGGTGTGCTATTTGAGCACAATATTACAGCCAGAGAGGAGCTGGCTTTACTTTTCTGACATGTCCTCAACCAAGAACCAATGATGGCACTGAGAGCTCGGTGCATTACAGGCCAAATTTAAGAAAACACCAAGAGAAACACACAGAAATGCACTTCAAACTTGCCAACATGACCAAATCCAAAAAACCCCAACAAATGACAATACAACAAAATATAGAACACATTTGGCTTTGACAACCAGTCAGTGGTGTTGAAGGAGATTCAAGTTTTTTCCAGTTTTAACATTCCGATCATAAGAGTCAAATATAATTGCAAATATGCTGTGTACTTAATGTATCTTATGCAAATTTTATAGCAATTATAAAATATGTCATGTATAATAACTCCAAAAACTGCAGCAACTCATGTGTCCAGGCATCTGGATCGTTTATTCATTATCTCCTGGAAACTTAACACTGTGACTCAGTTTTGCTTTTTTTCCGAGCAACTCATAAGCTTGTGTTGACTGTGTGTGTTTGTATTTGCGATGCACTTTTATATTTGCTTGTATTGTCTTTATTTTCTTGTCTAAACTTGTTCTGTGCTTATGATTGAATTGTGTTGTCTCAGTTTGTAGCACATTTACATTTTCGGTGTATTTCTTTATTCTCTGTGCATGTTGTTAGCCGATGTGTATAAAGTAAAATTCAGATTTTTTTTTCATTTGATTTTATTTTTATTTCACTGTTTAGTCTGTTTACATGTGTTTGCTGTAATTGCAGTGCGCTGACCTCCAAGGGATGCTATAAAAAAAACTGATTGAACCTAATGTGATGTTTTGTATATTCCATGTTTTAAAACCAACTAATTTGTCATGTCAGTCTGGTTTAAACATGAAATTTACATACTCTACTTCTGTCAGATTGTCTCATAAACAGTCATGCCACTAAAGTGAACCAGAGCGGAGCCGAGATAAAGAGCATTGTCTCCTCATTTGTCTCTGTCCACCGGTGGCTCCCTAAGTGGACTCGCCATTGATAACTGCACAATGCTGCCCTTCCCGCGCAACAAAGGCTCCCTCAACCAGATGGCAAATTAGTGCCAATTGTTCAAAAACAATGTGGACGGCTGATGACAGACGCTCAAGGCGCGCGGCGGAGACGGCAGCAAACCGTTGTTTGGACAGAAGATTTTTCCATTCAGACTTCTCCTGCGCCGCACTCCCACACTGAGCAAGCAAGCAAGGGGCGACTGGGAATCATTATTCAGTACACCAGGGGCCCGGCCGTTTAACACACATCCGCCAAGTTCAATCTGCTCCAATAGACACATGGACTTGTGATTTCTTTTTCAGCGTGTTAGTGGAAAACAGATGAGGTGCTGCTGATACGCTCGCTTGGGCACAGTTTTGACAGCAAGTCCTTTTTTTTTTTCGGTGCATATAATCTGTCCACGCCTCAGATCATTAAAGTAGCACTGACTTCGGAGCAGTATATTATTAGGTTGACAGCTGAAGGTATTAGTTTGCTCTTTACCTCAATTTATTGCAGCTTTTCAGCTGCAGAGTGTGTTTTCAAGTGAAGCTGTTCACTGATTTCAACATTCAGGGGGTTCAGAGTTTTTTCCTTGCTGTCTTTCTCCGTCTCACCATGAGTGCAGCACTTCAGCGGATATCTGTTGTTTCTGGCGATTTCTAGAGGTCTCCTCGATGTTAATGACTTCAGCAATGGAGCTCATGACACATTGCTAACACACTGGACAATTCTAACATTCGTGTGAGCTGAGGAAAAGCTGGCAGAAGTGGATTTCTATGATGAATTGCACTAGTTGCTCAGTGGCGTCTGGCTTTAAGAAAATGAATTTTAGCCAATTGCTAATGTCCTGTAAATGTTTCCAAGGTCTTTTTTCCCTGCGTAAATTAAAAAGTAAAAATGTATGTGTTTGGGTTGGTCAGTTATTACAATGGCACAAAGAGAGTGAGATGAGGTAGTGGTGCTCAGGATTATATTTAGAAGAAAAAAACAGGAGCACTGCTGGAAACCACAAAATGAAGAGGCCACAGCTTCTGTTCAAACAAGCAAAACAAACCGAGACTTATTTTAGCCCCGCTGGCGAGCGGGCCAGAGGACACCCACTTCTGAGTGGACAGCTGTGGTATTTACCAGAACCACAATCTATTACCATTAGATAATAAATCAAAAATAAAAGACAAAGCCAAGAATAACAGTCATAAAATAGAAAAAGATCACCCTATTACAACATAGCTCCCTTTGAGAGTATGTAATTAGTTTTTATTTCATATGGCGCGCTGTTTGTATATCAGAACCAAAGAGAGGAACATTTTAGAAAGCAAAATAGGAGAAATAGGCAATCAAAGAAGACTTATATTAAATGAGCGGTGTGGTTTGTTCTTATTTCTTTTATTTTATCTATGAGAGAAGTGTTTGTTCTTGGAGCCATATATCAGTGACTGTTGTTAAAGATGGATGATGCTTGTCCATCTCCTTCCACTGTACAAGCCAAAAAAACCCTCAAAGAGGCGCTGCCATCTGGCATTGGTGACATTATTTGAAATTGTGCAAAGCAGTGATTGAAGGATGGAGCCACAATAATGAGGTCCTGCCCATGCAGCCACAGGGTTAGCTGTCAGCCATGACATTACATCCCCTTTTTGTAGCATGAAATAGCTAATTAAACCAAATATATCAGAATAAGTGTGATAAGAGTACTATATGAGGACAAAAATCATCTTTAAGGAAAATTATGTTTCCATTTTTTTTATTTATTAATTTTTTTTTAGTTTGGTTCATGTCCAGTCTGCCAGCAGAAAAGGGGCAGGATTTATGACCAATACTACATGCAGCCACTAGGGGGTATTAAGTTTTTTTAAATCTAATTATCAGATAACTAGATAACCGTCTTACAGTTTCAGGACAAAATGTTCACTGATAAAATGATGAATTTAAGTTGTATTCACATTATATAAAGTTACATTTGGCTTCCTGCCTCATTCTGTCCGGCATTATCACACAAGTTAGCAGCTGGCGACCAAAATCAAAATCAATGCTACCTGAGATAAGATTATGGAGTTCACTGGGTTTGAAAATTGTTGAGAACAATCAAATCAAAAAATAAGTACACAATTCAACAGCAGTTTTGCTTTGCAGCATTTTTTTACAAGCTCTTTAAAGATTTAGATGGTTTTCCTGGTGCTCGTACAGTTGTTCACATAGTCTAATAAAATGACATGAATGCAACATTTTGAGCTAAATGCTAACATCCTAATGCTAAAAGGCATTACAAATGTAACCAGGTTAGAATCAGCTTTTCTGTTTTTGCGTGACAAAGATTACTTCCATTGATTGCCCTTTTAAAGTTCTTTTACAGTTATTTTTCATCCCTTATCATGGCTGCTAATGTTAGCATTGCTAATTTGCTATCATTTGTGCTTTCAAAAATGAGACTGACATGGCTCACTGACCCTTCACTTCTTAAGTAAGGGAATTTATTCATTTGGTACAACTTTGTATCTACAGATGTACTAAAGCGTTACAAGTTAGAATACACAGACACACACACGCCGACATGCACACACACTCACGCAGGCACACATGCACACTGTCAGATCACTGC
This sequence comes from Ctenochaetus hawaiiensis, assembly GCA_029783645.1. Taxonomy (NCBI): domain Eukaryota; kingdom Metazoa; phylum Chordata; class Actinopteri; order Acanthuriformes; family Acanthuridae; genus Ctenochaetus; species Ctenochaetus hawaiiensis. Next base: position 15,374,756 of record JAPZDY010000013.1, on the reverse strand, counting down.
CAGGTTTTTTAAATCCTCATTACACCGAACATAAACTCTATTTCAACAGTCCATGGTAATGGTGCAGGACCTGACCTGACGCAGCGTGGATCCGAACTCATATGGTCTCAGGTCCTCAGGTCTGGCTGGACCTCTGAAGACCTCGAGTCTGACCTAAAGTCCTGAAATGACAGACAAACATTCTGTCTGACAAAAGATTAAAATAACATCTTTGACTCCTAATTCCTCTCTGAGATGTTATTTATAAAACCATACATTCAATGAACTTCTGACCAGAGTACATTCAGTATGTTTTCTTTGAGGTGCTCAGCGTGGAGGAATGTAACTTAAAGAAAACACCAGCTTTGTCGTCTCATTGCCCAGACTGAGCCACTCTCAGCCTGAAAAAATATAAATTCACATTCCCTTTCATCTGAACCTGAGAAATGCCCCAATTAAACCCACCATCCATAAATCAAAACACCTGTTAGTGACGATGCAAGATTTTCAAAGACCCTCTTTGAACATCCACCTCCCCTCTCCATCTCCTCCCTTTTGCAGCATTGATTTACTGCCCATGACTTCATATAAAACTTGATGAATAGTGTGATTGTGGGTAAAGGGAGATAGAGCGCATCCTATCTGCGTCAACAGTGGAAAAAGTAAACCCCCAGGGTGACGGAGGAGGCGACATGTTCAGGCATGTCGACTTAAAAGCAGGTATAAGGAGCCCCTCAGCACATCCTGGCACTCCAGTTCCTGCCATTTGTTCTCCGTCTTTGGGATAAAAACCTGACTGAAAGCACAGGATGTCGGATGTAGACAGCTCCTCTAGTTTTGGACATGTTTGTCTGCAATTACTGTCTGAGTTCTTGCTGGGTGAACCTGTGAAGGTATCCCTGCTTCCTCTCTATTTCCTCTATCCCTTCTGTTTCTTCGACTTCACCTCTCCTCCACTCTGTGATTTCACCCAATGAGAAAATTGAGCAGGGTCATACGAGCCTCCAACTCTTCCCTGGCTTCTTCTTTTCTTTTCTTTCTGTCATTTAGCCTCAAATCATCATTTGGAAATCCACCCCACAATTAAGTCATTTTCCAGGAATTTGGCTCCGCAGTCGAGAAACGCTAGACGGAGCCGGTCTGGTTGGGCTGTGCAAATCCAGAGCTGGAGAGTATTTACTCTCCTGTTCCTCCAAAGTGTCATTCGTCATGGTCTTGGCAGACGAACGCAGCGCTGAAGGAGACAAGTGAAGGCCACCTCAATACAAAACCGCCATCATCACCAGCAGGGGCAGCAGCAGTGATAATAAATAGCCCACCTGTCCCAACACTTCCACTTAATAAGGCGAGGCTAATACCCCGCTCGAATCAAGCAGCGGCGATCGGTTTACAAACAGCATCAGCCCTCCTCTGTCATCCTGCCTGACATCTGTAATGATAACAGAGTTAATGCTAAAGCCTCGCTGCCTCATCTCTCCGTTTTCTTTACACGCAGATTAATTTCAGCTCCGGTTTGACAGACAGACACATCGTCCAAACCTGCCCCTCTATACAAGGTTACTGAGTCAAGGCTGGCATCAGGAATGTGCGTGCACCTGCATGTGTGTAAGAGCGCGCGCGCGTGTGTGCGTGTGTGTGTCTGAGTCTGTGAGCGTGTTTATCGCTGCCTGCCTCCTCTGCACCACCTGCCAAAGCCACTTCCTTAAACATGTCAGACTTAATCCTGTCATTGCTGGAGGGGAAATAGTCGAGGCCAGCAGGCATGCGAGAAGCAGTGAGATGATAAATAGTCCAGGTTATATGTCCAGGTGTGGCTGTCTCCACCGCACACCCGTAAGACATATTTAGAAATAAGCAGAATTATCCTCTCCAAACCTTGTGTCTGCTTGCATTTATGGAGCGACTGTGGCTTTATTTCTGAAAACACACAGCCACAGTAGCAGTGGATAGTGGATGTGGGTTTGAGGTGTTCCTGTGCTTTGGCAGAGTTTCTCTCTAAGTGGAAAAACACAGATGTCAACAAGCCTTTTCTGGAATTTTGCACCTCATTCTTTTTTTTTCTCACTAAGGTCGGTACAATATTTAAAACCAGTCTCAGTCACAGTTTGTCACCGCAAATGTGCACACTTAAAGGATAATGCTGGTTTATTATAACACTAGTATTATTTTGGTGGTTTTGAACATAATTTATATCAGGTATGATTAAATTGCACTTAGAAAGGTAATAGCTGAGACCTTGTTAAGTGACATAGCAACAACCAAGTCTGGTGGGATGACAAAAATTAGCAGCACAATCAGACAGTGGTGTACCGGCCATCTGGCATACCATGACAAATCCTTGTGGGCCATTAAAAAAAAATCCAAAGTTTTCACCAGTCATCCTTCGCAGTCTGTCTTTTTGCCCTTTTTGTGTGTCTGTCAGATGAAATTGTGCTGTAAGCATGTTCCAGGGCCAAGTGAGCATCATAAAAGTTCCTACTTTTCCCCTGTTTTTCTTCATGCCAGCATTCATATATATTTTTTGTAGTATATTTTCACATTTACAATAATATATCTCAATATTTTAAAGCTTTATTTCATTCCCAGACCAAAGAATTAGCAAAACTATGACAACAATACTAAAGTTTAATTGACTGCATTTACCCTTAAAGTCATTTACCTTTTCTAAAAACTTTCTCAAATCTGGAACATGTATATAAGAATGAAGTTCTGTAATTCTTTGAGGTAATGAAAACCTGCAAATGCAGAATGAAGAAATGCCGTTTTTTTCTTACATGAAACCACAAAAATGTGTGTCTAGGCAAATATATTACATAATATGAATCAGAGAACTTTTTGAGTCCAGAAGATACACTATTTTAATCTTCTTTTTTCTCAGGAAAGTCAATTCTACTTACATAATGTCATTGAGTAACTGGGGAATCAAGTCTTTACTGAGGTGGAAGATGTTACTCATTCATGTCTCCACCCCTTTTTCTCTCCCAAATCTGGGAACTCAGAGCTGCAATGCGAGGCTGCAGATGTGTGCCTATGATAGTTTCTGTGCTTATGGAAAACAATATGATTACATTTGTTTTGTCTGGGAGTGTCTCCTCTTGTCACTGTGCATGCTCTAAGTCTTCCCAGCAACTTGCAAAAGTGAGAGTTTGCCGGCCCGAACAACACAAAAGCATCGATAGAGGAGGGGACGGACAGACTGGCAGGAAGAGATAGAAGATATGACCCTTAAAATAAAGAAGATATCTTCTCCGTCCAATCTGTCACCAATACCAACCTGCCGTCTCCTCCGCCTCAGATTGCACTGGCACCCACTGCTTTCCTCTGTTTGTGTGAGCAAATTCTTCTTGGCTGACACACATTTGCCAAATCTTAACTAAGGGGCACATCCAGTAATTCAGTGTCCTCTTGGTTGTTTTTGTAGCACACGGGAAATTTCTGACGTGGTGACGTTACAAAGCACAGAATTAACTGGAATAAGAGGTGACAGGTGACTTACTGAATGCTTAACTCTTGCCACTCACTCACTTTTGCAGGACTTATGCACTTTTTTTTAAAAGAAATATGCCTGCATGTTAAGATCTGCATTTAGGGAAACAGAATTTTAAACCTTAGCAAGGAGAGATGTGATTTTACGTGCTCACCATCGTGGTCAGCAGTTTGGACTGCAGCAGTGGCTCTGAGATACCGAGATACTTTATCCCATTCAATGCAATGTGCATCAACATTTATATTGAATTATTGAATTTTATTTTTATATGAGCAAAGACACAAATACTGACATTTTTAGGTTCATTTTGACTTTCACTTGCTAAAGATATACATATTCCCATCCATGTGAATAAAGATTCATAAATATGCTCGGAAATCAACCAAAAGAGTCATTCTTTATGAATGTGGAACTGATCTAAGAAGCTATTTCAGTTTTAGTAAATTATTACAATGATAGTTGCAGGTCAAATCAGAGACACATCTCAAACAGGAACTGCTTACAGCTTATTCTGCATATATGTTTACAGAAATTCTCGTAACAATAGGTGGGACAAAATCCATGAATATAGATATGAATAGAAGAGGGAGGATT
>JAPZDY010000013.1:15357418-15370294 GCA_029783645.1 Ctenochaetus hawaiiensis | reverse complement strand
TGAATAGAAGAGGGAGGATTCAGTTGTCTGTATTTCGTCTAATTTTGTCACACTTTAAAAATTTCTTGCTTTAACTGTATATGAGTGTTTGCAATAATAATGTCAGAAAACACAACTAGATTGAACAACAACAAAGTGTTATAACAGCATCTTTAGAAGTGAGACAAAATGTTCCAACCGTCTGAAAGCAGCACACTTTTTCCTCCTAAATACGTGTTAGTTTCTATACCGTTTCTCTCTCACTTTAGTCCAAGTTTTGAGGTTTCTCCCTCCCGACAAAAATGGAGGAAAGCATTCCAGCACTTTTTACCGTGCAGCTGTAGTCCAACATTAACAAAGCCTTCCGAAGCATATATCACCCTGCCATGGAATTCAATCTTTCCCAGAGGTTTGAAAAACAAACCGTATTCCCCCAACCAAGGCTAGAAGTAGCATCTGTCAATAAAGTATAAATGAAGGACTTGATTATACAGCTGGCTGGCCGGGAGCCATCTCTCCGAAGACAGGAGAGGAGAGAGAGTGAAAGAAAAGAAGAAGAAGAAAAGTAAGAATTTGGTTGTTTTACTTCGGCCGGGCCCTTCTTCGCCCATGCTATGCAGCAGCTGTAAACGCACCAGTCAAAACAAATCTGGGATGCCAAGGGCTATTCTGCTTTCTGCATACACCCTGGCTCCACCTATACACACAAACACAGACCTGTGCGGTATTTCTTTACTGACTTCTTCCCTCCTGTGTATGTGCTGCGTGAGATATCTCTCCATAATAGCCATCCTTAGTGTTGGTTAATTTGTGAGGCCTGTGGCAGAATACAACCTTGCTGGCTGTGTGAGTGCTCATCTACTCGTGCACTGCAGATTGAACTTTCTCGTGTGGATTCAAACACAAATAATCTGTTCGTGAACAGTCATGTTTGGCTTAAGAGCCAATGGATACAGCAGAAGGTTCAGGAATTTGAGCAGAAGCAGGGCCCTGCATTCAGATATATGCGCTCTGCCTTAAAAAAATTACCTGTCATCTGTGTGTACGAGAGCCACATCGGGTCAATAGCACACTTCAGACCTGTCTGATGATGGAGCTTGAAAGCAAAACAGAACGTAGAGATGATGCACAAAGCAGAGCTCAGCTGTAAAAATGTCTGTAAATACATAAATATACACAAACAGCTTTAGAGGAGACAAGACAGGTATGGTTTTATGCTGAGATGGCTCTTTTTGTCTCTCATGGGTGCTTCTTGAAGACAGGCCAAGCGGGCCGCTCAAAGGCTGCATATGTGTGTGTGTGTGTGTGTGTACGTGTGTGTGTGTGCTTGTGTGTGAGATCCACAGCTCCTCACCCTGTGGAGCCAACTGTGCAAGCTGCGTGAAGCGCTCCAATATCCCACCTAGCCAAATAAACGGGACGATTAAAAAACAACATACAGCCTGGGTTCCACTGAGGACCTACACCTAAACTTTTCCAGTGCTGCCTTCACCCCCACCAACCCCCCCCCCTCTTTTCTCCCTCCTTCTCTCCCCTCCTATCCACCTCCTTTCTTCTTTTTCACATGCTTTTACAGTGAGGTACGCTGAAAGCTCTCTTTGTTGCCACGGTCTGTGGCGTTTGAATGGTACCAAACAAGCGCCCAAGTGCACCGAGCCCCCAAGACGGCCACTGAATAGAATTCTTCCCCTGACTTCTCCCTGGCCGAGCGACAATGAGTGGGACCACTCCTTTCTAGTCAAGCCCGCACTAATGGCTAAGACAATATTTGCAGGAATGAGGGGGATTTAATTTGCATTCAGGCTGTCTCCAGTTCTTTTCACAGGACTTGGGCCTGCTCAGTTCAACTGTGCCGCAGCCTCTGAAAGTTCGCATTCTGCCGATTTTGCTTTGATTTTTTTTTTTTTTTACCCCTCTCCACCACCACAGAACCCCCAACCCTGTCTTTTTTTTTTTTTTTTTTCTTCGGGGCGGATAGGGAGGTCTTTCAAACACTATTTGCTGCCCTTTACTTGCTTTCTCTAATTCAAAACGGAAAAAGGAGAATGGGGTTCAGGGTGCTAGCAGAGGAACAGGTGTGGGTCAGAAAAAGGAGAAGACAGTGTTGTTTCATGGATATTTCGTCAAAACAGAGAAAAATTCTACTGTGACTTGTTTCCTTATTATAGTCTACCTTGTTTTGCGTACAGTCAGTCTCACTGCATTGGTTTTCAGATTGTCCTCAGGTGAAATACAACTATATCAGAGTCCTCATGATCTTGAAGAGTCCACATGAAAGTGTGACTCGAAATGTGTAGAAATAACAGCCCTTAGGATTAACTATAAAAGCTTTTTATCTTAAACGGATATTCCAAAAGCTATTGTTACAGGTTCAAAAGTAGCTCGGGGCTACAAAAATAATTCCTCGGCCGGTGCCCGATTAAATAAAGTAATTAGCAGAGTCGTTTTAAAAGGACGGTGCTTTAGATTACAAAAGAAAAATACAACAGGCAAAAACAGCCCCTAATGCTGACTGACAGCAGAGAGAGTGGTGAGATGTCGTAAAACGCCAAACTGTGTTTTTCCTCCAGGCTTTTTGAAGTCCTTTAAAGCAGGTTCCACACACACGCACACTCACACATACACACACACACATATTAAGCTACACGCGCAGTGCTAATTATCACGGCTATGTTTTCACCCATTTGATGCTGAAAATTAAAATGTTCCTGAGGATTGTTACCATAGAAATTGCTTTGCTAAATGCTTGTCGCATCAATTGCAGCCGTATAACTGACTTTTTTTGTTTTCTTGGCCAGCATGAGGCTCAGCGCGGCGCGGTAACAAAAGGACGGCGGAGCGCCATGTCAATTTGGGTATTAAAATGAGAGAGCCTGGAATGCAGCCACGAGACGTCCATCTACCGACACACTGACAGATCGTTTGCATACTTAAAGATGGCAGTGAAAGCTATATGATGCGGGGCTGTGAAGCAGTGATCTGTCGTGTGTTTACTTTGAGTGAGAGCAACAAATGAGCTGGGCGTTTAAGCCATTAACAGTGTCACTTTTAAAGCACTTTACCTGCATCCCTATTTGTATATAAGTAATGGAGGTAGTATATTCAACATTTTTCAAAATGCTCTTACTCACTTACTTGATGAGTGTTATATGAAGGATGAATACAAACCTGTCCAGTTTAATACCCCTTTACCACCTGACAAACAAGTCTCTTACACCCATTAACCTCTGGCTTTTCCTGCAGTAAGAATGGGTACATTTGCATTCATACCTGGCTCAAGTGACTTTGCAGTAGACAAAGTATGGACTAACCAAACATTGGCTCTTGACAGGACCTTACACATTTTTTGCAGTCACTCTCAGCTTTCCCAGTTGCTTGGAAAGGAATGCAGAGTGAAGAGATTCTCAGTTGGTTGCAATCTGCAACCTCGCGGCTGTTTGTCAATAAAATCTCCGTGATGAACCTTTATCCAAGCTGGGGGTTTTTTTGTTATTTTTTTTAGCTGGATGCTATATTTATCATGCTATGCTCACAATGACTATGGAAACGTCAGCATTGTTATTGGCCATATTAGTACCCTAGAAATGTAAGACATTCATACACAGAACGTGACAAATAAAAATTTTGACCTGATGATGGCCTCAGGTGAAAAGTTCCTCGTCAGAGTTACTACTACTAATCAATAGAATAACATGGTGGTACATAAAGGAAATCATGCATGTCATCTGATAATCCAGGTCATTTATCCAGTAGTTGTTGGGGTAAACGGGCTGGGATGCCATGCCATCGGTATGGTTAAATTATTTTATTATTTTGTAAGGTTTTAAAAATCAGAAAATAACAAATTAATTGGAGAGCTTTGAAGCCTGTTTTCATCATTCTTGACACAAAACAAGGCCAACAGTCTCCTGGATACAGTCATATTGAATAGAAAGACATAAGTGGCATCAATCTAACTCTTGTCAAAAATTAAGTCTTTCTTAATATGACCTCTCACCAAACCAAGAAAGCTACATTTAAGCCCAGCCACCTAGCTGTAAGGTGGGGGGGTTTGTTTAGCAGAAAAACACACACACAGTCTCTTCCAAGCGGGTGTTACATTGACTCTAATTTGTCCTCTGAGGTTGTAACACTGACATCGTTCCTGTCTTTAAAGCAAAGACTGCAAATTGTTGTTGTTTTAAAGACATTTTTCAACAGAACAAAATAGATGTAGCCTCTGTCAAGAGGTTTGTGCCTCTGGGAACGTGAGGTGGTAAACAGACATTTGACAGGGCTTCTCACACACACCGCAATAAAGCACTGTGTGTTCGCGTATTCTCTTTGAGATGTCTAAGCTAAGCAGGGCTCGATGTGGGGAGCGTTTGCAAATACACATTTTTTTTTTTGTCTGTGTGTTTTAGTCATAAATATTCAGGTGACAAAATGAATAACAGGGCAGATACACAAAACATGATGGGATTCTGTTTGTCCTGCAGACCTCTGCAGAAGAATGACTGACGCTATTTAATTATTCAATATCAGTCACTGATGTGTGTATCTCATTTAGGCTTTATTGTATTTATCTTTCATTGTGTCACCTATAAGTCAGCTGCTTCCTGGAACTTTGAAGTATTAGATATTGACTGGGTTTTTTTTCTAGCTGAGGAAAGAAAAGGTGTGTGTGTCTGCATGATGTGTGGAAAGTAAGCAGAAATGCAAGGTGTTTCCTCTGTAAATCCGAGGTTTACTTCTAGTCACTTTTCCTCTCCAAATTACCACAGTTGAACTTTGATCAGCTCTGAAAGAAAGATAAAGAGAATGTTAGGTGAACATTTAAATGAAGGAGCTGAGAGGCAAAAAACGACCAATAAAAAAAGGCTCTTTAAGCCAAAATTCAGCTCCATCCCAACGCTACCTCCTATCTGGTCTGCAAGGTCAACATAGAGGGGAAAAAAGAGAGGCATCTGCAGTCAAATCTGTTCTGGTTGTGAAACTGTTTTGCCAAACAAACACACACACACACGCGCATAAATACATGCCATCACCACTCACCTTCACATAATGACGAAGAAAGTCATGTACAGCTTACAAAAGACAAAAAAAACAAGGATGGGTTGAGTGAGAGCCAGAGATTTGGAGTTGGTGAAGTGGGAGAGAGGAGCCGAAAAGAAGAAGACAGTGTGAGGTGGTGGGGGGGACGAGGGAGGGGGCACAGGGCACAGACACGGGCTGACTGAGAGCAAGTTTGGAGATGTGCATCGGTATGTGTGTGTGTGTAAGGGTGAGGTTGAGGTGGGGATGAGATGCTCACTCATATTGAATGAGCGCCTCTCTGGCTGTTTGGCTGCCTGAGCCAGGTCTCAGATTGAGGGGGACCAGCTCCTCCACAACCATTTTTTCGCCCGCGGTCATATTGACTCCAGCCAGGCTGTTGGTTCTGATATGACTGCAGGCTATGTGTGGGCCTGACTGCCTGGCTAGTTTTTCTCTGTGGACATAGGGGGGGATGAGAGGAACCCTGCAAGTGTGTTTAGTTTTCCACAGGGCAAATACCCGAGCTCCCATCTTCCAAATTAACGAGATGAAGTCCCGACGATAACGATTCTGACAGCTTGTCTGTCTGCTATCTGCCTTGCAGAAGTGAGAAGAAGCCGCTTGTGTCTATTCGGCAGGAATTCCAATGAGCCCGGTCTGATGACTGTTTGCATTGGTAATTGCATTCCCAGAAGCCGTTTTAATGAATCTAAATAGCTAAAACCTCTATTCCTGTTCCACTAATCATGATAAGTGATGTACTAGCTGGGCACTGGTTCATTACAGTTGCATCAGTGATAGTTAGAGCCCAAAAAATAACAAGTTCATCCGACTAAAAGGAGTGCGCAATAAAAAAATCCAACTTTTCACATTCCCATCCCCTCTTTATCATTCTGTACAGGCTTTGCCACAGGTGAAATACTACTGTGTTAGAGCTATACTTAAAGAATGACAGGTGTCCACCCTCAGTGTTGTAAAATTCTGCAAGAACTCACTACAACAGCTCGTTTGATTCATGGTTCTGCTGTGAGAATTTGCTCGACACTTTACAGCTTCCCGTCAATTCAAATTCTGCAATGAATTATGTGACAGTTCTTTAAACAGCGTTTTTCTGAGAGATCCCGTTTTTCTTGTCTCACATTTCTCTCTCTTTTTTTCTACACAGAAGGTCATGTGCTCCTATTTTTTTAGCACAAGTTTTCGTTTAATTTTACTCTCACACACACACACACACACACACTGACACGCGTCCAGGTTGCAATAAGTAAATGTAAACTGAGATGTTTAGAATTGCAAATGGTGCGTTAGGTATTTCAAAGGGAGCCTCTGTTTACTTGCATCATGTTCCAAATCCAGCCAGTGGCCAATCAGATAGGGGAATACTCCCACTCATTTGCTTCTTGATCCTGCACACATATACACACCGGATTCCCCCCAAAGAGGAAGCATAAGTGTGCTCACATGTTCACCCTGCTCTTATAAGAAAGAAAGAAAACCTCTTTCATCTGCGTTTGTTCCTGCTACGTGTGGACCGAAGGAACCACCAAGGCTGTCCTCTTGATCACAGTTATTGCAAAGTGGATCACCAAAGTGAGGCTATGTCAGCAAATAATGCACTGTGTTACCTTTGCTGGGGTGAAAGTGATAACTTAAGGTTTAGCAGGACTTCACTGAAAGTACATTGCCCTTAGAAACATTAAAACAATCCCATCATAAAGATCATGAAAGATCATGAATCAAATAGTTTTTCTGGACCTTTTTGTCATATCACATGATCCTTTTCAGCTGAAAGAAGTTTGCCCAGCTGTCAGTGAATAGTATTGCAGTGATCAGATTTTCCATTTTATTAATTAATTTGATGTCTTGTCATCTATGTTTTCTAAAAACATGAGAATAACAACATGCATCAATTCTGAAGCTGATTTTCAAATATGACTGAAAGCTTACAACTGCTACAAGACAATGAGATTATTTTATTAATTATTGTCTTTACGGTCAAAAAAGAACTTCAATCTCAATTTTGAAGCTGTTATTGATAGGAAGTCCTTTACGTGATCCATGAAACAGAAATTTGAACATGCATGATTATTGATAATGGAAAGACTGAGTGAAGATAATCTGTGAAGCGGGTCTTCATGCTTCCAGCTGGTACAAATCAGCTACAACAGCGTGATGTTACACAGGATCATGACAGGCTGTACAATATCATGCTGCCTGATCCAACAGAAATAAATCAAGTGATGAGCTGAATGTGTTTTGTGTTTATTTAAACTGTGTCAAAGAGAAGTTGATTCAGCTGAGGTTTTGAGCTCATTTTACAGGAGTTTTTTTTTGAGAATTTGACATTTTTAAAACAACACAAACACTCCAGGAGCCGTCCATGAAGGGGAATACAATGTGTGCACATCCACAAGTCAAAACCTTTAGAAGTCAGCTCGTGGCGTGGTGGGTTTCAGTAATTTGTGATTTTTCTTAACTGTGGCAGCTTGTTAACTTGCTTATGATATAGTATTAGTTGACACTAAGTTATTCAGAGAAGTGTGCTGCTGCAGCACTTAAATGTTAGCGAGTGAGTTTTTCAAACAGTTCACGCACTCATATGCAGAAAGACGCATGCAGAGAAGCATTAAGAGGCGAGCTCGCATCATTATATTGCACTAGGAGATGAAAACTATAATAATGCTTGTTCAGTGAGATGTCAGAAATGATAAGCACATGAAGAGTATTGCGGAAATATGTACAATTTTACAAATGATACCTTCACATTGTATGTTGATAATAATTTTAAATGAACATGATGGATTCACAGAGCAGCATTTGCTCCTAAAGAGCAAGAAGCAAAGAAGCCACAGCTCCACTTGTTATTTTAAGACATGTGTTTAGCACCCTCTGTGATGTGACTGTGTGTCTATAGGTCATGTCTCCAAAGTGTCAACCAAGAGGCCACCAGTGTCTATTGTATGTGTGAGTGAAGGGTTGCTGGGGTGGTCTCGGCCCTGAGACAACAACTTTATACCCCGGACATTGTCCCACTTTTTTTTGAGAAGGCCTCGCTGAATTAGCCTCTGCCACCTCTGGCAGCCCCCTCTGCTCCGCCGCACCACCATGAATAGATCTCCATTGTTGTGCCGCATAATCTAACAATTTAATTATTACGTGATTGCAGAAGTTTTACTCATAGCCTTAGACCTCAGGGAGACGACAGCAATGCTCATGCAGGGAAAAGAAAGACGCCCAGGGGTGTGAGGATGCAGCAGTGGCCAGAGTCAGCGCAGGTTACCTCTGAAGGCTGTTCTATCAGCCTCCAATTAGACCTAATTGGATTGCTAGTTCCCCCTTAAATTAGCTTGGCTAACAAGGTTTCCTGCTGTCAGACAACTGTGTGCGAAATAATGAATAAATACTGTATTTGAGGTGTGAGACTCTGTTGTTTCACACTCGGAAAAGCTCAACAGAAATACCAATTAAGCAAAGGCCTGGGCATCAGAGTCAACAGGAGAGAAAGAGAAACAGGAAAAAAAAGACATAAAGAAGAGAGGGAAGCCAGGAGGCAACAAGACACAAAAAGGCAAAGACACAACTAAAGGTAAAGGAATGTAATGTTTGCCCCCCTGAAATTGAATATTTAACAAAGCGTGTGGTTAAAAAGTAACACAATGCTCAGGCGTTGACATTCCTATTAATTTTTAACCAGCTGAGCAGGTTATTCAGTGGTGTGTTCTCTGGAACTGGTTTTGCATATGGAATTAGGATGCAGCATGGATGCAGGGAATTTAAAAATTAATCACACGTCCAAACAGACATGTCGAACAGTTTGACTAAAGTGTATTATGCTGTGTGTTTTGCTGCAACAGCTACATTACGGCTTTTATTAATAACCAGATTCAGTTGTTGGTTATTTAGGGGGGGGGTTGTGCTAATCTTTGTGTGTCTCTGTGTGTGTGTGAGACCCAAGCAACCAAATAAAACAGAAGATATTCCAGTGACCTCAAGTGTGACACCATCACTCCCTGGTTGGATGTTTTATCTTTACACACGTTTGTGTTCTGACACAGTGAAGGAAAATGCCTCAAGCACATGCAATGGGATACCTCAGTATGCTGTCATAGGAAGCAGCAACTGACATGCAGGTTACTCCGGCAAAGACGATTCGACCGGCTGGAGAGAAATAGAAAGCTCCACAATAAATTTCAGAGTTATTCCATCTCAAAATTCAATACACATTTAATTTTATTAAAGACATTTTTCAGGACTCTTCTGCAGCAATTGCTTGAAACTTTCTCTCCACTTCCTCTCAAGAATTCTATGCAGCTGTGAATCAGAGAAAGAGAAAATAGTCATGCATTTAACAACTATTGTATGTGGACATGGAGGCTTAAAGCATGAACTGCAGAAGCCCCGGAGCCCACCAGGATGAACCATGCAGCACAGCCTTTTCAATCAAATCAAATCTCCACGAACCATGGCAGGAAACTTTGGCCTTCACCACAGAGGGAGAACGTCTTATCCTGATAATTACATTGGGATATAGAGATTGTGTTGCCACAGGGCTACAATACTCTCATCACTAAAACTTCTCAGCTTCTCATGAGCCTTGGCAAGGCAGCTACACTCGGACTGTGTTTGATCCTCGTAAAATGGGAGAAAATCAAGCGCAGCCATGAAGTGAAGAAATCCTATTCAAGCTTTTCATCGCTCGAGAACATGTGAGCTGGACCAAAATGTGTACATACCAATGCATAAGAAGACACTGCATTAATTTTACTTGGGGGTAATATAAAACCTGAAGAAACTACTCAGAGTAAAGGAGATTTCTGGCTTCTGTAAGTATGAAGAAAATGCTAATCAACTGTTTTTTAAGCACCCTTGAAAAAAATTTCCACCTTAACTTGGGACGATAGAATAGCTGTGTTAATTGTGTGTCAGACTCTTCCCTGTGTTTACACTGGGCAGCAGCATTAGCAAGACAATAGGTCATGTCTGCAGTGTAGAATGAAGCAGTTTGTTAACACTGCTGCTAATCATTTGTTTGCACTGGCAGTCAAACAATCACAGTGGAGTGACGAGGTGGAGGTGCTTCTCTCTGTGTTAAGACAATTATTGAAAGCAAATTATGTTGATCTTGTTAGAGAAAAAAAAGCAAAACACTGATGTTAGATATCGAATTCTTTCTACTGGTTTTAAGAGAGAGCTCACACCCATAAAACGCTTCGTGGTTTCACAGGAAGCTCACAAAATCTGATCATTTGCAGCAAAGTGATGTCAGTTGATGTCAGTGGAGTATTGGACAGATTCATATTATGACCAGGTGATGGGACTGAATGAAAAAACTAAAGGATCACCAGTTCGTCCTAATAGAAACACTAATGGCTGAACTGAATTTCATGGCAATAAATCAAGAGTATGAAGCAGTCGTGTTGTGCAACATTCTGACAAAGCCAGAGGAGCAGATGTTAGTTTTTCAGGAATATCAGTCAGCTGTTTTCCTGCATCATTAAAATAAATAAAAGTGAAATTTGCTCATGTTCATGAACCCATATGGCCCACATGACCATGGCTGTGTGTTATATGTTTAGGCTTATGAACATGCTTTGGTCTGGTGTAGCCTTTAAATGAAAAGCAGTAGCTGGGCAGAAGCTCCTGTTCTCATACTGTCCTCTTCTTAGTGTGTGAAATCTCTTTTTTGACACTTTTTGTTGTGCTTTATTGTTATTCACTATTTGATGTTGTCATAATATTAAAAGTGGGATCACATGTCTGATTTGGATGATTATTAGACCACAGTGTGAACACAGCATCTGTTTGCCACCAAGGCTAGTGTTCTCCACTGATCCAGCTGCCTAATGAGGCGTGGAGGTTGAGTTGTAGGTTATGGGAACCTGGGCCGTGGTCAGACCCTGGAACTGTGGACAAACAGGAAGACGCATACAACAGGTGAGATCTGATACTGGCCCCATTCACTGAGAAAGGCCAGGAGAGGAGACAACACAGACACAAACAATACAGTCTTTGACCCTGATGTCACTTCCTCCTTACTTAAAAGTTCAAATTACCCTTACTTCCTATGCAAACCCCAAGTAGCTAAACTGCTCTGGAATTGTCTAACCTAAACTATTACTTCCTCCTGTGTATCTTTTGGTTTCCTGAGAGAGAGGCTTGCTATTTCCCTTCCTGTCATGCCCATATAAACACCCAAGAAGAGGGAAAGAAAATATTACAGCTTAAAAGCAGTTAATATCTCCATTCACTTCAGCAAAAAACTACATCTTCTGTCAGTTTATACTTTTGACTGTGGCTCTGCCTGCTCTGAATCCCTGCCTCAGTGTCAGATTAGGAGCGAGTTATTCATGAATATACAGCTGGTTACCCTCATTTCGTAACATTAGTCCCTGTTTGGCTTAGAGCCAGTACAGTAGGGGTAAATAGAGTAAATACAGACAGGCCTTGGAGATGCTAATGTACTTAGCGTTAGCAGTAAACAAAATGAGATTACTGGGGAGGGAAGGCAAACTCTGAATTTGATTTACTCAGGCTTAGCGTAAACAGCTTGTCAAACTCCTGCTCTGCTGCTATGAAAAGGCTGCAGAATGTGTATTTGACTAATAAGCACAGTAAGTGTTTCTTGCTATTCATAAAATTACCCAGGCGATTGTCACTGTAATTGGAAGTGACTGTAAAAAGGGAATATGTAGGCGCATCTCCCCAAAATATTTACTTTTTCTGCCTCCGTCGAGCCGTTGTTGTGTTTTGAGTGATAAAGGATTACGAGTTAGGGATCAATCTATTATTATAATAATGCAGTATGACTCTGCATTATGCTAAACGAGAAAGAGATAAACAAGTGTAGCAAATAGAAACATACAGCAGGGAGAGATCACCTTAATGTTAGTTCATGTGTCCACGGGTCTCTGCAACATTAACATAATCCACAGTATAATCCAGAGGCGGCAGCACAGGCCTCTCCATAACGAAGCAGATAACGAGCGCAAGACACCACTCCTTATGGGAATAAAACTCAGCTAAATGAGATGGAACCAGGCTTAGTGCTCTTATTATGTGATAAATAGGATTTTCCAAGTTAGAATTTTCTGGCATGTTATAATTTTTTTCCACACTTTCCCAGTTTTTTTTTTTTTTTTTTTTTTTTTTTTTTAGTTCTGATGACTACAGCAGTCATATTATTTCTCCCCTCTCGCCGCGGGGAGAAAGTTTTCGGTGTCTCCCTATAAAAAAGGCAGGCTAATTGCATGTCAATAATTCAATGCTTAATTTTAATGACCAGGAGAGTTCATTTATTCTCCGTCTAGGCTGCCTGACGATGTGATTAATAGGGATGAAAGATAAAGCGTGCAGAGGAGAGAAGGGGGAGAGAGGAGAAGGGAAAAAGGCAAGGGGATAGATAATGTTAGGATCTTCTATTCTCTTCCTTCCTCCACCCTTCCCAGATGGCAGAAAGGTCTCGCAGACTCCTGAGTCGACAGTTTGGAGGAGCGTGTGGGCTGCCGGGGCACATACCGAACAGGAGGAGGAGGAAGTGGAGGTGGAGGAGGAGGAGCGGCAGGGGAGAAGTTGTCTCTGGGTACACTTGACGTCTTTTAGAGCAGCCAGTCAGGTTATATTCTCATTGAAAAAGAAGCATTGTAGCACTTTATATTCCTCAAAATTGGCTATTTATGACTAGTAACACACCCATAAATTGAATAAAAAAAGACTCACAAGGTGTGGGAAAAATATGCCAAAGTTTTGTTTAGTTACAGTCAGGAAATCCACTGTTGATCTTGCATAATCCCAAGCAGGATACAACCTTTGTTTATGCTAAAAGCCAAAGGTATTCCAGGCACCTTATTATAAACTGAGCAGTGAAGAGTTAGAAGCAGAGGG
>JAPZDY010000013.1:15295894-15338760 GCA_029783645.1 Ctenochaetus hawaiiensis | reverse complement strand
TATACGAAAGATTATGAAAGACAGCCATATCAGATCACATTTAGCACTTTAAATTTGGAGCACAGGATGGGAACAACTTATCAACAACTTAATCAACAAAAACAATGAAATTAAAAATAAAATGCACAGTAAAACTCAAATAACATGCTGGTTTTACATTTTTTTCCAGCTGTGGACTCTAACCTCAGTATATACATCAAAATGCATTACATGTGATTAAAATTAGGTTTCATAAATATAAAGATTGTCAGTTAATATAATTTCTCTCCGTTTTCAACTTGAAATTTTCCAGTTTAAGTTGAACTACAGCACTAAAAAAAAACAAAGATTCCACTGGTGTTTTCTTCCATACAAGAAGTTTTGCAGTGACCTCGGGTTTCTGTGACCTATTCAGATGAATGCTGAAGCTCTTGACCTCCAGCTCAGGCACATTATTCCCAGCTGGCCATTAGAGACGGCAGATGTTGGAAAATCGAGGGGTTCAGCACTCGGGCTTCACTTTTATAGTTTCCCAGGGAGAGGGACGTTTTGGACGCTGCAGCAGTTTGGTAATATAATAAAATAAATGGGAATTTAATGTTGTGTGAGTACTTTAACCAAAACACTGTATGCTTCACTTTAGCACTATGACTGAGTCTAACAAAGATATTAGCATTGATGGCCGGCTCCCTGTTGGAACAGTAACAATGCCTCTGTGGTTTAGTAGTCCTTACAGTGCACCCCTGCTGCCTCCTCCAATCCAAGGACCCCCCACCTCCACACACACACACACACACACACGGAAACACACACACACATACACAGAGCGGCAGAACACTGTGTTCTCTCAGTCCTTCGCTGACTGACTGACAGGTACACAAAAGGAAAACTTCTTTCATCTGAAGCGCTGAGTGTTTTCCCAGATTCACTGTGAGTTCGGTCACACAGGGTCCTTCAGTCCCACAAATGTGCCCGCACTCAGCATTGAAAACAGGTGTGATGGTACAATCCTGATTATAAATAAACAGTGAATAGCACGGTCTTATAATGAGCAATAATAGTAAGCAGAAAACAAAAGCAATGTTGCCATTTGTATTATGGGGGCATGACATCAAAAAGAGCATTTTTCACTTCAAGGACGGTGCATCAGATGTTACTACAAGTGGAATAAAATCCATATTAAATTTTAACCAGACCTTTTGTGTGCTTTTAGGTATTTTTTCATTCAAAAGCTTTTAGTTCAATCATAGCAGTGATGATTAGTTCCATGCAGTTTTAATAGGTTGTCATACATAGGATCAGACTGATAAAGAGCTGAGAAGTTTTCAAGACTTCTGCATATGTCTTATACTGTAAAAAATATGAATTTAAAAAAAAGTACTGTAACACAAAGTTAACCACAAATTGAAAGAATGTAAAAGTAACATGTTAAAAAGTATTGGATAATAAATGGCTGTTGTTGTGGTGTAAAATTGAGTGTAATTAAAATTAAATATGACAATGTGTTTGCTGTGCACAAGGCTCATGAAGCACTAGGTGCCATACTTCACACACAGCAATAACATTTTGTCAAATGCAACACCTATTCTGTCCACTTGAGGGAGCCAGTAACCAAAAGTTGAAGCCATGTACATGTACATTCAATATGGTTACAGGACTTTGTTGTGTCTTTAAGTAAAATGTCAAAGTGTCTTTCACCCCATCTGTTGCATTAGTGTGAGTTACTGGTCACTTCTTTCATTTTTTATCAATATTCTAAGGGGGAGCTGTTGTTTCCCATTGTCTACCTGAGTTGTACCTTCATCCTCTAGGCTTAGCAGACAGGGCAACCCCATATACAAGGGTGTAGCCTGGCTCTTTGCGTCCTTAAGCCAGATGACCTTGAATTCCCTCAGCAGAGTCACCATGATGAGGGAGAGCTCCACACGAGCCAGACACGTACAAGGACCTGAGTCATGAGACATTCTCAGTAAGTAAGGAATGAAAGTTTCTTCGAATAGAGGAAAAAATCACTGTGGTTTGGACTCTGATACCTGCAGAGAAAGGCATGAAGGCCTCTGGTTTAAAGAATTCTTCTTTGTCATTCAGGAAGTTCTCAGGGTTGAGCTCATCAGGGAATTTCCACTGTCCCTCCTCATTCAGCACTGAGTTCAGGTTTTGGATGATTGGTTTGCCCTGAAGAGAAAAATAAGAATTCCTTTTATGGAGACCAAAAAAAAAAGAAGAAGAAGAAAAAGACAAAATACCACATGCCTTTAAGTGCATAAATCATCATTATATATTTGTTCAAGGTAAGTTATCATGTAACTTATTCTATATATTATGACTTCGTTTTATGTTGTTTTCAGTAACAAAGTGAGGTGAATAATGGATTAGCTCTGGTATATACACCAACTGGCCACTTAATTAGGTACACCTGTGCAGTCTAATGTGACAAGAGCCTATAAATTCTATAAATGCTATAAATTCTCCTCTTGTAAAGCTTGCAAGTTTTCAGGTTTTATAGCCACAGTCACAAAGGTGTTAATTGTGCTTTCTTTTTATTAATAAGATCTTAGTAGGTGCTGGTGTTGTGCTTCAGTGCAATATAATTAAAGGCGTTTTTAAAGTTCTTGTAACCCCCAAACCCTGTCACTCAATTGAGATAATGTGTTTATAAAGACTGAGTTTATATGCTGTATAGCTCAGTTCATCTTTTACGCTGTTGGACAACAACCGCCTTGCAAAATCTGATGTTATCTTGCCCAAGGGTGCTTCAACATGCAGCTGGCTGTTGAACCACCAACCATCTGATGAGTCGACCCCTAACCTGCTCTAAAGCCTACCAAGCATACTTAAAAACAAATTTCCTTTTAAGTCCAGTTTGATTTGCGACACTGTAGATCAACAGTTATAAGGTGTCTCCTGGAAACAGTCAAATGATCCAAAGAAACCTCCTGGTCTTACCCTGGGTCCAAAATATCGCAGGAGCTCTGTGTCATTTGTTGTATAGTGGTAGACACTAAAAGACAATGTTAGCTGTCCTATGGATTTCATGGGTGACAGCCTGGAGTCAAAGAAATTCTACAGCATGTTTGAAGCTGTCTTTGAATGAGAAAAGGGTCATAATTTAGACTTTAAAGAAGCTCAACCACAACCAACATACCAGAAAATGATTAAAACCTGCCATGAAGATGCTGACAATTTCTATTTCTTAAAAACAACAAAGCAAGATACCACACCACAAAGTTATGTTCAAAATAAAAGTTGGGAAGCTCCCACAGTGAATGAACCACTACGTGTAGCAAAGTTCATAATGCTGTGTTGTGTCACACTCTGCCAAAGAAGCACCACAGACGTGTGTGTGTGCACATGAGATATCTAAACTGTTCAGAGAAATCTGACTGATAATGTACCTGCATGTGAGGCATGTTGTGTCTGTCATCAGAACTGGTGTGGTCCTTCTTTTCCAACACCTGGTCCATCTCCTCCTGACATCGTTCTGATACAGAGGAAAAGAGACGGAGAGAGCGATGGGTGAAGAGGAATCATACTCAAGATGAAACCCTGAAGCAACACAAGGAAATGTTCTGTTTCTCATTTAAATGTTTTCTTTCCATGGCTCACACCTCATCCAGTTCATGCAGATAGCAGGCGGGGAAGGCTCGTGGTTGCACAGGGACTCTGGTCTCTTTGTGCTCCGTGATCAGAAGAGTTACGAGTTTCTTACAAGTCTGAGAAATGAGAGATGTACATTTTTCCCTTTTCATTGACTTGAAGAGAGAAGGGGAAGGTTCCAGGGGGAGAAGCTGACAGTGGGTTTGCCAAAAGGTCTATGTTCTGCATTTGACACTTTCTGACTTTAGTAAATCAAAGTGGAATAAAAAAGACAGTGAGCACGTTAATATAATTAAGGGGGAAAAAGAGAGGTTTGAATATACTCACCTTAATGTTCTTAAATGCCTTCATGAAGGGCAGGAGCAGGTTTCTGATCATGGGAACAGAGTCAAACAGCTGGGAGGAAAGAAACTCCTTTTGAAGTTCAATATAGTTCTAGGTGAAGTTAAAAGAGGCGAAACATTTATGCTTTGATATAGGAAACTTCTATGCCAACAAAAAGGTGACATCCTGAGCTTAATCTTAATTTAGATTATGAGCCAAAGTTAAAATCTGAAATATCTATACAAGCAGCAAAATATCTGATATTTGCGCTCAGGTTGTTACCTCTCACAAACATGCTGACTCACCATTGCTCAGGGTCCATTTGTTATCTTTGAGTTGTCTTTAAAGCACTGAACAACCGCTTTGAATTTGTCTTCGTAGCCATAAAGCTCACCAAACAGCACCTGGCAGATGATGCCTGAGGCCACATTATGAGACATAGGTTGAGGACTAAAGGTTGCACCTGCAGCAGATGGAACAATGACAACACGGTGGGGTCAGAACATTTTATCATGAACATTGTGCTAACATGAGAGTTCACAGATGGCATACCAGTGCTCTTTTCCAGTGTTTCCATTGAGTACTGTAACTCTCCCAGAATCCTCTGCTCCATGGACTGAACAGTCCAGACCAAAATTCCTCAAGGTCATTGAAGCAAAGCGACGATGCTCCTTCCAACTTGCGCCACAGTCTGCCAGAACCAATCCTGTAACAGGTTTAGTTATGGGTGACCTTATAATTTACACTTACAGGCAGCCACAGGAGCCAAAACAAGATGATAAATGCTAATAAATACCTTGTGTATACAACAGCAACACGAGCGGAGAAATCAAGAAGTCAACAGACTGACTCAGCAACACCCAGTGACACAGCAGGATCTGTCTAAAGTTTTCTAAAGTTGTCTGTCATCAGCTACCAGTCATAACAGACCAAGAGGGGCTGTAAAAACCTCTGAGTGTATCACATTAAACCAGAGTGCATTTTAATGCTCACAAATTCCCTCTATCATTCTCAGGAGGAGGAATTTGTCATTTCTTCTTTGAAAGTTACATAGTCTCACAAATGATATTGATAATACTCTATATGGCAGACCACTTCTGTCTCACCTCTCTGAGTGAGGTCACAGACAAAAATATCTCAAGGTAATCTTGCAAAATCAGCTGCTCTGGTCATCATGGCCTCCTTCATGGCCCGGAACCCACTGATGATGGTCTGGGTCTGATGAAGAGACTGCAGACATTTCCATAGCACCTTCTCAGCTAGTTAAAAGCACAGCAAGAAGCTTTTGAATTTACCATGAGTCACTGCCAAATTCAATCATTCTGCTTAACACTGTAGAGAAAAAAAGTTTTACTAAGTGTATTCATCTAATTTCAAGTCTAAATATCTTATGCGCATTATATAAGACACAATCACCCAGAAAAGGAGCTTTTTAGTGAGGATTTTTTTTCAGATATCAGATCTTAATTTAAGGAATCTTTACAAGAGACTTCATATTTAATTATATTTATTTTGGAGTGGCCTTTTTTCCGGTGTATATATTATTCACACTCAAGGAGAGGATTTACTTTTTAAAACCAGCTACAAAGTAAACTGACCTGTCCAACCTATGACAGTATTCTAGAGTGAACAGTCTGTGATAGTCAAACACAGCAACGTAAATCTGTAATAGAGTCACATAAAAACAAAAGCACTGTTAAGTGGTTAAAATCTCTCCTCTCTAAGAGCAAAGTTTATCCTTAACTCTAGTAGCCTTCACAAGTGTTGTTCTTAGCCTTCTGTGCATTTAATAGAACACAACCTGCAAACATTTAATAACTAGCATCTAGACTCAATTGCTTGTAGCCTAGAGGTAATAGGCTGCCTTTGCAATTCATAATCTGCGCAATTTAATTAGGTACACAACATGCTAATTCGCCTCCTGCAATGGAGCTAATTACACACACTAAATTCTCATTGTGTCTGGTTCGAATGTATGTGGCAGAAGATCAAACCATGTGTCTCATTTCAGTGTTGTTCTTACCCTCTCACAGTCTCTCATGGGGTTGTTTAGGCTGAGATTCAACAGATTCCTCAGGATTGGTAATGGAGGAGGTCCTGGAGGAAAATTCCTTGGTTTCTGGCATTTGAGGCAGAGAATGAAGAAGAAAACACAGATCCATAATAGGATGAAGGAAACAAACACTGTGGAATGGATGAGGCTGCTTTGAAAAGGCTCGATGTATGACAGGTTTTTTTAAGTGTTTCTCACCTCTCAGTCCTGCCATTTTCTGGCTGTTTAAATGTAAATAAGAGAGCAGTCTATAGAAACACAGTTAAGACTCATTGAAAGACACGACAGACAAGTTCTCACAGGCTTTGGTTCTCCTTGATTATGTAACGACTACATCAGTATGACCATTGTGACAGCCTGGATGCTTTATTTCCCTTCTGAACTGCCGCTCTGTTTTCTGTCAGCATGCAGGCTGCATCTCTCTGCATTCCCTTTTTTGCATGCAGCAACCTACACAGGCCATGAAAACAGTTACCATACATATTTTCACTGTTTTGATTGCGTAGGACTGAATTTGACCGCTGTAAGAAAAAATGCTGCCAGTTTTGAATGCCAAAATAAATGAGATGTTACTGGAACAAACAAGTAATCAACATTCTTGCTTGCCTTGCCAGAAAAGACTCAAAGCAGTTTGGTGCATGGTCCTATGTAAATCCTTTTTAATCAAAATTCAAAATAATC
This sequence comes from Ctenochaetus hawaiiensis, assembly GCA_029783645.1. Classification (NCBI taxonomy): domain Eukaryota; kingdom Metazoa; phylum Chordata; class Actinopteri; order Acanthuriformes; family Acanthuridae; genus Ctenochaetus; species Ctenochaetus hawaiiensis. Next base: position 15,332,126 of record JAPZDY010000013.1, on the reverse strand, counting down.
AAACACTGTTGTCATTATACAACTTATCTGCAACAGCCTGCTTGTTTTAACAGAAACATAATTAGATTTTTTTGAGTCAAAATAGTAAAGAAAACCTCTTTTTATATATAAAAACTAACTAAAATGAAAAAAAACTGAATGTCCTCAGTCAAGAGTTCAGTTGCAACTTCTGTCACTTGCTTTTCCCTCAGAGTATCAGCTCTGGAACACACAATTCACTGCATAGCAAATCAAGCATGATTAAACTTCGTCATGGTTATGTTTAGACACTTGAGGACTTAAGCAATATAAACACAAGACAGGGCACAGGGGAATAAGGCTCATTTTTGCCCTGGGACCCCAGCGCAGGTTAATCCAGCCCTGCCTGCCAGTTTGACCCGTATGTTTGCTTTTAAAAAAACATCCCCAAACTTCTCAATAATCTAGTGAAGGACAATAAGCCACAGCTCACAGGATACTATGAGTACCTTGGCTCTCAAGAGGTCCAAATTCACGATTGTGGCTAAGAAATTACTACTGATCATAATGACCTAGAGTGAATAAAAGTAAAGAGCTGCTGCTCAGTAGACCACATGGAGTAACATCTCACTTCTTCTTGTCAGTTGGGGCAACTTAAATAATGTTTACAAAATCTACAACAAAGAAAATTCAAATGTCTTAAAGTCTAATTTCCAGGTTTGCCCTTCTCTACCTGATTCACTGAAAAAATGTCACAACCAAAAAGTTTTTTTAAAAGACATAAATATTCACGTTTAAAAAATCTCAAAACCATAAGGTATTTGGTTTTTAGTGTCGGATTCGATATTTGGCAGCATTTCACATTTTGCGTCACTGGATGGCAGCATGACTTCAAATTACAGTGCTGGTGAGGCTGCCAGAGCAAACAGACAGGATCAAACAAGAACAGGTACGTGAAATTACAATACAATCACATTTGAAAGAGTCAATGAATAAAAGACAAACAGATAAGAAGAGATTACATTAAATATATAAAAAAAATCCCTTTATAAAGACAGTAACTTTCCATATAATTGCACATGAAATTTTACAAAAATAAGTTTATATTGTCCTGACAGGTAGCAAGAAAACGTTGTTGAAATATGCACTAAAAAAATAGGTATTGATGGTTTTCAATCAAAATATGATCAGCAATTTAAAGAAATTCATTGGCAAGTGAGGACACAACTGGGATTGTTCAGTACTTGTATGTAATATAACAAAAAGGCACTTGACCAAACAATCATGTAAAGAAGCAACTTCCGTACAGCTCATTTCACATTAGCAGTTACCGGAACATTTGAGAATTTACCAAGACCTTACAATGCAGGATACAGATAAAAGCAAAGGGGCCCAGCTCCAGCTATCACAGTGTGACCCCATTATGCCGGGTGTGGTCTGACAAGAACACACTGTGGTCATGCTTATGACAGTCAGGGAGCAGCACGCGGTCGATAGGTGAGAAATGAGGCTGGGTGCTTTTGTTGTCACCTTCAAAGAGACCACAAGAGAAGAAAGATCAAGAGCTATCCGTTTACTCGGAGACCAGCCCCTCAGCTACAGAGCAGCAGATGTGACTGTGGGAGTCTCTTTACAATCATCTGTATAAAGCAGTCTGGAGACTCCAACACAGCAGACTGGAAAGATTTCAGAAATTGTTAATTACACATCATGTCAGCCATATGTATGTGCTATCACATCTATAACTGACATGTGTCACAGTGGGAGCTCGAGTCTGATCCACATTAGTTAGAGTTTTGATCAAGGTGAAACCAAAGCCACAGCAGGCAGATATCCTGAAGGGCAACATGCAACACATCTCTTTTACAGGGCTCTGCTGTTCTCTATTTCTAGTGACGGTATATGTTCAGGTTTGTATTCCTCCTAAGCTCAGAGAGGCCCTGAAATAGAGTGACAAGCTGTCTCCATAAATACAAAGCCCCTATGGGGGAACGTAATTGCTTTGTGATCCAGTATCGGCTTTAGGGGCCTTAAGAGTGTCCTTCACTTCTGACTGAGGAATTCTATTCTGTTCTCTGAGCTTGATAACAGCACCTTAGCCAGATTTTTTGCCTTTCATTTCAGCCTGACCCTCTTATTTCCAAAAGGTCACCTAAGCTCAGGGCCTTGAGGCGACCCATGTCCGTGACCCAAGAGATCCAAACACAAAAGAGAAGGACTCTATGGTGGTATCGTATAGAATGACTGTGGTGGGAGGGGATGTGTATGTGGGACAGGTCAAGGCCTGTCTTTGTTTATGGACAGTGTGTTTGGTAGGTGGGGGGGTTAAAGACAACAAGAGAAGAAACAGGTGCGCTGCACTCTTTTTAGATATTTATCAAGGTTGAGGTTCTCCAAGGACGCTTTAGGCTAATGTCATTCTTGACTTGTTTTGTTAAGTGAGTTCACAGTCATGACTTGAATTCTTGTTGCTTTGCATCACTCAGCTAGCGCTCAACAAAGGCAATGTGATCTGATGGCGGGAGAAAATCACGGCAAATCTCCTTATGCCTCATGAGCCTCAGGTGTCTGGTGAATGCATTGCTACTTTAGATTCTCCTCAAGTGAGAGTGCAGTCAGCACTTTAAAATGAAGTAGAGAGCATGGCACGATGTCAGTGCCAACAGTTGTTATTCTGTAAGCCTCTCTGTTTCTTTTATTGCTCTTACACCTAATTGTCTCATTCTTGTGTGCCAAAACAACTTGGAAATAAAGCAATTTAACCCTCTATGTCACACCCACTCTGATCTTTTCTCTTTCCCATCATCGTTGGTATTTAGATCTGCATTGCCATCCAGCTCAACTAGTGTATACTGACCCATCCTTCTGGTACAGATTGTTGATGTGGAGACTTCCCCAGTGAGCCCTGCTGATCCCCCATGGGATGACCCTAAGTCCCGTCTGGGTGGAGGTGGCGGTTTAAGTCGACTACATTTGCTAACACGAATTGATCTGGGTGTCCCCAATGGGTCTGGTGGACAGAGAGCGAGCTCACTGCCATTTCTTTCTGGACCTTCCTCCTGGGAAACAGAATGGCCATTATTTCCGTTGGTGTTGCATCCTGGAGATCCTGGAGAGCATGGAGGAGAGGAGTGCTCCTGGTAGGGAGGAACCTGACCCAAGGCAAGCACTCCCCCTCCACAAGAGCCCTTGCTTCCCTGCCTCTTCCTGAAACTCCCCGGCTGACCAGCTTTTACCTCTAAAGCCTGCTGAGCTGAGGAAGAGTTTGGCTCTAACTCTCTTGAGGCTCCTCCAGTTGAGGAAAGAAAACACTGCTCCTCTTCATAAATCTTTTCTACCATCATTTTCCTCTTGCTCTTCTGTGTCACAGAGCGTTTGATGGCACAGATGAAATCCAACACATTAAGGAAAAGGGACAGAGCAGCCACACCGAGCATAAAGTTGAGCATCACGGTCTTCTCAGTGGGCCTGGAGATGTAGCAGTCCACCTGGGTAGTGCATGGTGAATGCTGGCACAGGAACCTCCTTGGGATGTAGAAACCAAAAAGATAGTAGTGAGCTGCCCCAAAACCTGCCTCCAGCAGGGTTCTGAACATCAGATGGAGGATGTATGCTCCTGTGAAGCACTGGGCCCACCCTCGCTCAGCCACTATTTTGTCTAAAGACCCCCGGTGAAACTTGAACAGCGGCAAGGCTTTGACTTGACCTGATGAGTTCAGGTCCACAGTGAGGCCATTCGAGACCTTATGAACCACATAGATAATAAAGATAATGTAGGGAAGACACAAGGTAATGAGCTGCACCAGCCAGAAGCGAAAGAGAGAGATGGGAGAGAATATATCGTAGCACACGTTGGCACAGCCGGGCTGGATGGTGTTACACACAAATCGCTCCTGCTCGTCCTGGTAGAGAGGATAACCAGCAAAGAGGAGGATGAGGATACGGAGGAAGATCATCACAATGAGCCAAACCTTTCCTGAAAAAATAAAAACATTGGTTTTCAAAATATGCAGATTTGACAATGAATAATGTATTAATTAATACATACATAATTAATATTATAAAGGTGTGTGGTCTAAAAAATTTTCAAAAGAACTTAGGGTTGCAGAACTGCAAACAAGTACATGTTTGAGATTTCATGGTGGGCAGTGAAGATCTTCCGGAAAGGCCAGATAAGTCACTGTAATCAAAAACCAGCTAATATACAGGTATGGGGAACTCACCCATCAGAGTGATGCTCTGATTGACAGAAATAAAGATGACCTCAAAGGCACTTGATCCTCCCATGATAGCTTTGCATCAAGTCCTCCAAAGTCTTCAAGTCTTCAGGTCTCAGACCACAAGGTTATCCTTTAATTAAGCTAGCAGCTCACTCTCTATCCAACCACTTCTTCTATACCCTTTCTGAAAAGGGGCACAGTGGCTTCCAGTAGTACAATAACCTCCAGGCTGATGGACATAAAGTTCCCTCAGAACAGAAAGAACGTTATGTGTCAGGTTCTGGTAGGCAAAATCCAATCTGATACGTCCAATCCATTTGAATCACCAAAAACTCTCGAAAGACTGAAGTAAGCCATGCAAATTACTTCCTCCTGTCCCCTGCATACAACTGTCTGTCCTCAGACAACAGAGGACAGGAGCGAGCCCCATTGTGGGTCTATTCTTAACACACTTCCAAAGGCATGTCCACATCCTGGCATTGCAGAGATATTTTGGTGCTGCTGGTCGTCCTTACAGGAAAGTATCAAGCCTCCTGGCTTACTCACTTTGAATTGCTGCATTATGTTTGAGCACAATGGCAAGCATGTTCAAACTGGCCACTCCATAAATATACAAGCACTTACCGCTGCATCTGATATTGATGAATTAAAATGTAATGTAGATATGCAGGCTGCATATGAGCTCTCATAAATTGCTAGTAGGCTTTAAAATGCATTTCCTCTCAAGTAATGCAAGATATATACAAACTGTCAGTCATTAATGTTGGTATGAACTAAAACTATGTTTAATTATTAATCTGAGGTACAGAAGTTTAAAATATTATTAAGGAACCAAATTTCACTGCTAAAGCTTTGAATAAAATAAGATAAATTGTAATCTTTATAATAGCTTGTTTCCTTTACTTTAACGAAAGCATGGTCCTTGTGCAGATGTCTCATGGAATACTTTTGCAGAGGACAACTCAGTACCTTTCTCACATGCTGCATCCACCCTCGCTCATGGACAAGGTCTCTGGTGGGACACATGGCTAAAGCTCGGCTTGGCTACTAATCACTACAGATCAATGGTCATTAGCACCTCCATACTGGCTCACAGTGAGAGTCCCACATGGCTCATTTTGAATGGATGGCAGGGCTAAGACTGGGAATATATAATGGATTCTGTTGAAAATACAGTGTGTGAAATTGAATTTTTGAGAGGACAGAAAATTGTCGATGCCTGCAAGTCATTTAAGTGGGCATTGTGATGCTGACATTCCCTGTGAAGGGAGTTGAATCCCATTTTTCCATTGAAAACTAAGGTTTTAACGCAATGCTGTGCAGTATAACAAGTGAGGGTGGGGAATGTTTTATTGATAAAGTAATGATTGACCATTTTGAATAGAACACAAAAAAAAAGCCAAAAAAATCAATGTGACACAGTTCATGGACCTTGAAGACAGCTCAGAGCTTGCACTGATGTTTATCCATGACAAAACAATTCAAAAATGTAAAACTATGTGTAGAGGACATGGTGAGGAGAAGGACTCATACTGTTACCTCTCCAGCCTCATTAGACTGGACTGTACCATCTGCTCAGTTAAACACAGTTTGAGCTAAACGGGACGAACCATTCCAAAACCTGCAATTAAAAATAAATGATTAATTTGGATAAGTAAATATCAACATGTTAAGATGCACACACAAGGTCACACAGCATCATCTATCAAACAGTTTTAAACTTGTCTCCACCACTTGAAACTACCCACTTACTGAATTACAGGATAATGAGGCACACCTGTTTTCAATTTCACTGACTGAGCAAATGACCTGCAATGACACACGGACACATTTTATGTTCCCCAGGTCATTATGACTCCCTCTAAACACAACACCTGATGTTGTACAAAAGTGTTGTTATATAAAGTGTTCTTTTGGTTTTCACACTTAATATAACTTTTTTTTGCAAAGATATCGTGTTTTTTTTATGAGGTTGTATAGACGTAAAGTCAATCTTATCCAGTATATTTTTTTATACATACAAATTCAGTGTTTAGCTGTCAACTACTCATCAAAATGTTTGCATCCTGATGTAATATTAGCTGCATGTTTGTCCTCAGAAAACTATAAAGTAGTCATGTTCCATACTATAACAAGTTAGAGGTATGTTGTTGCAGTGGTTTTTTTTTATATCTCAAATAAAAGTAAATAATATCCAGATTTTTAAGAGAATGGGTGATGAATGGTTCCTAATGAAAGGAACTCTTTGTCCTTGTCTTCTGTATCATCTGCTCTGACTCATTTAAGTCACAGAGGCTGCATCAAAGACAAAAGATAACAGTAATACTAGTTCCCATATAGCATCTGAGCCTGATACATGGAGGAATATCCACCTTTCAGCTCATGGATTATTATGCATATGATAGAACGTCCTTCACGACTGTGTTTGAGGCCAGATTGGCACAACTGTCCTGAGGGAATGTTTTTTCATCCTCTTTACTTAACACCCACCCTGCACACCAGCTTTAGCAGTTACTGCCATATCTATGCATACTAACTATTTTTAAATTTAAGACCCTGCTGTCCCCTTCCACCCCTACCAGAAGCTTCTACATGGCAGATTTCTGGCCTCGGTCATTACCTGATCACATCCACCTGATCCTGCAGCTGTTCCTCATTTGCACTTATTACAAATGTGGAAACACCTAACAGAGTGATGCAGAATGACAAACTGATTACCCTTGTCACTATTTTGGCCATATTGTTCATCTCAAGGTTTATAGTTATTGATTTTTTTTTCCCCTTTTGGCACCTGTTGAACACTGCTGCAGTCTTGAGAGAACAGAAAGGGTTTTATCATCTAATAACTATAATATCTTACATTAACAGTGGATCGAATGATCGCACAGAATATGATGATTCTTCACTAGATTAAGCTGAATGTTTTTTTTCTACGCACTTTTCCCCTTGTGTTAGGTTTTGTAGCTTAATGAGAAACTAGTGAGTGCAAAGGATCTTATAAGGGAGAGGCTTAAGATGCAAATGTCAGATAAGAAAAGAAAGTGTTACTGTTTGACTTGTTCTGTTTGAAATGTTAGGAGCAATAAAATGGTTTTGATGAGGCTTCTTTTACGTCAATGGAAACATCATTTTAGTATTTACACAACCTAATGTTGTGCTTCTTTTACATCAAATATTGCTTCCCGTAACAAGCAATATCATAAAGCACCTTGGAGACCTTTTATTGAGTAGGTGTGGAGCAATGAGTCTTCAGACTGAATCTACATCACACTGCATAGAGAATAAAGCTGAACTTCAGGGAAATGAACTGACAGCCGAGCAAAAGGTGCAGGATTAAAAACTGGTGCTCATTAAACTAAAAGATGTGTTTTCAAAGGTGAGTTTGTGTGTCTGCGTGCAGTATTCCAAAAACAAGTGTTTGATGTTGCATATAGGAGCTGTTTGGCAGTGGCTCCCACCGAAGCTCACAGCCTCCTTTATTGCATTGAACCGACTTGTACAGCAATTACAACAGCAGAGACTGAAATGCAAAGTGAGGCTAATATGGGGGCTTAAATGTGTCCCTCAGTGACAATATGGTGGAGTGTAATCTCTGCATTACCACTTGCTCTAAACCATTTAAATGTCCCTTTCTGAGAGAAATAAAAACAGCTGTGTCACATCTGTTTTATAGTACAGTTCATTATAGATACACTGTGATAAAAATGTAGAAAGCACTCAATAACACCATGAATGATGTGAGTGTATTGCTTTTACCTCTTCCACTCTGGGTGAGCGGTTCCTTGAGATTAAACAAGAGACACCAACTGGGTTAACTGCAAGGTCTTAAAGTTTTAATTCTTGCACAGGTTTTCTAAACATTGCTTCAGGAAAGAGGGATTGGGAGCAGTTCTAAAAATTAAAGTTGAGAACAAAAAGGAGAGAGATCAGAGAGTTTGGCAAACCGAGAAGATACAGAATGACAGACTCACTGAAAAGAATAATACATTGACAATAACAGAATACAGTACAACTTGTTGGAAATATCAATCGATTAAAAAAAACAAACGGTCACAGCTACAGCAGTTGACTGATGTTAGCACGGGAAATTGTTATGATCGAAGCTGAATTTGTGAAATCCAAAAGACTTGTCATAAAAGGAAGAAAAATCAAGAGAGAAGTAAAACTCTATGCAGAGGTAGAGTTCAGTGCACAAGGCTATGACACACACCTAGGAACCATCTGAAAGGACGCCACAGGCCCAAGGTCTTTGCTGTCAGAGTCAATTTTCCAGCTCAGGACTCACTGCAGTTGGCATCAACGCTTCCTTCTGGGTCTAAAAAACACCAGACTGGGCTGTTTGCACACACACATACAATAAATAGGATATACAATCTTTGAATACCTCGAACAGTTTGAACTCACAACAGCAACTCCAATAATTACTTTCCTACGGACACATTTTTGCACTTTATTTTTCACTCATTCGAAAGCACCATGCAAAACAACAGTTCTCTTTCCATCAAGTCCAATCGCCTTTTTTTTTATACTTCATGTGCAAAAAGGGGGGGGTTGGGTCAGAGCAACACATCGAACAAGATCGTCCTTCATTTCTCCAAGACTTTGGTTCGGTTCTGTCCCCTTCTCACTAAACTGCTGCTCAGGATTGAAAAAATCTCACTGACCTGATTGACTGACTGATTCTCCAGTAGCTTGACAAACGATAGAACAGAAATCTTAGATGTTGTCATTGAAATGCACAAAATAACTTAGAGTACAGAAGGAGGGCACACTGGTGTCACATTTCAATTTGGACCATATCAAACTTTTTGTGTTATGAACAAAATGCAGTTTTTGCAGCTTTGTGCCTTTTCAGACATTTCCAGGTTGCATCAGGATACTTTTACATGTATAATTTACTGCCTTTTTCAATGGTGTGGCAGAAATGTGACTCCAGTTGATCATAAGGCAAGCAACCGTTATTATATATCTAAGAGAAACATTATTTCACATATCTATCAATCCATTAGAGTGAAAACTAGACTGAATTAAACCAAGTGAGCTCACTGATTTAACAAATTAACCCTCTACTTCATCTCTGTATAATTTTCTTTTTCTGATTTAAGGAATGTCCAGAAAAGCACAAACCAGGAAGTAATTTGTTAATTAAGGAAAAAAAGAGTTGACCATTTTACTTGTTTCCAGTGAACGCTAGACAATATGGAGCCCCAAAAATGACAAAATGTTGTAAATACTTTTCAGATTAGTCAGAAATATAATTTAATGAGTAGGTATTATTGTTAAATACTTAAAAAAAACATATAAAGTGTCAGACTTTTTAATTTTTTGAAAGAAAGTAGTAGAAATAGTTGAATAGTAAATGTGTTTTTACAACCAATCAGGTGATATAAATCCACTTTATGCTTGTTAAAAGTGTGAACACACTTTACCACTTACTTGAGAGACAAACTTTTTCCGGGTATAGTTTTTATCAGTATTTTTAAGTTGTACTCGCACTATACTTCTGACTAGCCTGATAACCTTTTCCTACATTTTGTCAGATACAAGGCCCCATTAAAAAAAAACAAGCATCATCACTTGAAAACTTAAATTCTGACAACGCTTTCACACAGTGGGTTTAAAAAAAAAATCCTAAAAAATGAATTACAAAGATGTAAAGATGATTACAAGTTATAAAACAAGCCTGAATTGTCTTGTATTACTTATATAGCATCTACAGTATGTAACACTTGGCATTTTCTGCAGTGTGAAAAACATCTTAACAAGAATACAGACAAAAATCTTAAGTGGTGTCTCCCATTGAAATCTTAATACTTCACCTTTGTTTTTTAACTTGATTTGTAATAGGAACAAGGAATAAAACATATTTACCATCCCCCTCGTGTACGGTAAAAACTGATCCAATATAAATACTCTAGCATCATTCTGTATTTTTTACAGTACAACTTCAGTCTACAGATTTTGCACACTTGCACTGTATTTACACTGTACAGAGACAATTTAGCAAAATGTATACAATCTATCTTTTTTTGTAAGCAGTATTTGAATCATCACTTAATGCTTTTTCATTCATTGCGGTCCTCTCCGGAGTGTCAAAAAACAACCCGGAAGAATCATGCTTTTTAGTGGCTCCTAAGTGTCAATATTCCTTTTTGTGCTGTTTCTTTGTAAGCTGGAAGAACCATACAAAATGTTAAAGAAAAAAAAAATACTTCAGTTATTTGTTCTATTCCACCAGTAGAAAGGGGGGGAGGGTTAATTAGCTTATTACAGGCACCACAGGTCAGGACAATGGCAGTGAATTAGGTACAACACAAGCTCTACAGTATGTCTCACACCTGACTGAGAGTGGTTGATCACTGTCTTCCAGTCAGTATTTTTCCCCCAGTATGCACGCTTCATTGTTTTCAGTCTCATCTAATAAAGCAATGCATGAATATTGCTTTAAGTGAAAAGCTGTACATGAACAGTGGCTGAACAACCTTGCTGTAAATGAAGCTGTTTTGTAACTTGCTACAAGTTGAATTCCCAGGTTCTGTCAAAGCTAATCGCTAGTTTGCTTTTCAGATGTTAGCTTTTAATTTGAGCCTCAGTCGGATGGCTACAATGTAAATGAATGTGGGCAAGTGATATTGTATGTGGTCGAGTCAAATGTATCAGTTGTGAACAGTGGAATGTCTTTGCTCTGTGTATGCTTGGACCTGCTAGCAGAGGTTTCTCCGCTGGATGGGAATGCAAAACAACAGATAAACACCAACCAAACACTGACACAATTTTGAGGAATAGAGCATTTTTAAATTTGAAAAATGTGCCTGTAAGCTGTCAAAAATTATCTTGCGCTTCAGCTGAGAAAACTGAGGCAGAAGATTAAAATGAAAGGAATGTACACAGCCTCCCTCGATCAACCGCACAAGACAGCTGAGCCTCAGAGGAAATTATGGAACGCTGTCTTCTGTTACATTTCGCATTAGGCTTGTTCTTCTTCTTTTTCCTGACTATGCACAGTCTCTCACATTGCCGGCTGTGTTTCTGTTCGGCCTCTTTTCTTCTGCAGTCAAGGTCTTCATTCCATCAACTTTTCACTCACACACTTCAGTTTGGTTCCGCACAGCTCTGTTTGGTTCAGTGCAGGCAGCCAGTGGGACTTCTTTTATGTACAACCACCAGAGAGGGTGCAATCACACTTGAAAAAGTGCTTGATTGTGTAAGTTTGTGTGTGTGCATGTGTATGTGTGTTTGTGAATTCCAGACAGACCCGCTGATCCGCGGGACTGCTGCCCACCTAGTTTGCCTGCATCCCAGGCAGAAATACAGTACAGTATGTCTGACAGGTCTCTCCCCATGCTGCAGGCGGTCAGCGTTAGGAAATGATGGCTGGACACCACCGCACCACCGTCAGGTTGTCTGCGCTCACTGAACGCTTCTTGGCTTGTTTCCTCAAGTCCTTGTATTTGTCATCGCACAACCGTGAGATGGCCTGAAAGTCAAAATGCGAAAATAGTGAAGATTCCAAACACACAAACTATTTCATTTCATGGATTGATGGATGCATTTGGTTGTGTAGGTAGAAAGAAATACACAACTCACCACAATATAGCTGTGTTTAGACATTTTAATGTGGTAATGTAACAAATTATACCTTTAGCCGTTCAAAAGGGGCTGTCAGTGATGGACTGCTTCAGTGTGGAATCACTGGCAGTCACAGAAATGTTGGCATTGTCACTAACTACAGACTCACTGACCACAGACTTGCTTTTCCCACTATGCCAAGGTCTACTGATGTCAGAGTCTTTTTTAACAGATAAGCAGCAGGAAATGATGAATCGACCAACATCATCCAAGCACATACAGCTGCTTAAAATGAGTATCAAGCACTAACCACAGTAATGCAGATAGGGAGGGAGAGGCAGATGTTGAGGCAGTGAAGCTAATTACTCAGCAACATGGTCCTGCACCCTGTCCTCCACCCAGCAGATTTTGCGTGCATTTGTGGAGCTGACATTTTAAAATACTCATTAGCAGGCTAGCCTTGGTTCTTTTTATTTCACACCCTCAGGCCAGAATTATTTGGTTCAGATTTCCAGATTTTTTTCCTTCTTTCTACTGTTTGACAGACAAACATAATCAAAATGAGTTTTCACTTCTTCATAAATGTACCACTCACCTCTAATTTCTGGGCCTTATCCCTGCTGAGAGGTTCCAGGGGGAAGCTGAGGTTGTTGGCCTCAGCCAGAGAGCGCAGGTCAAAGTAATACTTGGCGTATACGCTGGACGGCACGTTGATGTTGAACTGCAGCAGTTCCAGAAACTGGCGCTCCAGCTCATTCCTTTCAATCAAAGAGAGAGAGGATGTGAGTTAAGAAGTGTGTGCTTTGGCAGGATAATCAAATTTGACATTAAGCGAGGAATCAAACCTAGTTGAGAGTGAAATAAAGTTACTATGGTTAATGAAATTAAATTGTCTGTCTACAAAAACAGAAGTACATGTATGTACTGAGACTCTAGAGAAGAAACATAGAGACTAGAGAGAGTGCTAATGAGACAGTCCTCGCGAATCCATCACCTCACACAGACTGTGGGTGTTATTTTCACATGTACAGTGCCAATGCACACACACCAAGCAAATCTCCAATGCACCAACCAAACATAAGCCTTTCTTCATCCTGAAAACAAGGGTACCTAAGCACAAGGGCTTGGAGCATTATGTGTAAAAACGAAAATTAATCCCACATCTTTAAAATGTTATTGTCATGCATCACCTCATGCTGCACAGCTCTGTGATCCCCTCTGCAGCACTCTGACAGCCGCTTTCATCCGTCTGTCTTCCGTCATGACCGATTCATTCTACATTGTAACCTCCATAAGAAGCTGTATCCATCTTTTCTTCCTAGCCTTTGTTCCCCGCCCACGCACATTTACAGGCATGCAGCAACAGACAAGCTAAATTTAGACTCTGCTGTTGCCCAACTCTACCTAATAATGCTGCTTCATTTTTATATTACCGTGGCACCCATTCAGCTATTTTCGTCTCTTTTCTTTTATCTCATCTAATCTCATTTCTTTTTGCATTTCTCTGCTCCTTTTAATTCCACCCAGACTCCCTTGCAGCAATTTCACAGTCACTTGAGTCTGCTGGGAGGTGGAGAGGGGCATCAGCTAAAGACTAAAATTGATCTTTCGAGGAAATCTCTGGTCAAGCTTTGAGTCACAGTCCGGTAAATTGCAATATGGAAGCACAGCCGAACCGCATGCTGAGCTCCTCTCGCTGGAGAGAATCCCAAACTGGTGGATTACACCTGTCGCTGCTTTGTAAAATCTGAGCCCAAGGACAAGAAAATACAGCCACTGGTGCGGAAGAGTGTGCATGCAGCAGAGGTCAGAGGCTGCAGCAGTGGCATCACGTCTGCAGCATCGTGTTCCCCCTCAGAATAGGCCAGCCAAGATTCCTGTGGATTTGAGACGGATGTGGTATATGGGGCAGAGTGGCGGGTCCACATGCTTAAAATGCTTCTTCCCAGTCTGACAAATAGCAATGGTGATTTAATATGTCTTTAATTGAAGATATACTGTCTTAAGATAAAGCTATTCCATACAAAAGGTTTAACCCCAAAAAGAGAAATCAGACATGCCCTTTGCTTCAGAAAAGAACTTTTTCAGTTAAACCTGATATCCAGGAAAAACCATGTAAATCTTATCCTCAGTTTATTAAGAGCTGTGATAAATCTGATAGCAATCATGCATATCTTACTGGTTGTTAGTTATGACATAACACACTAAATAAAAGCAAATCACTTCTAAGTAACGCCACCTTTCTACTCTAATATTGAAACATACTTGGATACCTACGATTGTCACCACTGCTACATAATGAAAAGTTTAAGATCAACTTAGACTTCAGTGGTGACCCTACTACAGAAGAGTTGACTGAGGAATACATTAAGATCTTTCAGTTGCCTCTTGAAGTTAGGATATTTGCAATCATTCAGTTCAGCAACCCAGACAGCACTGAGCACTGCACTACAGTGTTTTATCCCAGCTGCTGTGGCTTGGCCATGTGGTAACTGGTACAGTAGGCCAGGCTTGGTTATGCTCACAAGGTAGCAGTTTCAACAGGTTATGCCTTTAAGCTAGCATGCTGTATAGCAACAGCAAATTAACTGATTTAATGTTTACAACATATTTCAAGCAAAAAGTCCCAACAATCGCATCTGATTAACCAACACTCTAACTGTTGCCAGAAACTGTGCCTGCCTGCCTATCTATTTATTATTCAATTTATTTATTTCCCTTTGTGGAACAAGCAGAAAAATCATCTTTAAAAATATGCTCCAATGCTTATTCACTTTAAATGATGATATGGTAAATTCAGCCATGGGATTCTGCTTCGACACGAGGACAAAGATTTTGTTTTGAAACCAGTGGAATTGTTCTGTCAGTCATGAGACCATTGCAGCTTGCAAAGGAAAAGAAGTCGAGCGATTAGTGATGGCAGCTCCTTCTATGATTTGAAATACTGTAATTCTCTGAATAGCACCCAGCTGTACAGCTCATTTCTGGCCAGGATGTTCCCAACAGTCTGTCCAGCATCAAAAGAGATATACCAAATATTTTCTCACGCCTTGTAAGAATGCTGTTAGAGGGATTTGCTCTGTGTTTTGTTCAAATGCTTGTATTGAGTTCTTAGATTTAAAACATCAAAAAAAATCTGCACTGCAAATGTTTTGGAATGAAAAAATACATTCAATATCTTCGTTCAGCCTCAAAGAAACACACATTAAGTACTGTGAGATGCACTGAATGTGAACATAACTTCCATTTGTTTGCAAGGTAACTCCACAGGGCATCTTCAATAGTATTCACCAATCACATAATTCATGGCATTTTCACAAAATGACTGAACCAACACAAAATACAGTTAATTATCAAGCAAGGCCAATTCTAATAGTTTTTATGTGGAAAAAAGGTCAAAATGAAGGCTATGCTTTAATTGTGAGTAAAAAGACATCTGCAGAAGAACAGAGCACATTTGCTACCATCCTCTCACGACAGAAACATAATTATCTTTAACAAATGTAATTCTCAATAATTACTGTTATGCCGGAGAAAAATGGAACTGGTTATAAATAGGACTCCTCAGACACAGAAGCCTGTAAACCTGCATGTTCATAACCGCTGGCTCCTGCTGCTAACAGTCAGCATAACTGACCTCAGTCTACCAGCTTTACTGATGTATGTGCATTGCAATTATATGCACTTTTGAATGTTTGACTGTCAGTGAAATACCATATTTTGAATCAACTCACATGTCCTCCACAGTGATATCCTTGAGAATTTGGCAGTAGTCGACGTTCCAGACCGCCTGGTCGTCCCAGACCTTGGATGCCAGGAGGATGGCTCCTAACACGATACGCTTCCAGTTGGCAGGGCAGATGTCGATCTCTGCGTAGGTCAGGAGCCTCTCCAAATACACCTTGGAAAAAGACATGTCACATAATAGATTTCTGTGGATTTGGTCTTTTCTTCCATATAATGAACACTTTAAACTTAAAACATCAATATAACATGATCTTGTATTAATCTAATAAACAAAACCTATGCAATTAGCATGTTCCCCAGTTTGTATTTGTGTTCAATTAGCCCTCCTTGTCTCTCTGCAGTGATTTGCAGAGAGTAAGTTGCTGCTTTTCTGGTATGCACTCTCCTACCTACACCTCCTCCAGGTATAAACCACAATAACAAGATGTCAGAAGCTGGTGAAATCCAGCTACCCCAGAGCATGCTCATTAAAATGTATATGTGGATCGAAACACTTGATATCTCCTCTTCTCCCCCCATTTCCATTTCTTCCTCTTTCTCAGTTGCCGGAATTCCCACAGTCTACAGATCACAAAGCATGCTGAGCCCGCAGGCACCTGTTCTTTACAAGCAGGAATAATGGTGCAGAAGCTGATTCTTCTGATCCATCTGATAATCACTTTGTTCGAAAGGGAGAACGCATTCTGTTTGATTTTATAGTCGCTGTCAAACATGTAAGCCGCAGTGATCCGCTGCATGGAGACAACTGCATGTCATGCTTGCTAATAAAAACTAAAATAAACCTTATAGTTTTCTCGTAAATGCTCGTTTATCTCAGAACACACTCCTGAAGTTGTACCTTTTTGGACTTAGTTTATATTTGGATTTTGTTTTAGTTTAAGTTTTAAGGATGGTTATAATACTTTCATTTCAAAATTATTTTACTTTTATATTCTACAGTCTACATTCTGTGCAAATAAAATATGTTATTCTTGTTAAAGCTATTTTCTCCTGGCTGATTTCTCTATAAATAAAATTTACTGCAGGCTCAACTGAATTCAGACCAGCTACAGTGGCTCAAAGCTTCGAAAACTGTCATCTCAGATGACAACTTGGACCAAAAAAAAATCTGGTTTGCAGAGAGGCTGTATTTTGGAGTTGAGCATACAGTGCATTCAGCTTATTATAATTCTGTGTGAATATGCACAGAGGCACAACTGTCAGTATTTTGTGCCTGAAAATATGAACATTCCTGCTGGAATGCAGACGGTCATTTGTAGTGTGATGATTATTACCATTTAATTACTATATATATATAATGGCTCTCTGTGGTTTAGACCAACAGAAAGGCAAAAAGAAGAGAGACATTGTAAAAAAGAAATGAAAATATTTTTTCCTCCTTTTTTGCAGCCCACAAGCACAGCTCATGTGGCTAATTGGACAAGCCATGCTGGGTTGGGCTTCGTGCCTGCAGGCAATGCTAACACATCCCTGTTGTGGAAAAGAGCCTGCCAACAGACACCAAATATACACTCATCTGGCTGCAGGCAGCAAACAGAAGAAGAAGAAAGCCCGCATGAAATGAGAGCCAGACCACATGCTGAGCATCATGAATACAGCAGCACAGAGAGAAAACTATACAAACAAGCACAACATAGACTCCAGAGGCAGCGTGGCCGGCAAACAGTTGCCCTGTGCAACCAGAATGAACCCAAATGGTTTCATTTAGTGACTCTTTGGTTGATGTTAGCATGAGGTCTGTACTTAACAGAGGAACTAGTCTCCATGGACAGAGGTTAGGTCCAACTAACATTAGACTTTCTAAGACTGGGGTGCTGTCACAAAAAAAATGTTTGAAAAATGATTGAACAACATACTCTTTTCATATTTGGTTGGACAATGTTGCTCTGGTAAGAGTGTGTCACATCACATCTATTATTCATACACATGGGGAGAAAAAGCATCAAGCACTCAATTTAAGGTTGCTGGTTAACAGAGTTGTTTATGGAGGATTCAGTTAATGACCACATTACTGACTGGTGGTTGTTTTTAACTGTACATGCACTGTTATTTAACTTCTCAAGTTAATCTAAGTCAAGTCAAGTCTAATATGGAACACCTACAATTGAGCTAAAGAAAAAAAAGTCCAGTCTAACATTAAGTGATGCTTCTGTGTGACAGACCAGCAGATGACCTTAGTAATAGCAGAGTTTCACCTGTGAAGCAGTGACTTCACATATTACAATGAACTGCCTTTGTGTGTCCTGTTATTGGTGCCGTCTGCTGGAAATCTTTAGCAATGATTCATCTCCATAAAAGAAAAAAAACATGTAGACCTTTCAGGTCTCTGTCTTCTTCACCCTCATAAGAATCCTCTCTTTTTTCCTATATCTTTTAGACAAAAAGACCAGGAAAACTCAGCTTCCATCTCAACTTCTCTGTCTAAACATAGCTGTGTCAGCAAAGGTAGCCCATAATCGACAGCCACCAGCTCTATTTAATTGCTAATGGCATGCCAGAATATACTCTGGAGGACTAGAGGAGGCTGGTCATGTGCCAGACTCTGCTCTGTGTCTTTGTGTGCACGTGTGATCTTGTGAAGATTGACATATTTTTGTGAGATGTCTGTACATTAATAGAGACACACAAACACTTGCAGTCACTTTACACTAGTGAGTTTGCTTTCTCATTGCTTCCACAGGGGCTCACCCACTAACCCGCACATGCACTTCACTCATGTGTGTATCTGTCAGTAAGCAGAGTAACTCAATACTAGGCCACCAGGCCAGCCATAATAATCCTGCACTTCCCAGTCTCCCGGGACACACGTGTCAGGGCAACAAAGTGTGGAGAGACATGTTTCTGGGCAGATGAGTGGAGAAGAAGCGAGAGTTCATTTCCAACTATGTGTGGTTAAATGTGGAGTGAAATTATAAACAAGATATATGTACAAAAATACAGGAAAAATAGCACATGTAAATTAACTTCATTCGCAATGATTTTAAATCAGGATATAGAAGAGGGAGTAAAGCAGTCCCTGTTTTCACGTTTTTAACGAAACCGAGCAGCACATAAGTCATGGGAGCTCACTGTACATTTAAGTACCAATTTTGTTCTGAATACAGACACAAATTTAAATTAAACCAAATTACTTCTAAAAGAAAACTTGCATAAATCAAACTGATCTTGTAACTTGTATAACCTTTTGATTTCCTCACCTCTACTGGGAGGGTTTTTACCTTTTTTTGCGAGACAATCTCCAGGGTGATATACTGAGCTTTAAATATGACTCAGAAGGGAGAAATAAGTTCCAAAAATAAATGAGAGAAAAGAGTTTAAAGACGGCAACAGAAAGAAGACAGCACATGATTCAAGAGAGGGCAGAAAGATAAGCAGCAAGCAACACTCCCTCCTGGTGTCAGCACTGGAATACAAACAATGCAAACACTCACCAGTGTGACTATGGCGCACTCAGCCGTAAGCTGTGCGGCGCTGAACAGCGTCCTGACGAAACGGTAGATCTGTTTCTGTTCCGGGTCGTGTTTGTCGTAATCAGGAGGAACCTCCAACTTCTAGACCAGCAGACAACACACAGAATGAAAATGAGCATGTAATCTGATTTTTATTGAAAATGGAAACACCAGCTGCTTACAGATACTTTTGCTTTCAAATGAGCAGTCATTTTGAATAGATTGCTTCATAGGTTGTTTGATATTTGGAGCATTAGGCAAAGTGGTTATGTAAATTTCAGGATTGAAACCCTGCAATTGTAAAACAAACAACTGAAGTGAAAATGCATGTGAATAATCCAGATGGCTCCCAAGATTACTACACAGATTTCACCCTTGTCTGATCTGCGAGCTTATTTGCTGTTCATCAGCTTGTGCAGTTTGTCTCGCTGAAGAATCTTGACAGCTCTACAGCTTGTGCATAATAGAAATTTAAATTCAGTTAAGGCCTTACTGAGAGCGGGTGCAGCTTCTCATCAAAAATGTCTAATAACATTCTTCCATCGACATCTCTGGAAAGACAAAAAGGGAGAAAGAATATAAGTTTAACTGGCAGAAATACAAAAGAGTTGGCTGGAGACTCATTTCATTTAAAATATGACCCTTTACAAATAAAGATGCAGAAAGATGCTAAAAGTCTTATTCTTGCTTTTATTTCCAGTTAGCTACACTACTGCAAGCACTTTTCATATAAACATCTAAAAAGCATCATGATCAACCGCAGCTTCTCCAAAACTTTGCTACTTGAGTTTTAACTAGACAGAAGGAAACATGACCAAATGACACCTTTGATGATGATATCTGATGCAGAACTGTGAAATTTTAGGAGTAAATAAGAAGAAAAGCACATTTGTCATACCTGTTCTTTATGTGGTAGTATATTGCAAGAGCTACACTGTAAAGATAAAAAAGGACATAAAAGATCATTTCAAACTAAAAGTGACACAAGACGACAAGAAGACAAAATGTGGAATAATGCACAAGATGGCAAGTTCCTCCATGTTTGACAAAAAGCGCTATGTAGTTACCATTTGATGGTGTATTTGAGGTTGGGCTGGCTGACAGTGCTGTCATCAAGGAATATGGTGGAACATGAGCTGTACTTTCTTCTCACAGGGCCTGGATGATGCTGGAGTACACAAACACACATACAAACAGACAGACACGCACACACACGTGCACATCAATCTCTATTTCTGTTACACTCAGAGCAGCCAAGAGGCCTGCTGACAGCCATCCAAAGTGGGGCACCTGTAAGCCCACAAACTAATTCTGTCTGTCCTCTGGCTGCATGCAGGAGAGACATTTATGGAGGTGTGAATCTTTACAAAAGCCCCAAATTTCCACTTACCAGTAAACTTTCTTTTTAACTCGCTCATTTCGTTCTAAAGCACTTTTTCCAAACATACACTCAACAAGCCCTTTATCATGTTAACTATGTTCTTTCCCTGATTCATCTCTAAAAATCACACATTTTACCATTTCCTGCACTTGGGGCTGAGGAAGTGATGGACAAAGATGAACTACACCATGATGTGATGAAACTGTTAATACTACTATTACATCTAAATAATGACGTTTAACTACATATTTCAGCTCATTACACACACACACGTCTGACAATATGAATGGAATCTGTTTGGTTTAAAGGACAATACAAAAACAGTTGGATTATTTGAAGGGACATTTTAAGAATTTTACCTTGTTCTCCGAAATGTGTGTAAACTTGCAAAAAATAGAAGACATTCAAATCACTGTATGCACCATTATTAGATTCATCACTGTATTAAACTTCTAAAAAGAAAACAAACATGTAAAAGAATCAAAAATCAACCCTCCATATTAGTGTGTACTTACATGGTTGATGTAAAGGCTCTTCCTTTTTTCTCGAACTGCAAAGGAAGATGACAGAGCAGGTATTGGTGCTTGTCAGCTGTGCAGCAACATTCACTTCAATATTTGCATAGGTGCAGTACACAACCCTCACAGACAGGGAGCAGCATTTATCCAGGGTTTATAAGTGACATACCATAATAGAATAAGAGAGTTTTACTTTGTTTATAACACAGTGTGGAATAAATAGTGTGGTTGTTTTCCCAAACAGCATTTTGTAGTATCAAAGAACATTCTTAAGACCTGGTAAAGTTTTTGTCTCTCTTTCACTATTTCACTATTTCTGCTTCACTGACATGATGGCTTGTTAGTTTTATAGAGCTCATATCACAAGTAAAAAACACATACACACACACGCATCTGTGTGTCAGCGCCATGTCTGTTTGTGTATCCAAATGTGTCTATATGTCTATGTTTGCTCTTATTTAGGAGAACACACAAGGGGGCGGGGAGGGGGGACCGCTGGCAAAGCAAACTAGAGCAGATGCAGAGTGCAGCATCACACACACACACACACACAGTGACATCGTGAGCTGTCTGGCGCCTCATATCCCTGAACTGTCTGTCTCTCACCTCTCTGACACTCTGATGCACATGTTTTTCTTTTTTTTCCTCTGGGCACTCGTGACTTTATGTGCTGCTTTCTAGCAACAAGCAGCAGGCTCTTATGGCTTAATTAGGGCTGCATGTTTGAGTAAAAATAATAAAATAAAAGACTAATTTAAAGAAGAAGTTATATTTCTTTCTACACATTAACGCTGACTCATTACATATCCTTTTAATAATAACCTGGTTGAATCCAAGCTTTCACTTCAATCATACCTCATTTTTAGAAAAGGTTTCTTAAGCTCTACTGATGAGGACAGTGATCATTGTGTCTTTCCAACAATCAAAACACAATTTTTAGGATGACAACAATCAGCCCTATTTATACTGCTGCATCCTGTGGGCCGACATGCACGTGAGCACAAACACACTTGCACACAAACACGGGATGATGTCAGTAGCTCAGCAGTAAAAGGCACGCCACCTGCTAACAGAAGATGATGCAGATCAAGGATACAATGAAGCTTGAGACTACATGAAAGGTCAGAGCCCAAACGCACAGTAAGCATTATGCTACCTGCCTACTGAGACCAGACACATACATGCTTACCTCTCTTGTTGGGCACAGCAACTGAAAAAACACAAAGTCCATGTTGTCTCTATGTTTGTTTATGAAACAGATGCACAATGGGCTGTAATTAAATAAAGGCTGGAGTGTAAAGAATCACCCATGCGTGGTGTCCTGTATTGTTTTTCTTTATGTACATTATGCTGAGAATCTAGGCCAGCAGACATTCACACTGATAAGGCGAGAGAGAATCAGCCCCTGATATCAGATCAATATATCAGCCTTCAGGCAGCAAGCGCTTTAGCTGAACCAACTTTTCTCCAGTGTGTGCAAATGGAACAATATTAAGCTTCTTATCACCAAAGTAAAGAGATTATGACTGAACTGAACAGTAGTCTTAGAAACCAACTTCATCACAATTCAGTTGATTAAAATGCATTACTGTCACCCTGACGGGTCCAGACTGCATCAGAATCAGTCTTCCTGTCTCAGAAAGATAATCAAAACACCCGTGTCTTAAAAAGTTTGACAAAATGGTTGAATAACCCTTTACTTTTTTACAGAAACCTGCCTGGAGCCTTTATGGTGAGTAAAAGGAGGTTTATTAACAGTACTTTTGTGTAACTCAACATCTGAAATCTCTATATCACTGAAACAGCTTGCGTTCCTGTAAATGAGGTGGCATCTAACAGTGTTTGACTTGCATGAATTTGAAACATTAAGTTACTCTTAAAATTAGATCTGCAGGCTGTGTTATCACTTATTGCGCAATCTCTCACTTATGGAAAAACACTGCTCTTTGAAGGAGTCCTCTTGGCAGGCAACACATTCTGAGGATCAGTGGCAATTGATAAAAACATTATATTAGCATGAAGGGTTACAGGCTAATTTTAGGGCCACAATAGAGGACAGCTTGGAACAAGGGCAATAAAATATAAAATCAATATCTTTGATAAACTTTTCTGAACAGTGTCTAATGCATAATAAAGATGTCCGCACTACAATAGTTTTCATTATTTACACTTAAAAGCCATGCAGAATGTATCCAAGGAGTAGTATGACGTGCTTACTTATTCTGCAACAGACAGGTGCTTGTTGCATGATCTTATCCAGGTACTAATACTGTCATTTTACAGTGTTTTTAAACACATGACAACACATTTCTCAAACCGCAGTCTTCAGAGGGGACGCAGACACTTGTCCTGCAGCCGGGGCCTGAAATTAACAAGTGCTACCCACAGGTAAAATGTAGGCAGGGGCAGGTGAAATTAACAGACTGCCCCATTTGCCACCTTGGCAGACATGGAAAATTTACAGCAGATAGGCATTATGATTGTCTAAAATCACCAAATTTAAGTGCAACTTCTGGTTTTCAGATTCATTCTATTATTAAGAGCTATAAATAAATTACATCTCCTCTTCTAAGTATCATCAAAGTGTCACTGTACATTGGCAGTGACAGCAGTTACATTATGTACTCTCTCCAGAGATCTGTCTGACCCTGATGTCTGTTACCTGGATTCAGTGGGATATTCAAAAAGCTTCCCCTAAAACACTTGGCATAAGAACTTTAATGATGGACTCACACATATTAGAAACACATTAAAAAAATCAAAACAAATCCTCTTTTCTGCTTTTCTGCTACAAGTATATTACATATAATACACATCTAGCCTGTTTGTCAGTGAGAAAACAGAAAACACCAAAGATTTAACACAAAGTTGAAATACTTTTCAATTTGGTTTGAGGAGGCACTGCAGCCTATTTTTTCAGAAGTCATGGCAAATTGACTGCAAGAATATTCCTTTTCATACTAAATCCAACAAATTATTATTTCTCATTTTAGCACATGGATTTTCACTGCTTGACACTGTGACAGGCAGTAAAACAATTTAATTTCATCCTCTGCCTTAAACTATCAAAGGGCTAATAATCTCTGCTGTGGATCTGCTGGGGGAAATCACCTGTAACATTAAGAGCTTGGTGCATGCTCTCAGTCTCGTTTTGTTTTTAATGTGAATTTCTGAGGTCAATGAAGCCATCACATTTAGACAAAACACAAAACTTTACTTGGTCTCACACTTTATTGACCTCATCTGAGCTTCATTTAAGGCCAAGGACATTTTTTATCAGCTCTTTCAGACACAATGCAAGTTTTCTACATAATCAACTGACATTCCCTATTAATAGTTTGTCTTACTACTGTCACTTCCACTTCTGTCTTAAGAGACTGTCTTGTATAAAACCTGATTGTAATTTAGTGATTTATTTACAAACTGAGTTGACATGCAGCCTCATTGGGAAATTCTCACCATCAGTCTGTGACTTGCTGAGGAAGATGGTGCTGGCCCGAGGATGATCTGAGGGGTTGTATTCCATGGGCAGATCTGAAAATGAATGAAAAAAGGACACTTATATTAACATGTTCACCGTTCAAAAATAGACAACCTGGTTTACAACCAATTTCACTTGGAGATTAATATCTGAACTAGATCTTAACAGTTCTTCTGACAAACTGAGCAACAATCACCAGGAATAGTAAGTAAGGAATACAAAGCTGTCGTGTTATACCAAAATAACTAGAACACATTGTGGACTGCAACCTTTCATTTTAGGGTGCGATGTGTGGGACTGGCTTTGGCAGATAACCATCTCTCTTGTAATAGACTGAGGTCAATGAAAAAAACATTTGTCTCACGAGTTTGCTGCTCCATTACTGTGTAAACAGTGGTTTGTTTATTGATATGCAAGGCAAACATAGCAGAAAGGTATGGATTTGTTTAAGATTAACTGTCCACACACAAGTACAACCTCAGATTAACCACCACATACTTAACAGCTGACACTGAAACAGTTATAAATCACAAGAAAAGATCTTCGAGCATTCAATGAACTAAAGAGCCCTAAGAGTGGGTTAGTGATAAATCTATCTTCTGAGCCGGACATTGACTGCTGCAGGTTAAGCTATCTGTCACAGAGTGCACACTGTCACAAGGTGGCAGACACGAGTTGAAAGCAAGATTATATGAAAGACAAAACTCATCTCTTTAAAACTGAATTAAACATCAAAACTTGTCTGTAAAATTAAAAAAAAAAAAATACAAGACTGCAAGACTGAAGCTTAGACTAAAATTTTGTATAGGCTTTCATTTAATACAAACTAATGCTATGCATTTTTCTTTTACAACAACCAACTCCTCTACTGCAGAGAAGTAAAGATATTACAAAAGAGTGGAGGAGCGCACACCAGTATTGCTGAGGTGCTGCACACAGTAACAGCAGCAAACTAGAAGAATTTTGCTCATTATTGCAACATATTCCAAGCCTGCAGCTCTTGGGTTAATAGCTTTGAAAAGTGAAATATACAACAACCGTTGTTTCTGCAGCACGTCGGCATTAAAACCCTAAGGTTGTTTAACTTTTATGATGGCCTGGTGAATTGATTTAATATCCTTAATAACCTTAGCTAAAACATTTGTTGACATAAAGTTATGTTCATTACCATATCCTGATCTGGGTTAATGATTACTAAGACTGTGACTCTGAAAAAACTCAATACAGACATGGTAGCTAAACTACAACTTAACACACAAAAACAGTGTGGTGTGGTGACCTCATTAGCAGCTTCCTGGTTTAACTGATGATGTCAGTGAAACAGGAAGGATCAGAAGGGACCAACACCCAAACTGGCTAATAAAAAGAAAGAGAAACGGATGCTTGGAGACAGAGAGAAAGAAAAAAGGATGACAAGTCATAATGAAAGTGTGAAAAGAAAGGAAAAGAGAATCTCTGGAAAATGATTGACAAGGAGAGAAAAGACAGCAGGAACAGTGAGAAAAGAAAGAGAAAATGATTTAAAAAAAATGGAAATGAGAGGGGAAGCTAGATGAAGGACTTAAGAAAAAAGTAAAAAAGGAGGAGAAATTTGGAGGAATGAGAGAAGAGGAAGTGAATAAACAAAAGGTCACTATGTAACCAGCCTCAGTATAAAAAATTTAAGGAACTGAGCAATAGTGATAAATCTAACATTAAAACTCGCTATGTAATGATAGATGCAAAGCTCACTTCAAACCAGTTCCCTGATTTTTCAGAGCGCTGCAGGTTACACATGCGAGCCTCATCTATTGTGTCCAAAGTCTTTTGAACTTCTGTTCAAGAGGCACTTGAACAGCCTCAAAGGACACTAACACACACACACACACAGCCATGATGAAGAAGGCAGTGGTGACACACGTTACTGAATAAAAGATGGGTGTGTGGGAAGGAGTGAAGAGCAGTGAAGGAGAACCAACAGTGGATTAATGATGGTACACACACTGCTCCACTGTTTTATGCAGTACACACTAAGTGCACACATCTGCATCACATCAGTCAAGAACCGATGAAAGCTGACATAGTGTTTCGCATAATAAGACTTTTCTACTTTATGATTGCACAGATTTTCCTGGTGAATTTCACTTTTTTAACACAGGAAGCGGAATGTCCACAGACCCAGGGAGTGTCCCTCTGGGTGGTCAGTGTCAATGACCTCTGGTGTGGTTCCACCCTTTGCCGTTTTCTCCAACCTGGGGTAGAAGAAAGCACCCAATTTCCTGCGTTTCAGGAAGGAGAAAGGAAATGAAGTAGGGGGTGGCAGTTACGCATTGTTAGGGAGGTAAGCTGAACAAAGAGTGAAAGGGAATAGGTCAGTGTGTGGATTTAAGATGGGCGTGTGTTTCAGGCTCCAGCATTTACACTTCTGGAGAAACACTAGGAAAAACCTATAAAAGATGAAGAACAAAACCAATGGGAAGTGAATGCTACAGCAGTCATAACTCATAGTTCTCTGATAAATAAGTAAATTTCTGCCTGTTTCCACCATACAAGCTGGAGGTCATTTAGAGTAAAGAATATCCATCACCTGGGCTTTGTCTTGTCAGCCACAGTCCTGAGAGACTGTGCATTCATACAATAATAAATGGAGGGACAGGTTGGCTGTATGATGATATATATCACAAGGTAATAGAACGGTGTCAACCATCAGAAATTCATTCTAACGTACCTTCCTTTTCATATTTAGGGTTTTATCACGCTTTTGTGGGCAATGTTGTGAATCAATGAGCGGAGATGCTTTATATTCAGATTCTCTATGATTTTGGCATCCTTGTGATGAAGTACTGTAATCTGTGAGGTGTGTAAATTGCTTGAATAACCAGACATCCCCCTCCAGTCATTTTATCCATAAAAAATGTCTAGGTTGATTTTCCAGAATATTTATCATATCACAACATAAAATTACACGAAGCATGATAAACAACCTAATCCACCTCTCATAGATGAGCAGTAGAGGAGACTGGTTTATAGACGTGTGGAGGTTGCTCCTCTATTTTAATACCCTATCAGTGATAAAGACCATAACCAAATGGCATTATTCCTTCATAAAAAAAAAGAAAATCTTCTTCGGCTTTTAAATATTTTCAGATATCTTCAGACATCATACATTAATTTGATGTATTTCCCTTGGTTGTCCTTTTTCCTCTTTTTTTCATGCTAATCTGTTCTTGCTCAAACAGAAGACATCCCCTTTACCAATCAACAACCCCTTCCCGCAAAAAAAACTCCTTTTTTTAAAAAAAATCCTAGTTTCCTTTCAAAATTCCCTTAGATCCAAAATTTAATTCTTTTTTATTCAAGTAGTAGCTTCTTCTGCTAGCTTAGGCAACAGCTGTTCAAGCCACCCTAAAAGAAGCTTAAGCCCTTTGGTTGGAGATGTTTCTGAGGAGTGAATATTTTGCTCTGCTAGCACAGCTGAGGCAAGCCTCAGTGCTTCAGGCTGGGCACAGTGGTAATAAAGTGGCATGGACCTGCCCTGTAATGATGACAAGCTGCTGTACTTGCTGCAAAGCATAGAGGATGCTGACTCGTATATTTAGATGCGATGATCATTTCATCTTCCTTTGGTGTTTGTTTAAAAGTTACATTGAAGCTATTGTCAAACAAAAATGAACTAACATTAGCAAGAGGTTGATGACACAGACTGCACTAAAGCAGGACAGTTCTGATGATTTTGACTTGAAATCTTGCTAAACTTGCTCCTAAAAGGGAGAGATTTTAATAGAAAGTTTTTGTGTAACCTCACTCTTGAAAACAATACATCCATCCCCTCTCTCTCCAGGGAAAAATCAATATCAAAAATTCATTCATTCATTGAAATATAATTGCATAACATACACCTAAACCAGCTGCAACCACCTGTGGGACGAGAGGAAATGGATGCCTTTCATTCTGCAGATAGTCACATTGTGAACAGGAATATCTGTGTTGCTGTGGTAAGCGGGTAGCTGGCACAGTGCCTGTCTGGCTGCCCCCCCCCTCCCTTTGGCCTGTCATGAGAGTGGGCTTGGGTTGCAACATCAGCTCAGACAGGAAGGCCCTGTGCTGTTTTTTTGGCTGCCCTGCTGAGGTGCCAGCCTGAGGGGATCCAGATGGCACAGAACAGCAGCACCCGGCTGTCAGGGGCATGCTATCAAACAGTATGCCCACATGGTTAAGATAAGAAGCACAGAGCACATCTTGTAATGGAGTGTTTGCAAAAAAGAGCACACGCTGTAACTGCTGTTTAAAAAAAAGATTTAAAGGTTAAGAGGAAAGTTGTGTTCATGATTCTCATCGGTATGACGCTGAATGCTATTTTTGTAAATTCAATCCAGACATGGGGCTTTTTAAATGACAGAGTCAACCACTGAAGTGTGCTGATTTGGGATCATAAAAATCATTCAACTTAAAGGTCTCAGGCTCAACTCGTTGTGGAGATCAGTATTTAGCAGAGAGGTTTTTTCTTCAGGTGTTCATGTAACTGAGGGTTGTGAGGCAAATTGAGCAAAGTAGGCAGCTCGCCATATTCATTTGCTATCTGGCGTGAAACAGCCTGGAGAGCGCTGTTTGGAGCAAGCAGAGAACTTTTCATCTGAAACTTATCACACCACAAACTTTGCTGCATCACATGCCACTGTGAGTGCGCCATGATAACACTCTTCTGTGTGTGTGTGTGTGTGCCTTGTAAGGAAAGTGAGGGATCAAAAAGAGAAAACACAGCTCTCAACATGCTCAGTGCACATTGTTAGTGAATAAAGTGTAGAATATGAATGTGTGACGCAGGGCTGATCTTGATAGTTAAGTGGCTCTCACCTTGACTAACAAAACAGTTTGCAGAGCAGAGTGGAGGAATGGACTCAGTATGAGATCTGCTGTGGCATTAACCTGGTGCCTCAAAGAAAGTATGCTATCTGTGTTGTGGCTTTTACCGCACTGTATCACGTACGATACTGCTGCTGTGTTTTCGTTCAAACAGTATGTGTGATAAAAAGAGGAGGGTTTTAAAGCTACACTGGAATTACTCTGATGTAGAGAAACACTTGAACAGCAAAATCCAATCTTCTCACGTTCCTTAACATCGGAAACAATTAATTAAACGAACTACTCTTTTTACCGACTGAGTGCTCACAACACACTCAAAAGATATCATTTCATTAGCTGGATTAATTTGCTGTCACTTATTTCTATACTCTGTTTTGGCAGGATTTAAGTTTTTAAACTAAAAAGAGAGCCAGGGTTAAAGGTTGTTAGAGAGAATGAATTAATAGGAAATCGAGTGAATTAACTAATGTTTAATGGCTCACCCTCCTCTCAGCTTCACACACAGACATGAGCACACAGAGCAGAAGAACAAACCCTCCAGCAGCATCATCACAGCTATTCCTAACAGCTTTAAGCACCCCTGAGCAGGGATCACTGAACGCCAACATCTGCCAAGCTCAGTGCAGTGATGTGAAAAAGAACTGAGCCTCTATCAAAGGAACGCCAACACAGACATGAAGATGGAGAGGAACAAGCTGGAAATTTCACCTGAACAAGCAGAAAGAATATTCTTGTTTCGATTACTTCAGCAGTATTGAGTCAGATAAATATGCTTCATGTGTGTTCACAAGCCTCACAGAAAAAATTAAAACATTTTCTCTCCATTGCTGTAATATATATTAAGCTGATGTTAGTGTAGAGAATTACAATTGCTGAACACAGTCAACTATAAGTCTAATCCACAGTAGCCTGACAACAAGTGTAGAAAGTGTTGCTGTGCCACCTTACTGAAACGCTTTGAGAAATTACATCTCCACCACAAAAGAGATTTTATGTATGAATGGATGTAAAACTTTTGCTTAGAAAATTAAATTGAATCAAGTGTTGATTACAGCTGAGAACATCTTTTCATGCTGCTACTATAGTTAACATTACCACTGGAAGA
The DNA here is from genome assembly GCA_029783645.1 of Ctenochaetus hawaiiensis. Lineage (NCBI taxonomy): Eukaryota > Metazoa > Chordata > Actinopteri > Acanthuriformes > Acanthuridae > Ctenochaetus > Ctenochaetus hawaiiensis. The sequence continues at coordinate 15,301,856 of JAPZDY010000013.1, read as the reverse complement.
TAATGTAATGTGTTTCTGCATAACCTGTTCATTTATCCCCTAAGTGCTGACATCGAGGGGTTGTTGCAAATCTGTATTGAAATCTGCAGGAGGATGGCTGGCCCACTGTTAGCTGTCAACATTCAGTGAGCGGTACAGTAGAGCAGTGTGTTTGTGTGACAGAGCTAAACAAACATCACAGCTGAGAGTTTCTGTACAGAGGAACTGCAAGTCCTAAACACTTAACTACACTTAAATCACACAACAAGTACAGTACATAACTGTACTCCAGTACTTTAGAAGAGTACAGTTTAGAGGTAAAAACATCTTAAGTTTGCAGTTTGTCACTTTACATCAGCGCACATGTTACTGAACTTTTGAAAGACATCAGATACAAGCAGTGACTAAGTGGTAGCAGTGGCTTCAGAGCACAAAGATGTCAGTGCAAAGACTCATAAAACTAAAACTAAGACACAGAATTTTTACTAAATTATGTGAATTATATCATTTCTGTCTTAACACCGTGTTTTACAATTGACAGCCTTCAATTTTGCTGTAGACCTCTTTTCTTGAATTGATCAAAATAAATATATTAATTTCTGTTCTTAACAGTTTAAAGGCGTTTGTGCTTTGCAACCAAAACTAACAATTACAGATAGTAATAAGTGAACAAGCCACATTTTGACCAATAATGGCTATTCAGTAATCCATATCAGCTGATATTACTTCCATCGGCCCCAAAAATCCTGATTGATCTTTTGATTACAGCATCAAACCAGCCCAAATTTCTAGTCTGTCCATCACATTGAGTTTTATAATGACAGTCCCTGGCAGAGTACCTGGCCATGTGTGCTAATGTGTCAGCTATGGAGCACTGCTGTTGATTACTGTTTCAGTTGATAGATAACAGTAATTATATGAAGCTGAAATGGAAAAGTTCCAGGCAGAAAAGAGGAGTGAAAAGAATGTGAAACATTTCCTACAGAAAGAAAAAAGCACCATTAATGCAAACATACAAAAGTGCAAAAAGTCCAGTTTCCTACAAACACCTCTTAACATACAATAAACAGTGTAGATATGGCAATGTGACAAAGGAGGTGGAATCAAATAATGCTGCAAGGACAGATGGAGATAAAAAACAGAAAAGGCAGGCAGAGAGCAGCTGCACTCTAACTGTTATCGACATTTGATTTAGCAAGGCCAGTAGCTCATTTTTTTCAGGCACTAAGGGTTCGCTTTAATGTAATGAGATTGAAACATCAGCTGTTAAACTTCCATCTGTTTATTGAGCTAAGAATAAAAACTGGAGGATCTTGAATAACACTGAGCCTTTAAGTTCCCGAACTTTAGAGTGGATTCTGCTGTTTTTCTTCTCATGTAAGCTTTGACAATTGCCTGTCCAAACATCAAGAGTCTAGTGCTTTCAAGACAAAAAGTTCCCGTCCTTTCTTTAGCAGAACAGTTTGTTTATGATACTGAAAAAGAAACAGAGACTTAGCATGAGGCATGAGCAGACAATGGGTGGAGAGACAAATTAAACCAGAGCCACAGACAGACACTGCATCATCAGAACTGACAAGGGAAAAAATAGCACAGTAATGAAATAACTGTTTGATTAAAGTCCCCCACCGATGAAAAGCAAGTTTCTGACCTTGTCCATGTGGTGTTTTTTACATCACAATCAAGCTGGGTGATATGGCTGCGATCTAATATCACAATATTTTTGACCAAATTCTACAGTACAGATGTTAACACAATAAGATTTTTTATTGAGGGAAAATACTAAAACTTCGGCTGCATATCAGCCTTTAAAAAAGAAAAAGACAACACTTAAACCATATAGATTAAATATCAATATATTGACCAATATTGCTATAAATAAGCAAAAAATGCCATAGTAGGGCATTTCCACCTCAGACTACAGTGTACTGATAAGAGGGACGGCAAGTTGATGAAGACATTCACTGATTTTGCAAATCATCTTATCAGGCTTGATACTATGCACTAACCCAAACCTCAGTGGACAGGACCAATCAGCGTCCTATGAGAAACTACTTGAAGCTAAAAGAAGAGCAACGAGCAGCAAAGAAGGCTTTCTACCTTCAATCGAAGGGACTTCAGGACAAGTTTGATTTAACAACTGGTCTGCTGGCTGCCCTCTGATTGATGGAAGCTAGCTTGTAATACACAATAAAACAGACAGAGTGGACAGCTCATCCAGCCACCTACCTGTGCATACTTAGTGATCCAGAGGGTTTTTGGCTAAGAAAATACACTCTAGCTGAAATCAAAATATTATGCAGTTTATCACATAAAAATTATAGATTGTACGACCTCAGTTTCATCTAAACATCAGGTTTATATTTGTGACAATGACTTGTCACCTAACCAGCCACTAGAGCGAGAGAAAGAGAGCAAAAAAAAGACAGAGTATGAGGAAGATATAGAAGTATGTCGGGGATGTCAGGGGCAGCGAGAGGACTCATTTACTCTTCACCCAGCTGAGAGCCATAAACTCACCCTCCCACTTTCTCTCCCATCCGTGCATCCTCTGCTCCCTGTAACCAGGCAACGCTGGCTTGAAAGGCAGGCTCATCAAAGACAGACAGGAGAGCTCGCTGTCTTTTTCATCCTTTCTACTGCTCCATCTCTGTCTTGTCCACCTGCTTGCACATTTAACCGTACTAATTGCTACTTTAGGACAATGAAACTAGTACAGAATCCACTACTTTCGCTTCTTACACCATATGCACACCTTCTCGCATTTTCTCACCAGCAGAGACAGGAAGCCATCTTCTCCACAGGAGGGTGAATGACAAGGGTGAGTACCAGTACAAAAAAAAAACTGCAAACAAACTGAAATGAAAGGATTTAGACAAATATGAAGCAATTATGACTGGTTTATACTGACATGTGTGAAATCTAAGGCATCATTTAAACTACATAAATCTCTGATCACAAAGCTAAAAAAGAAGATAAAGACAGCTGGACTAGTTACAGAATAACAGAGCATGGTTTGGAGAGAACTGATGGCACACTTTGCTAGTCATGCCAGTTTAACTTAAAAATGATCCAGGTTGATTTTTGAAAGAGCTCTGCTGCACTGTTCTGGGGTCAGGGAGTGTGATATTAAAACAACTTAATAAAAATGAACCCAAGAGAGGATATGAACAAAACAAGCAAGTTTTACTGTCAAATACACTGAAGAATGCCACAACTTAAAATGCTGAATGAGTCTTTATGATCAGACAAATGTAGCAAGTAGGTGTGTAACAAAGCTCCAAATCCATGGGTTCATGCCTTGTTTTTGTAAAAAAAATACACTATAAATTAACAAAGTGCAGCAAAGATTCTCTGAAAGGTTGAGTATGAGCAGGATACCAGTATTTTGTAAATCAGAAGCAGCCCCTGAAATGTACCTTGTAAAGTGCAGTAAGATGACAGACGCAGCTGTTTACTATGAGCTGACAGGGACAAAGAACACGGTCAATCAGTCCAACAAAACCTGAGGTTAGGGAAGAAGGGAGTCCCATTTAAAAAGATTTTGTTTTTTTCACGGTTTTTGTCCTTTTGGGGAGAGGACTGATGGTAAGTAGCTGTTAAGACACATTAATGTGCATCAGGTTAAAAAGTGAAAGCAAAGGGTGAAATTTCTTTAATATTTGCATTAGTAATGTAATGAGAGCTCAACAGACTGCACCTAAAATAGTGGCAGCAGTTTTGGTGGGAGTGAATTCACAGCCCTGGAAGAGTCATGGAGGACTGTGGATGATTTTGTGTCCTGACTTCAGTCTCGGTTTCAGAATTGTTAAAACCCCAGTAGCCTCATAGTCATGCACACTCTCACAGACATAAACCTGAAGGCACAGAGCAGAGGTGTGACTGTGGTGAAGCATTTCCATACACAAACTAGCCAACAGCAAAAGTAGTACACAGGGGCAGCTGGGTTGATAGGTGCCATGACACGAGGGAAAGAGAGAGCCTAAACAGAGGCTGGAGCACTGCAGCAGTTATATTAAAATAGAGATATGAGCTAGGCAATAGGAAGTGATAGGTTATAAAAAACAGACATGTGAATAATTATTTGCAGGGAAGAACACTGGTGGTTTTATTCATGTCTCACTCCTGAGCTCAGAGAAACTCTCAGGTAACTTAGATGCATGTTTCAATATAACAGCCATGACATGTTTAAAACTGCAGTATAACACCCCAAGTTTCTCACTGGTCATCTGTTCCTGCAAAACATCATCTATGTACCAAGAGGCATCAACATCAGTTATATACGTCTGGGAGAAAAGTCTGCAACTACTGCTGTGCCTGCCTGCAACAGACTAGACATCTATGCTGTATGTGTTCCATGATACTGTAAGGTGTTGCACATAAGCATCCTTTGCTAGATTTGAATGCAAATTTCAATGCAAAGGATTTAAATTAACACTATGCAGCAGATAGAATATAAAGTAAATAATTAAGCACATCTTACTGTATGACTTTCATCCTAGAGGAGTAGCTAATCTGACTCTAAAGAGAATGCTCTTTGCCCTTTAAGTATTAAAAAAAAATCTGAAATGTTTTTGCTGGACCAATGAAAGCTGTTCAGCTGTGATGCATTAGCCTCCTCTCCCTCTTTCTGTGTGTGAGCTTCATCCGGTGTCAAGCTGTGGAAGGAGCCGAGGATGACAGGAAGGCCATCTGTGCCAAGCTCTGTCATACTCTGTCTGTGTTGACATTTCCACACAACATGTGCGCACGCAAATGCTGGCATGCACACACACATTCCTCTATACGGGCATCAGCACCCTTGTATAAATCAACACAAACACAAGCAAACATACCAAAATAACAATGGATCTTATCGGTGATGTAACACACTTGCATACACACTGTTGATATTTTGGTAGTTGACACAGAGGGTCAGTGCATGCTGTTATAAGCTCTCAACTAAGAAGTAGTTTACAAAATGGATGCACTCTTACTCAAATATCATAACTAGAATTTGAGCTACAATCTGACAGTGGGCTTGATTACCAAAAATCTATGATCTGAAGTGATATCCACAATATGTAATGATTGTTTTTTTTACTGAGATGTGTATTTTCTCACACTTCTCACGTCTTGCTTTTAATTTTAACATTTATTCAAGAAAAAAAAATGTAAGAATCAGTTTTGTTGTTGCTCTATTTGAAATTCTTTAACTACTTCAAATAGATTGTGCTTTGCTGCTTTGCTTTGAAATACCATAAAACTTTATGCATTTTGTATCATCTTGCATTCTTTGATTGAAAGTGTTGTATAGTAAACTACAGTCTCATGTTATCTTATATAATAAACCAACAATAACAACAGTATTAGTGTTGTCTATGAATTGGGCTTAATGTTCATCTGTAGCCTCACTTAAGATGTAACATGCACTTTCAGAAACCTAAAAAGGATAGACTGATTTTAAAAAAAATGAAAAGACAATTTGAATTACTGTTCAAGAAAACATGCAGTTGAAATAGCAGAGCTGGGTAATACAAACAAATCCAAACCTTTTTGTGCAAATACTAATATTAAACTTTTATACAGAATCCATATTATAACAATATGACCATTGGTGCTTTCAGAAAATATTAACACTTTTGCAAAATAATCATCAGTATTGTGGATAACATAACTAAGTGACTTGAGGCAAATATGAGAATAAAGGGAAAAGTTTGATGCATTCAGGAAATCTACATCATTTAACTGTAATGCAGCCTTTAATACACAGACAAGACAAATTAGGTCATATAAGGATTTAACAATAACCAAAATCTTAGAAAATATCAAACCTCTTATTATGATATAAATGTAACTTAGATTTATTTCTGAGTCCTAATGTCCTTTAAAACTGCCTATTGTTGACTGTATGGCTTGTCAGGTGTTGCTGGCAACAGATCAGCTTGCAACAGCCAATCAGCAGCCTGTAATTATCTCCACACCTGCGCACCAAACCACCACC
>JAPZDY010000013.1:15274769-15295690 GCA_029783645.1 Ctenochaetus hawaiiensis | reverse complement strand
AGCAACTGAAGTGGTCCCATCTGATGACTGCATGCTTAGTTAGCCAGCTAAATTAGCCCTGACTCCACTAGAATTGGCACAAAAAAACATGGCTTCACTTTGTTTCAAAAACATGACCTTCTCAAACAGGAGCTCTTCTATAGGAGAGAGCTTCATGTGACTGTACAGTGGTTATCTTTACAGCAAAGTCACATGAAAGTCCACATGTGAATTGAAAGCACACAACAGTACTAACATGATAACTCTAATTTATTGTAACAACTCTGGATTAAAGACATTAGACAGACGAAAACATCTGCTTGTATCACTAGGTGGCCTTTAATGTCTGTTTCTCAATTTACATTTTTCTGTGTAAGAATGCAACACTTAATGCAATATTTTATTTTCAAAAAAATTATTAGAATTTAGTGTGAGATCCAACTGGTTATACAGTGTTGCCCTGCAGATGAGCTTCAGTGTTTACTCTTTGAATTACAATTTATCAGTTCTGCAGAGGGGTAACGTTTTTTTAGGGACAAGTGTATGCTGCTTTATTAATACATTACAGTTTATGCAGAAAGTCAAACAGGTGGCTTTCGGTCAAAAACACATTCCTGAAACATTTATGCAATGTGCAAAAAAACATAAGGGATAACATAATGTAATCAATTTGTTTTAAGTTGATGAATCAAGTGTGAGATAATAAATGAAAATCTCTGTGAGGAGCTCAGCAAGGTCAAAGATGGTCACTGGGACAAACCCTGCAAAGCTGATCAGTCTGTAGAATTTGGACGTCTCTCTCTGCTCTAAGCTAGACAAGCAGTCTCCCTCATTTTGCAGAACAAATGTGCCAGTAATGCAAGTGGCCTGCTGACAGCTGTGCCCAAATGATCTCTTGAGCTCCCAAACACCACATCTAATTGCCATTGAGTCCTGTTCCCAAGCGTGCACACAGTCGAAAGCCCCACTTCAGCAAGCAAACAGACTGCATTATGTAAGCTGATTTCTGATTAAACCATTCAAGAGTGCTGATGGGAATCTGCTTACACTCAAACATGGGCATTCACAAATCTTTGCTCTCCCTGCTTACAGGAAGCACAAAAACTTGACAAGCTGGAGTTGGGGAATACGCTCCAAGCGATAAGGTAAAGACCTGGATGACAAAGGCTATTCTCATTCCCACGCTTCACTACACAGCTGTCTTACAAAACCCCGGGCTAAACACTCTGACAGCACAAAACCAAAACAAACAGGTCAAGCAATTTTACTGCACAAATCCCTTTTTTCTTTCTCTCAAGCGCTATTAACCTGCTCTGAGCATCAGTCGGGGAAATAAATATACAGAATAGACATGAGGGGAAATCTTTTTTTAAGATCCCTTCAGTCTCAGGGCAGCATCGGGGTTTACTTGAAACACACATATTAATAGCTCTGTGTGGACCAGTTTAACAGGTCTCCTACCCGTAAGCCCTTATAAATGTTGACACTCTATGTCCAGTGTTTCTATTAGCATTTCTATTAGCCCCCTGAGGCTTCTTTTATATACCTTTAGTTTCTTTGTACCAAATTTAAACCAATTTGAATCTGCCTTCCATCTACACAATGACAACATATTATTAATGTGCGAATTCAAGTTATTACTTTCATGCTCATTGAAATGCATTTGTAAAATTCTCCGAGGGGTTTTAATTATTCTTTTTGCCATGTCAAGCATAAGCACAGAAAGAAACCAAGTCCAGTGATACAAAAGTGGAGAATCAAGCTTTTCACACAATGAAAGCATTATTTTGCATATATACAATCAACCTTTGAACTTAACTATGAAGAATAGAACAGCTTGCAAACAGAAGCTTGATTTTAAATGATCTCACATGATTTCACACACTGTATGTAAGAAGCATTATAAGTTTTACAACTCACAATTCATAAAATCGAAAATGAACAAATGTCTGTGACACAGAGACCCTTTCTCTAATTGTGTTCCATATCAGCAATTCAGAGGCTGTCTTCTTTCTCTTTATCAGAACTAACAACAAGACCATTACAACATGAATTTCTCTGGAGACAGTGGAGCTTTGATTGAACTCTCGAGCAGGTAATTTGTGAGCAGCAGATGCATCTTCCCAGGCGTAGGCCGAGTCAAACCAAACGAGACACCAGAATGAGATTGTCACAGGCAATTGCATTTTCATTAACACTCTGTGAATCACATAATTTGTTTTTAAAATGGAAACTGTTTCCTCAGAGACAATTTGTAATTCCTTCAGAGAAACTGATGGCTTTTGTGAGTTAAAATAAGAAGTAGTCAAGTAGATAAATTATCTTTGTAAGGCAACAATTTTGAATCACTTGAACAGAAATGAGTCAGACTCACAACTCCTCCTGCTACTTGCTATTTAATTCATCTACAATGCTTTATATTTGCAAGCTGGAAGCTCACAGCATGCTTCAAGTTTGTCTCTTATTTAGTCACTGTGGCTTCCAGTCGACTTGGAGACGAGACTACATACAAAACAACCGACATCACATCAGATCAAACAGACTTTTACAGTGTGCTTAGTAGAATTTGTGTTCCAGCATGATAGATTTACAATCAAACCCTCTATCTGTCAAAGGCACTTCACTCAGCAGTGCTGCCCAGTACAGCAGTGAGTTCGGCAGTGACATGCCAACATGAGTGTGAGCTCTCTAAATACAAAAGTCCAGCTGTGCAGCGAGACTTGCCATTTGTGTTTTACACATTTAACGATAATAGTTTCTTTAACCTGAACTGATAAGATGACCCAATGAATATGGTGTGGCTGTACTGACTGTAGTTTGGCACACTGCAACAACAACAAAAAAAATCTCAGCAGGAAGTCTGTGGTGGCAAAAGCTACCCTCAGTACAGAGAAGCATCCAAGAGCCAGCAAACAATTCATTTGGGGTACAGATGCTTCAGTATTGATGACAAATGACCAGCAGAGGTTATTCTACAATCAAAATTCAAAACTGTCCAAAGAGCACTATTTTTAAAACTTATTCCCAGCTGTCAAATTAGATAGTGCCACAGTTTCTTAAAGCAAACAGTTTTGTTTTAGTATTTCATCAACTTTTCCTTATCTCTTTTTGATAATAACTAGTTTTCTTAGTTTGCTATAAAAGTAAATTTAAATTTTTTTTAACTCATGGTTGACCAGAACAAGGGATTTGAGTATGTTTACTTGTGCTCTTGGCAATTGTGCTGGATATTCTTCACTAATTTCATGTATTTTATGGAAAAAAATTATCGTCGAGAAAGTGATCTCAAATCAATCAATAGTCACAGTGATCATTACGCACTTAAGTTTGAAGGTGCTGGTGGTGTTGCTGCCTGTAAAATTCAAAAATGCCAGTCTTTACTTTGAATCCATGGCTCTAAAACCATTCTTAAATTATGCTTAGTGAAAACTTTCTCTGTAAAAATGGGGAAATTGTGAAAAGAACAAATTACAAAATCAGGGCTTCATTACTCTTTGCGGCAACAATGCCTTGCAAATATTAATTTTCTATTTTTGGAGCTGAAGCCATGCACATGAACACGACAAGAGCACACAAAACAGTTTATCTGCAAGCAGAAAAGCAGGCTCAAAAGCTAGCATTTCTGCGTCACATGCACACTCCCACAGCTGGGGCTGTGATAAGCACAAAAGATATTCATACTTTCCTTGTTTTTAACCTATTTCCCATCCATCCACTAAATGTTCTCTGCATGTCAAGTTGCTTTATGTTTTTTGTGTGCTAACCTGTCCAATACCTGCTTTGTAATGTCTTACAGTTTACAAAATGCCTGCAATCAACCAATTAAAAATATACATGAGGTTGTTCTTTGAGGGCGCACAAAGAGAGTATTAGAGTCAGTGACTGCAACATCACTGGTTACTCTGCGACGAAAAGAGCAAGTTCAACAAAATAAGACGAAGTGTGAATCGCACCACATCAAAGGCTCCGCTGCAGTCTCTTTATGATTGATTGCCCCGAGTTAGGTCTAACTGTCTGTATAAGATTGTGGGTTTACAAAGAATCTGTCAGATCTCAAGTGTAAGAGGGTGACACCACATTGTGACATTTGATGTCACATTTAGTGGGATAAAACCATTCATTTGAAGATGTCTGAGCTTAAGCAAATGGTAGTGGCATTTTTCATTGACATTGTCCCTCATTTAAAAGACTATGCATGCATTTTCTTGAGTTATCTGAGAAATAATCAGCAGATATATTTGTGAGGAAATAATTATAAGTTGCCGTAAATTGACATTGCTGCTAAAACCCACTAAAATAAATGTGAAAAAGAGGCAAAATATTTTAAATAAAGGAAATCAGCTTGTCCTCTACGATCTCAAAAATTGGTGTTGTCCATTGACTGTGCTGGGTATGAGTCATATGGGAAAAGAGAAAATTGTGTGTTAAATGTGAGTCTAAATGTGTGCATCTTTACAGAGGACCTTGACACAACAAGGAGCATTTTTCACCTTAGAAACAATCAAAACAAAATCGTATCATAGACCAAACATCTAGGTCAACTTGTCTGGAATTCATAGTTAGGAGACTCCCCAGGCTCATCAGCCAGGCATGAATAATCCATGTCCAGATTTCAATTAGCCTGCAAGCAAGACTCATCAATGTGTGTGTGTGTGTGTGTGCGTGTGCACGTGGATACATGCATGAGTGTGTGTTCTTGTGTGTGTGTGTGTGCTCCAGAAATAACTAACTTTAACACTGATGAGACAGAGATGAATGCTGGGCCTGGAGCCATTGCTCATTTACAGATGTCTATGTTAAGTAAAAACCCAAACAGGGTGAGAGATCCATCTGTTTCATCTTCCATCAAGCCTTCCATTCTCTCATATTTCTGAGACATCATTAGTGGCCTTGGTTTACCTTTACTATGAGCTGCTGCGCAGAAATACATCATTTAAATGTTCTTTGTGCTGTGTAATATCAAAAAGGTATGGAAACCGTCTCTACATTTAATTTTGATCACAACCTATTTGAATAAAAGTGCTTGTCCTTAATATCCCTCTCCTCTTCCTCTTCTAGGGTAAATGTCCTTGCACACTGCAACAAATCTCAACTTTAGCAAGTCACTTGACTGTCGGTTGAAGAAAAGAGCTGCTACTGATACAGTTTCATGTGATACTGATCAAGAAAGGAGATATTATTTTTCCCATTTCGTTCTATTTACATTCAAGATTAGTTCAAGTACAGTGCCAAGCCCTATTTGCTGGTTCTTTATTGTCTTAAAAAAGGCCTTAGATAAAAGTGCACAGAGATATTCGATGCTGCTTGATGCTGAGCTGATAAAGCCTTTTTTGCCTACATCACTGCTGCCTAACAACATCATCCAGATTTCAAAAAGCCACCTCCTCTAAAATACATTCTTATGTAACTACTAATGCATTTTTCATATTAAATGCATTTCGACTGGAAAGCATCTTGACTGTAGAATCTGCTAGGTGACCACTTGAACCACCAATCCAACAACATGAGCAGGAGAGCAGCAGTATTTCACATGAAATTTCCCTCTAGTGGGAATCAATTGCTTATCATGTGTATTGATAGAAACATAAATACTTAACTACCCTTAACACCTGTGTGGTGATTAATGTGTCTTTATCTCAGTCAAACATACTGGATGCGCTTGACCCAGAGAGAGCTGTTTTGTGTTATTGCCATGATATTCTATTTCCCAATAAGCATATAAACATGCTGCGAGGAACAACTTATATAGCATAACTGACCACAACTAGACATGCAGAAGCTGTCAGGATGAGCCTGAATCTTCAGCATCTTTATCTCTGACTGGTTTATTAGTTGTGAGTACACAAGTGGTTGCTGTAGAGAGCAAGAAATGCTCAGGCAAACCAGATTGCACTGCTGGTTTGAGAAAGGGGCCATTTGAAAGACCCTATCATACTTGTAAGTTCAATAAGCGCTGTTTGTGTTCTGTTTGTGCAAACATAAGAGTGTGCGCATGTGTCATCACCGTCAGCAGTTCTCATGGCTGATTTTGTTTGTAGTCACATGCTCAACGTAGCTAGGGTCAAACACATAAACACACACAACACAAGCAGAGGCAGGAATGCACTATACGCAAACAAAATCATATCATTCACAAAAAAAAATCAGATATCACACAACAGCCTGTATACATCGAACCGTCCTCCATTTTGAAAGATGACTGAGCAAGATAAACAGTAACAGTGACTATTTCTTCATTCTTTTATAGGACAGATGTTAAATTTCCCTCAATCATGTGGTCTTACAATATTAACTGTTCACAAAGTTATTTAAGACTTTACTAGTACCAGCTATTTATTATAGCCAGCCGTGGGCATGATGACCTGCAGTTTTATTTGACTCTTACATGTGTTCATTTCCTTAGATCAAGCAGGGTCCCTCCACAGAATAGGCACAGAAATCCTCTGGCTATGGAATGTCATTAGAGGTCCAGTGACACGGCCAGAGGGTCATTACCTAAAGACTTGTGTAAATAGCTTAGAACAAACACTAAAAACCAGCTTGAAACCAGTTCTTGCTCTCCCCTTCCTTTCACCACCGTGTTTATTCTAAGAAGCACAATTCCATGCTTTGTGTTTGGACTTGTTAGTTCTTTTGACCTCTTGTCCACTGACTTTCTGTGCTGGCAATAAATTAAACAAGCATTAAACATCAGGAAGTAAACCTAACTCTTACAACCATGTGGTTAGGGGGAGATAACATTTTGCAAGCTGCAGGTGTGACAGTCGTAAAACCCAATTAATAAACATAAAAAGGCGGATTTACTGATTATAAAAATTAGTCTGTGTCCTGAATCAAATTGAATCATTTGTTCACTCAACAGTCAACCATGAGTCCAACATTCCAGGTTTCACCCAAATAAAGTAGAAGCAGAGCTGCTGCTTCCTCATAGGGATAAAACTCTGGTTGAAATGGTTCAGACATCTGATTCGGGCATCCTGGACGCCTTCATGTGCAGGTATGCTCGGCCTTTCTAACTGAGAGGACACCCCTGGGTAGACCAAGAACATGCTGTACATGTCATACAGCCAAGAAATGCTGATACCTACCCCATCCAACCCAAGAGGAGCAGGTTGAAGTGACAATGGATGATGTCTGTGCTACCTTTTTTTGTTAGCTACCACTGCAACTCTGACCCCTGCAACTCAGCAGAGACCAGACAAAAGGATGAACTACTTGAACTAAAATATGTATCTTTCTGTAGAGCTGCTCCTGGCATGCCTCTGACACGCGCTGCGGTGCATCTGGTGGAATTACAAGCTTTGTTTTGAGTGGCCGTGATCAGGGTTGCAGTCATGCCGCATTGAATAAAGCTATAAGGCTTCCCTGATTACTTACTACAAAGAACCCAGTCCTCACAGCAAGGAAAACAATGAGACTGGCTGGCTTTTCACAGAACATCATTTAGACTCTATAGCTCTAGGAAGACACAAGCCAATGCAGAGACACAGAGAAATATATAATTCCATGTGGCATTTTGACCTTTTCTTGGCTGACATCAAACCACCCCGTGAAGGGCTGTTTGTTATTTGCATCCCCTCTGCTCTGCACCGTGTGACAAAAGCCATGGTTATTACTCACTTTGAGGATTAAGACAATGTGATGCCAAGTAAGGTGCTGTGCTCCAACCGGTGCTAAATTTGTTCCTATGTGGAATAATAGGGCCAGTTCCTGCTAATGTTTCATATTTTTTTGATAACTGCACATTTTCTCGAGCATTACTTATGATTTCCTCACTGTGCTTACATGCTGGAAAGATTCCCTTCCCTCCCCCTTCCCCTCTCTCCTCCCAACTTATATACTAATCACTTGGGTGTCTATATTTTTGTGTCACGGATACAAAATTAAACACATTTTAAATCTCATTACACTCTGGTGAATGATCTTTTAAGGAAGTTCTTAAAAGACTATTTCGGAATAAAAAAACTTAATACGTACATGTTTGTGTAAATAACAAATCAAAGTATCTTTTTTCTGAATATTTTAATAAAATGCCGCTCATTTTGCAGGGGCAACCACTAAAATCTCCCGACAGGCCCCAGGCATATTAAGATCTAACATATACAGCAGAGTGTGACTGTGCTGGTGTTAGTGTGCACCGAAACGTGAGGCTGGTCATTTCCTTTCCAGCTCCCTGTCGGAAATGAATGGACATCTCACCATAAACACTGTCCATCATTATCACATCACCTCCCACTGGAACACAAATTCACACTCACCCTTCAACATGGTGTCATAACCTTATTCACTCTTTCACATAGTGAAAATGACGCAAGCTCAGGGTCCTACATCAAGTCAGCCCACTCATTCGAATGGCACTCTGGACTTGATGGGAAAAAGACAACATCTAGACCAGTTAAGGATTCACACTTAGTTCATGTAAAAGAACCCAAATAAGAAATGCTGGTGACCACAGATCAGCAAAACACCAGGTTCTGTCTGATGCTGAACCAACCTGAAAGTAGTTAAAGAGTTGTAAAGATAGAGACTATATAGAAGTACATTTGTGCTTTGTTTCCTGGATTAAAAATCATTTCCTTAATTTTGAAGCACTCGTCTTTTACTTGACTATTTAAATATCTGCTATTTAGTACCTCTACTCCACTTCATTTCAAACGCAAATGTTTCTCTTTTTAGGAAACAACAATTTCTGAAGCTGAGGTTCCTAAATATTCTTTATATATGAAACATATGATCATCTTTCATATTATGATATATTTAGTTCCATGCAAATCCCCATCTTTAGAAGACATTTTAGTCATTGACTTCGTATTAATCCCTTATTTTCTTAAAAAGTGACTGTGTTCCAGACTGAACTGCCAACAATACATAAAGGAATAATAGTTAGGAATAGTTCAGCCTCAACTAGCTACAACATAAACTGCTGTGTACTTATCAATGAATCAGTGGTTACTATTGACATACTGTATAGAATGGGCCAACCTGCAGACTTGGTCCAGTGATTCTAAAATTAAGATTTGCTGAAAATACGCATGTACTTTTATTTATATGATGTTTTCAACGCAACCTCTACTTGCAACACAATGTCTTTACAATGTTGTATTACTTTTATTGTACTTAGGTTAATAATTTAATCAGTTAGTCAAACACTGCATATGGCTAATTTCCAATATGCTGAAAGTCCAATGAAAAGAAGGCATACAGCATTGTTGTTAATGGTGTTATGGGAGGGTGGGTCCTTTGCACAGATGTTGTAAGCTCTCATTATTTGTTAATATTAGAGCGTGGTCTTTTAAAAAATAAGGTATTTGCAGAGCAATTCCCCACTTTTCCCAACCATTTAACAATAGATAGTCAATTAATAAAACGTTTGAGATAGGGTTTCGTGTTTTTTCGTCTATTATTTGAACGTTATTCCCATGCTAAATATTGTAACTGCATCATACCGTCTAAATTCTCTCTGTCGCTGATGTGCTGGAGGTTGCAGCCCGTGTCCTCCCGGCTCAGCTCCGGCTCCGGCCGGTACGGCTCGAGCCTGGAGTGGTTATTCCTCCGGTGTTTAGGGCTCGAGGACACGCAGCAAGAGGTTGTATTCCCCATGGTGTTAGCAGGCTGTGGTTGTAATCCAAACCCAGTACTGTATCTTCAGCCTTCTCCTGGCCGTGCTGTTTGCGTTACTATAGGAGAGAAAAAACGGGGCGGTAACGCGGACAGCCAGACCTGGTGCAGACTAGCCTACAAACCCCAGTATCCGTTAGCGTTACACGCCCTTCTCCCGTGTCTAAAATACGCTTAGCCGATCAAGTGTAGTCATTTAAAGAAGCCGATATAACGCCATGGCAGGTTAATAAATCGAGAGAGTAAGTTAGCCCACCGACCCCTTCCAAACGTCCAGGGGAGGGCAGATGGAGCCTCTGTCTTACAGCCTTCGGTTTAACACTCGACTCCCTCGCCTCGTAATTTCCGTCCGGGCGTCCGGTTCTCTTCACAGAAACATGTTATTACACTGTTACTTTAGGGCGTCATGAATAACCGTGAAGACGTGATACTTGGATAAACGGGGAAGTTATTTTTCGCTCTCAGCGCTACATGGTTGCCGATGTACTGTAGGCTGCTGCTGCCGCTACATCCGCTGCCGTGTTGCATTCAGGGGCTATTCCTGAAGTCGGACTTTCCTACGAAAGTAAGAAATAGCTTCGCACTTGTACATGCCGTATGTTGCTTTTTCACCCAAAAATCCCCGAAAAGCAAAATTATAACAGTATTAGTTTGTTCCGATTAAATAAAAAGGAAACCAATCACAATAATTATTTAGGTAAAACGTCTGGATGTTATATTTTGTTTAACCTTTAAAACAATTTGTAAGGAGAAAAGCAATTTTTTTAGCTTTTTTTGTAAATTTTTTTTTTACATTAATTATTACTTGTGAGGGGATGATGTTTTCTTTTAACTACCTTTTGGATATTAGGAAAATTGACGGACATGTATGAAAGTAGAACTTACAGCATTTCGGTCAGCACATGAACTCATCTCTCAAAGAAAAAATAAAAAACTACAGTGCCGTGGCTGTTATGGAAAAGGTTCCGGTTCAAGTGGGTGGTTACAACGATGTAATAAATGGAAAATTATGAGTCTTTGGGGGTAATATGATAAAACATACAACAGAAGAGTAAAATAGAGTGGAATAGAATAGAAGGCCCTTTAAAGGGTTCATGCATGCAATAATTTGTTCCATTTCACTAATATGTATGTACAATCAGTATTACAATGATGAACTTCAGATATACAGGTAGGGTGCGGTGAACATTACTGAAATGTATCTCTGGGCTCAGACATGGACCCAAACATTTACATCAGTCATTTTGTCAAACGTATGTTTGCATGTGCCAGTTAATGATTTGATCTTGACTTATGACTGACGAAAGCATAAAGGCGTTGATGTGCCTGCGACAGAGTGAAATGACTGCTCATAGTAAAACTGTCTCTGCAGGATTAGGAGGGATTAGCCGAGTCCAATGTAAACAAAGTGACATCCTTTGGAATTACCTAATCTTTTCAAATGACTACTTCACACGCGAGACGATATGCGCAACGTGAAGCCTCAGACTATTACTGATGATGCTGGACACAGAAAAACAAATAAGAATAGAGAATAGGCTTTTGCATGATTAAGTTGGTTGACAAGATCAGTCATGGTAAGGCAGTGCAACCTGCTGGTGTTGCAGCTGCATTGCATTCAGTAATAGAGGAGGGGGTGGTGGTGTTCAGAAAATATACTTTGACGCTTGAAAGATGTAGTTTTCTGCACCTATCATGCATAGTTGTGTACATTTCTAATCCCTGAGTTTCATCTAAAAACTTTAAAGAAGTTACACAAGGTAATGTGTAATAGTGCCTTCATCCAACACAATGAAATATTTGAATTACTGTTGTCTACAGCATTAATCATTCCTCCTGCTTTCACTGGCATACTATTATTTAAGAGTAGTATATAACTACATTTGAACAGTATCTGTCCCTCTGGGCGCATTCCACTGTGTAGTTTTGTGCCTGTCAGGGTGAAAGTTGAATGTGTTTTCTTCTATTTTCTGGACAGGAATGAGCTTTCACAATAGGTCCAGGTGCATTTCAAGTCTCAGTGGTATTGGATTCTTTCCTCTGTTGTTATGTTTCCATGATGTCTTCCCTAACAAACTGCACATGGGGAGTGGCAGAGCACACAGAAAAGAACAAAGCAGTGAAATAGAAGTAAAACTAATGTAGACATTCTGAGCATCGTTTAAGGTGCTATATGTATAACACAAAAACACCTAATACGATGCAATGTGTGTTATAGATAAATGGTTGACATCTAGTTTGAATCATGCTTTGGAAATATAAAGGTATGTGGCAGTTTAAAACTGTTCCCATACCAGGAGTTTAACCCTGGATGAAAACTAAAAATCCAAACCCTTCAAATAAGGTCAAATAATTTGAGTTTCAATAAACTGTACTTCACTTGGTACTAAAATGTTACCTATAACACTTTAACTGAATTGTTCCATGTAAAAAAAAAGCAAAATTCCATTCTCATTACCTTAAAGATTATTTGTCTACCAAAAACATTGAGCATGTGAGAATGTCATTGTGTCCACTAACCCAGAGAATGCCTTCACTGAAAAATAGGACAGTCTTTTCTTCCCCTTAACACAGCGTGTGAAATTACTCATCCTACTTCCTCTTCTTCCAGCATGCTCTGTGTGATAACAGTGTGGCTCTTCCACAATATGTCACCAGGCAACAAAAGCCATAAAAGTTGAGAAATTGCTTTGCTTCTCTGTGACAATCCCAGCAATCAAGTCGGCTCATCGTTGAAAGGATGGCTCATTGCATTCTATGCAAAAACCCAAGGTTGAGTCTCAGCGCTATGATAAAAGCTTTATGAAACACTCATAATGGAATTTTTGTATCTGTGACTCACTTCTCGTAACCTTACAAATTGCAGTCATGTAGGGGCTTTTTCTGTTGGGCCCCTGGTTAACAGTGAACAATGTGTCCTCTGTGTACTTCCTTTACTTGCTGTGTGAGAAATCAACAGAGAGTGACTGAGCAAGAACTTTATTGAACCAAATAAATACAGAAAATGTCTGTAAGACCTTTAAATAAGGTGTGAACATAGCAAGACAACGAGCTTCATTTACAGAGAAGAAACAAACAATCAAGAGAGACTGAGGCTGGATTTATGCATTGAGTTTCTTATAAACTCCTTTCAATATGATAGTTAAATAACTTCTAAATTCAGCCATGCATGCTGAAACAAAGCAAGATATAATAATTATGATAATAATTAAAACAGTTAGTTAACACAATTTCCACAAAAGCATGTATTTAATATTTAAATATACCCCCTACTTTGTCATTCATGCTTGTGATCATATTATGATGCTTTTTCTGCACAAATTCTGCATTGGTATTCCAAGTTAAAAAAAACAAAACAACAACAAAAAAAAAACAAGGATAAATAATTAATGCCACAGGTTAGTAGCGTATACATCCTCATACAGAAGCACAACAAATAGGTCTCAAGATGAAATACAAAGGAATATGGGAGATAAATGCAGTGGGTGTTCATTCCTGGTGGGAGTGCTTGCATCAGGATTTCTAACGTGGATTAAAATTAAAGACAAACAGAGTTAGCCCCTGAAGACCAGATTCCTCCTTTGGCTTCTAGCAGCATTTCCTGTCAGAGCCCTCTAAAGCAAAGCAGAACATCACAAAGGCTATCAATTGAAATATTTCATTAGAGACAAAGCATACAACCTGTCATAGAGGAATGTAATGACTTGCAGCCAAGGTGGTATTGGCGAGGGTATAGCCACAGGTCTGGCTCTTGTTTGTTAAGGTTGTTTAGGCTCCGCAGCTTAGCCTTTAGCATCTGATTCCTCCTCTCTAGTAAAGCATTGCTAGTATCCAGGTGCTCCATATATTCCTTCATTCTCTTCCTGCTTTTGCTGGAAACTTCCCTGTTCAAAAGGACATGAGCTCCTCCAAATACTCACTGATAATAACCCTGACCTGAGACAAGGTTCTTGTTTTTTTGCTGGTGGTGGCACATGGATAATTCAGAACCAAAAACATTGACATCATCATGTAAACACATTTAACTGCAAGGACAAGAAGTGTTTTGTGTAAGTGTGTGTTTATATAAGCAAAACCAGAGTCCTCAAGACACACTCAGAGAAGTACACCAACACAGTGCACACACACAATCCCAGCTCCTTCTCTAGTCTGAGGGATCACTCGAATTTATGTCGATAGATGTCTTTTAGTGCTCTGAGCTCCTCAATGAGAGTCTTGTTTTGATTCTCCAGCACAGCCACGCGATTTTCAAGGCATTTGACATATTCCTTCTTCTTCCGTCGACACTCCCGGGCAGCTTCCCTGGAAGCAACAACAACACTGACTGTGAAAAAACGACATCTTGGTTTTCATAAATCAGTTTGCACCAAGAGAAAAAGAAGGCACACATAACAAAAAGCTTTTCTCATGTGGAATGAGGATAGAGAATAAACATCTTTCTAGCACTAGATACTTTTGGGACATGGCTTCACAATATAGAGTCAACCAAAGAAGGAGAGAGTCACAAACAAAAAAGCAAACCAAAAAAAAAAGGATCCAAGAAGATTTACAGATGACTGATCGTGGTGTAATCATAATGTGGGAGGACATGCAAACTAGAAAAGTTGGAGTCAGAGCAAGGAGTGACAAAGTTGTTTACATCAAACACAGTACGCTCAAGGACTTCTCAGAGACAGAGGCTAAAAGCATGTTAAAAGCAGAGGGTAATCAATCTTGCTCAACAATAAACCAGACCTATTCACATACAAACTAACCTACTTACAAACACAAGGGTTCTGAAATCAGTCATGTCTACTCACTCTTCTCTCCAAACAGACATTACAAAGCAGATAATAGTGAGACAGACAAGCCTAAGAATTAGCAGCTAACCACACTGGATGGGGGAGAATCATGTGGTGGAATGATTATGGGCTTGTGGATCTTATTATTATATGCACTTATTTTCATACATTGTCATTTGGTATTTACTAAGTGATTGTGTACCTCCAAGAGTATACAGTGAATGGGTCCAGCAGAACTACTCTGATGTGCTTAAGGCCAATACCTTTGTTATCATTCAGGATTTGCAATGACAATATATTGGCTGATGACCTGTTTTCAAGATGAAGGGAGTTATAGAAGAATGTTCCTGTTGCACATAAATGGAGTGCTGCAAAATATTGTGCATAAGGCTATGGAAAAAATACTTTTATTACTAATGATACTAAGTTACATCACTTGATCATCATCAGAACCTGAATAACTCATCTTTTTGTACCCAATGGTATGTAAGCATTTGCAATTTCTTTACTCCGGTGCAAATGCAACACCATGTTTTAGTCTGCAAGGACTTCTATCAACAGGCCTAAACATTAGGTTGAAGATTATCACTAGTGACAGGAGATCAAACAGCAGTCCCCACAGCTGAAAAAGGTGTGTCAAGTCAGACAAGAGTGCAACCAAGAGAATGCTGCTGGTTTACTCTGACATTTGGAGGATTGTGCAGTGTGAATGTGACCCTCAGGGTCACATTGGTAATGCAGAACACCACTGTGATGTTCTTAGGCATCTGTAGGAGAATACTCAGCGCAAATGTGTCCAATGTTAACTGGACTCTCCGATAAGACAACAACCCCAGGAGAGCGTACTGGAAATGTGCAGTTTCTTGTCCACAAGAACACAGTTGTTAATCCACATTTGGCTGCCTGCAACTTCTTTCCGTTTAACAAAATGAAGCCTGGTCTCTGAGTCATAGCCATGGACTCAAGTTCCAGGTCCATGGTGAAACTGCAACCTGATCACGTACCAGTGGTCACACAAACACATGTAATTCTGGTGCTGATGAAAATCAAGCAATGAAACTTGGAATGCTTACCGAATGACTTATAATTTGCACCTGCAACATGCAAATTACTGTGCAGCACACAGAGTTAATGGACCTCTTTACCTGTTCTTCATTAAGCGGAGCTCCCTCTTTTGTAAGGCATCTTCTGCGGGTTTGTGGGTGCTGTGAATGCTGCCCCCTGCAATACCCTGTGGGAGGCTGGAACTGGGGTTACGCAGCTGGTAGGCAGTCAAGTCACCTGTGGGGCCTGAGGGGACATAAAACCTCAGTCAACAGAATTGGGGTGTAACAGCTATTTGTGAATCCATCACAAAGCTTGCGTAAAAAGTCTTTTCAAAATTCTTAGTGACTACTGTATATAAAAAATAGACTGAGCCACTGTGACATCTCCTATTGGAGTGTGGGTTACTGCTTAAAACCTCAAGTTTGGCATTATGACTCTTGTCATCTTGGAGTTTTTGAAACCAGAAGTAGCCATATTTGCTAAATAGGTCGGAGGCAAAATGGGTTAATCTAAACGACTATGTGATGCCTTGCAGACAGTTAGAAACCTCAAACCTCTCCCTCAAAGTGACCAGACTCTAAAATATGCGTCATTTTAAATCTTAAAATATTTTAAATTAGTTATATAAATATTCACCTCTAATTACATTGTCATGAATAGGGAAATGAGCTATAGAGATCAACACCATAGTGTGTTCCAGGCTGTAAAACTGGGCATTTCAAAGTGGGGGTATAAAGAGTGCTGCAGAAATGAGCCTTAAACCCTGGAAATAGAGTCAGCATTGTCATACCTCTGGTTCCTTCATCTCAAATTTTGTAAGGCTTGGGTTTTTGGTTACAAGTCTGAAATAAGCTCTGTTGCTAACACATGTCTAAGAGACTTTCAAGTTTTGTTTTACACCATAAAATAAATGAGTAAATAGTCCCTCATGATATTCAGAGCTTTATGATATCTTAAAAAGATGCTTTCTAACAAGTGGTAATATGAGACTACATAGGCTGTCAGGGATATTAAAAGTCATCATACTGAATACAGTTCGCTAATTTCACTGGCTAGTCCGCCCTTAAAGTCTTGTTGAGTTTATATTCAAGCTTTAACAAACTGTTCTAATATTCAAACTTTCCAACATTTTTACGTATCAAGTTACAATGTTTTGTACAGTTTAGTTTATTAGGTATCTATGGGGTAATGACATTGAGGTTATATGATCCTGATGTAGCTCATTTATGGCCTAAAATTAGCTATGCTCATCTCGTTTACTTCTAGCAGATACATTTACACTTACAATTAGTGTATTATTTGTATGGACTATTTTTCATTTAATAAGTTTTAACTAGTAAATGTTAAATTTTAACAACATTTAGAGTAAAGGCTGAATGTTTGTCAGCATGTCCATTATTCTGCAATTGAGAAACAGGTAACACTATGACATGTGAATAATCCTCTCTCATAAGCTTTTCACAATCAACTTTTGTAATAACAAACCAGAGGCTCTTATTCTCAAAATGTATATCAAAGTGTTTAAGAGTGCAATGTATGCTGGGAAATGTAGTGTTGCATATTAGATATTCTGCTTTACAGATCACAATAAATAGTTATAGTTAAAAAGAAAAAAAGTAGGTGACTGAAATCCACATTTTATGCATTCTTTTTTTATCTTATCAAACTGGTGTGTGACACTGTAAAATAAAGCAAATTAACATTGAGAGTTTGTGTTGTCCTTATCTATTCCTTCCCTTCTGTTTACTGTTTGCCTGGTGGCAACAGAACTCACTGCCCTTTATTTCATGTAATAATCCAATGATTTATTCTGTGATATGTTGGAATCACAATAGCAACAGCATACAGTATAATCACAGCATGGTCAGTGTCTGACGTCAATGCACATCTTATTCGCTGGTTTGGATTTACATGCCGCTGCTGGGGGTTGTTCCAGGAAAAGCAGTGACGTCAGCTACTGCTGCTATGTGTTCTGAGTGGGCAGAGCAGCATTTCACAGAGGGAGAGGGAGAGAGACGGAGGAGACAAGCGGACCCTGTGAGAATATTACTTATCTGAGTAAGCTTGTTGTAGCTGATTATAAAGCTGGAAAATGGCAATATGACAATTTGAATTATCCTTGGCTATTTCTTTCGAGGAGCCTGTTTGTCATGTTATTTGATGGAATTGTGGAACTTTCTGATCGCGGTTTGGTAAAAAAAAGATAACTTGGAAACAGAAACAAATATGTAATGTCTGTAAAAACAATTCAATTCCAAAATGGACAATTTAACAGCGAACTAATTTTTGACCTAAGTAATTGCTTATTACATTTTGAGAGACTCCTAAATGAGTATTTTAACTGAACAAAAATGTAAAGAAGCCCTCTTTTTTTAAAGTAAAGAAGTAAAAGTGATGATAATAAACATACCTGTTTCTGTCTCATCCCCAGTGACAGCCATACTGTATCTACTCCAAGGGTTTTTCAACACAAACTATCCCCTTCAGAGTCTTCTCTCTGACTGAAATGTCACCACAGCCAACAGCGAGGCTATGTGTGCAATTTACAATTAGAGGCATTGACATCACCATGACATCACTGGCCTCCTGATGTCAACAGAATGGTTTGCTCTCTCCTCGACACTGCTATGAGTCAGGGGCTCTGTTGTTTGTCTATGGAGAAGGAATTTTCTTCAGCTAGAGTGGAACACAACACTGAAGAAAAGAGCTCCTTGAAGATGGACAGTCAGTAGGGGCACAGCTGAATCTGAATTAGGTCATTCAAACCTCTTTTTACTGTTCAGATCTGTATTAGCCTGAACTAACATTTGGCAACATTTTTTGTGCTTCTATAGATATAATCACAATGATAAATTTTAATAAAAGTCAGCGACAAGTTTTATTATTTCCCCCTGCTGCATCATTTCATGTTGAAGGAAGACTTGAGACTGTGAAAAACATTGTTGTAAATACATTAATCCAAATAAGAGCTATTATATACAGCCAGGCTACTCATATGGCCGAATCACTATGTGTATGCACAAGTAGCCAATGTCCCAACAAAACATCTCTCTACTGAGTCATTTCATACACAAAGATGAGGAAGCTAGCTCCCTCTGCTGGCACAATGGGGGTAAATGAAGGACTGAAAATGTGTCAATGTCCTTTGTTTTGTTGGGAAATTCCAAAGAAAATTTCTTAACCATTGAATAACAAAGGTTAAAAGTGATGCAGAAAGTATCCAGATCTTTTACTGAAGCAGAAGCAGCAAAACACACTGTGGTTATATTGTTATACTGTTGTATCTTGTATATATCATGATATAGTTATTATTGATGTATAAATGAAAGGTGTCATAAACAGCATTTTATTATTAAGCTAGTTGAAAGGGAGCAAATTTAAACTGCTTTGTTGTTGTTAGCTTGTTTAAAAATGTATGATATTTTATAACAACCATAATATGTTTTGTATGTACAATCTATATTACGCCACCACTGTGAGATCAGCAGTCAATTTCTTTAAAAAAAGGGTGTTTTTCTTTGCTGGTCCCAAAGTTAGCATGTTTTTTTTTTTACCTTTCAGTTTCTACATCATTTCACTTTCCATGTTCTTTTGTAAAATGCTGACTCTATTCATGATTCATGATACCCTGGAACAAAAACAAGAAATTTCTATCCATATCATCAAAATGCCAGAACAGTGTTTTAAAAGTGTTCCTATCAAACATTATTGCAAAGGATTTCCATGGTAACTTGTTACAGGAGCAGGAAATCTGCCAAGTAAACATCCAACTTGATAAAAAAATGTGTGCTGATGTGTCCAATAGATTGTGCAAACATGGCCTTGCTTATATTTTTCCTTAGGGTTAATTTAACAGCATATTTATTTCATCTGACATGTACAGAAGTGATGTGAGAAACCCTGAGCAACCGTTGCTGTTTGAATTTCTCGTCTCTGCACTCTTTTGCTACTTTCCTAACTTGTTAGAGGCAATGGTCTGGAAATCAGGTGCTTCCTGAGAATATTAGCTTACCATTCTTTTGTGAGCCATTCAGTGTCTCCTGGTTGTGCTCATGGAGTCTTGGTGCAGGCTGAAGTGATTGTGTGCTGGCAATGGCCGTAGACTGCAGGTTCTGTGTGGCCTCCTTGACAGGATATCCTCCAGAAAATCCACCTCAGTGGTTAAAAAGGTAAGGTTACTGAGTAAAATCCGGTGGACAAAAGTATTTATTTATTTATTTTTTAACACAACCTGGTAAGATTAATAATTCTAACAATATTTCTCTCTTTTTCTGCATTAATGTATGACTTATTTTTTTAAATGGTATGATATGGCTGATACCACTGTCTTGGTAAAATATTACAACTTAGTACAAATTAATAAAATTTAATAAATAAAAATTAGACCAAGTCAAATATTAAAAGTACCATGCCGCAACTGATTTTGTTGTTGCACTTCTTTTAACCATACAAATCTGGGTAGAACGTTTTACCTGGCAGTGAGGGCATATAATACTGCTGCCTGCAATACAGCAGATCCCTGCCATACTGAAGGGTGCCTGGTAGGGGCTGTGGTGTTAGTGTGCTGGTCATTGCCATAGACAATAGATCCTGTGTCCTGTCGGGCAGGTGCTTCGTGGGGCTGCCCTTAAAAATGCCACCTGAGAGAATAAAATGGTATTAACGGCTAATAAATCATCATAAATTAAGGAATCTGCTATGAAAGTGTAAGATTATGTTTCCTTAACCACACATGCCTGAGGTGAAAAAAAAGTATTGTTTAATGTCAACTTGGAGCAAGTTTTCTGGTGCACTTGTCTGTTTTGGGTATATTTTCACTCATGCCTAATGGTATGTCACCAATTCTAGTTTCAGTTCTAACTTTGTGAAAGCTGCAACACTAGTAAATCCTAATCTTTAAAATAATCTCAGGCAAACAGCCCACTTAAACCAGAAGTGTTTACCTTTGCAAAGTACCAAGGGTCCTTGGTCACACAACTGTTTTTTTAGTTTGATGAAATGCCTTCTATCAGATTTGGCGAGGCAAATCTGTTTTTATTAAAGTGACTGATTGAGAAACAGTCTGCAGGCTGAGCTCAAACTCAAACCTCTTTCTTTTAAACAAATTTAAAACTCAGAGTATTGGTAGTCGTCACTGCTGGCTGCAGTTGGTTTAGTTTTCCAACAAATTACCAACATATGCCCAGTTACTGTTGATTGGTTTATGTCTGTAACAAAATTTATTGCAAGGTTACAATCTCAGTGTGACTTCTGAGTTAAAAGAAAGGCAAATAGCAGACACAAAGAAATACCTTTAGCTGTTAACACATATAAGCATCTAGCAATTTTAAAGAGCTTGATAATTTCCTCTATAGATGATGAATACCAAAACAGAGCTAAAAGGAGAGTCCTAGATGGAGATTAGCCAGGTGGAAAGAAACACAACTGCAATGGGATGATATTTTTTTTTTTAGTTTATACTGCAAGTTTAGGTAGACAACTATTTAATAAGTTTAA
>JAPZDY010000013.1:15256952-15274669 GCA_029783645.1 Ctenochaetus hawaiiensis | reverse complement strand
GTTGCAGCATTATATCTATAAACTGGTTTTAATGCTAAAGCACATTTATTTTCAATAGAGTCTCCATGTTTATTTGTCCACATGCTTTATTTTTAATAACTGTAGCACTGGTGGTACTATTAATAAAATTTGATGCAAATTGATGCAACTGTTGTAATATTATCCCTGTAAGAAGAACAGGAGTTAGTGAGACA
Organism: Ctenochaetus hawaiiensis; assembly: GCA_029783645.1. Lineage (NCBI taxonomy): Eukaryota > Metazoa > Chordata > Actinopteri > Acanthuriformes > Acanthuridae > Ctenochaetus > Ctenochaetus hawaiiensis. Next base: position 15,274,475 of record JAPZDY010000013.1, on the reverse strand, counting down.
TAATGGTAGTAAAAGGATAAACTGTGCTAGTACATGTGCATTCTGGTATGCTTACACCACTGGTTGTTGATGGTGTGCTGGCTGACAGCTGTATGAATGTAGGGCGAAGGTGCACATGGCTGAAATTTCCCATCTGACTCCATTTGGTTCATTCTGACGGGCTCTGACGAGCGCTGCTGATCAGGGTGTTTACTTTTAATTCTTCCTTGGGAATTAGAGAGGGTTACAGTTAAGGTCTAACAGCAAAGTTGTAAAGCAGAGTTAAGTTAAGTGATTTGCCACCTCTTAATTCTCCTCTCATTGGTATCATAAACTGGTTTATCGCTTGTTCTTAATCTGTAAGATGAAAGACTGCTTTAACAATAAAATTATACCAGTTACTTACGCATAAGGGAGGTTGTTAACATTGGGGTTGCATTTTAACAGATCATTTTTGGGAGAGAAAAAAATAATCTGTATTTTTTTTTGTTGTTTTTTTTGTGAACCATACACACTGGCCGGGTGGCTCCCCCTGTTGGTTAAGTCGATTGACGTTAGCTAGCTTACTCATAAAAGTTTTGTCTCTTGCTAGCGTTAATTAGCGCTAGCTAAGTTTGTCTGGTAGTTTGACAAAAGTAATAGTAGCTTAGACATCAATTTACCAACCTATTCGATGATAACTTAGCTGTTGACTAATAATAATATTAAAGAATCACAACACTGGATGATTTTAGTAGGGCTGATTAAATTTAGTTTTTTAGCCTAGAAACGTTTGTGTTACGTAAGCTGAAATCCTTTTAAATTCAAACTGACTGGCCAGGTTAAAATAAATAATTTTGTAGTGGCTAGTTAATATATTTCTACAGGCAGTTAACGTTAATTAACTCATTATGCTGCACCCTACCTGTTGTGTGCAATCTGTTGAGCTCGGGTGATTAGACTACAGCTGTGTTTGTAGTTAGCGTTATTTGAAAAGTTAGCAGAACTCAAGGAACGTTAAGAAGCAATTAACATCGATTCTGATTGGTTATTTTTTTATTCTTGCTGCTGAGTAATATGATATGGATATGCGAAATTTTATGTTTTGTTTTATGTCTCAATTGGTCCTCACTAGAAAGACCGTTGTTTGGAAAAGACTTTCTTTTTTGTTCATTTTTAAAATTTATTTTGTTTGTGTGATTAACAGTGAAGGATTTCTGCCATAAAAATCAGATGACATAGGACATCTGTAGACATATACGAAATTTATAACTAAAGTGAAGTCAAATCCTTATCCTTCCTAATGATGAACAGTGATGTAAAACGTTAATCTACTGCGCTATATATATTTTCAATAACGTTATTCAATTCCTAAGAGGTTTCCGTAGTTTTAGGCGATACCATTAAGATATGGATATGACCTAAACCCGTGTAGGTTTGGTGGTATTGTCATCGGTATGCATATATATAGACTAAATTATGGTGTATCGAGAAATTCTAAAATATGTTTTATCATTATGAAAAGTGAAACAGCTTTACGACCATTTTACTCTTGTTCATATCACACCCCCATGTAAAGCAATGGTATAATCCAAGAGGCAGGGAAGACCTGTAAGTGAGACAAATCAAGCCTGTGACAGCGGAGAAACTTGAGTTTTATAACAACTGAATACTGAACAGAGGTACGTAAAATCATAAAGTTCATGTTTGACCTTAGTAACCGCTTTTGTTTAACAACAGCAACACGTTTTGCCGAACTGTCAGTTCAAATGTGGGGAAATTGCCAAGAAGATGACCATTTGCTAGCGATAGCTGAGCTATCGTTAGCTTCTTGCTAGCAGACTAGCTGCTAGCTGATACCTCAAAACTGTGGGGACTTGAACAGGAAGAAGTAGCATGCTAAAGGGCTAGCTAGCCTTTTAGCTATCCATCCTATTTTGGGATTGGCATTCCGCTAGCTAGTAACCTTAACTTAGCTGCCTCTATCATGACTGAATGAGGGCTGTTCATTTAGTAACGTTAATGCTTCATTTTGAAAAACGATTATCTGCATATAAATTGCTTAGTAAAAGCAAATGCATGGGGACGTTGCAATGTTTTCTCTGACGTTAAATCAACTGGTATGAATGACGAGAAACAACCCAGGGCCTAGTTTCTCTTACTTTCAGGTAATCTGTGATTCCACTGACAGAGCTATAGAAATGTTGATAGTTTTGTATGCAGCAGTCCCGTGTGGTAAATTAAACAACTACAGTGATATTAATACCTAATATGTGTGTACTGCTGATGAACGTTTGTACTACCTCCATAAACTTGAGCACAGTGTTTATGTCATCTGTTGCTACCATAGTAATGTGAGCAGATGTTTGGAGCCAGTCTATTTTTCATAAGACTAATTTCATCTGATGCACATGTTTACATTTCTCTTTATAGAGACATCTGTGGAATGTCGTTGCTACTGATTAATGCTTTTTTCAATAACATTTAATTAAAATTGTTACTTTTATAATATGACAACAGAACTCAACATAATTATTTGAAATTACTGTTTATACAGTTTCATAAGCTTTACAAAAAAACCCTTTTTAATCATCATATATATATTGTCAAGGACACTTGTGTCTTTCTTTTATGTTGTTACAGCAATTTGGGCCTGTTTTACAAATGAAATATAATACATTTATTTAGGAAAGGGAATATTAAGCTAACTTCAACAGTTCAGATGCAGTATGGGCAGATGAGAGTTCATGATACGTAATGAAACTAAAACTGAATTCAAGAATTATGCAATATTCCTGGTCATTTTGTAAATCCTGTTCTCACTTCTGTGTTCATGTGTTTGTTATTCTGTCAGGCTGAAAGAGAAACCGTACAATGTCGTTAAAGCCGCGGGTGGTGGATTTTGACGAGACATGGAACAAGCTACTGACGACAATCAAGGCAGTTGTGATGCTCGACTATGTGGAGAGAGCCACGTGGAATGATCGGTTCTCGTATCCTATGCCAACATGTCCCCTGTAGAAATTGAAATTACAACATAGGATTTTTGCTAAGTTTCAGTTTCCAGTTACCAGCTTCAATAAAAGTACATGAATGTAACTTATCATTAAGTTTCAGTTCCAAGAACTGCAAATTCAGAGAAGCACTGAGCATTAATATATTTAATTTATTGGTGCTTATCTATTTTTAAAAAGTTGTAATGTGTTATGGGTTAAATATCAGTATAAAATAAACAGCTGCTTGTTCAAGCAGAGGCAAAGCATCAAACTATTAATGTATTTGCAGGGAATGACTAGTATTGCAAATGCTGTATCTAGTATCACAAACATATAACATCTTTATTAACTGTGTATTTCCATCTCTACACAATGAAATCATTTTGTTCTAGTTATTAATCTTGAACTCTGATGCCAGTGATATTTATGCCTTGTGCGTTGCATACCCAGAGCCTCTGGGTGAGAGATTATACACAGAGACAAAGGTGTTTCTTGAGAATCATGTCCGGCAGTTGTACAAGGTGAGCACTTAGAGAAGCAGCAGGGGAAGAAAAAATATATTGTGAATTTTTATTAATATGTGCACTATTCCTCTTTCCATAACAGCTGTCATGCTTGTGTGTGTATTTTAGAAAGTCCTGGAATCAGAGGAGAAGGTTTTAGTGATGTACCACAGATACTGGGACGAGTACAGCAAAGGAGCTGACTACATGGACTGCTTGTACAGGTAACACTGCTGCCTCTAATGTCCTTTGTTTCATCTTGATATACTGATATTGTTTATATGATATCAGTGAGTCGCCATGCTGAGTCACCAGTTAATGCTTTATTTTTTCTCATTCACCCTTATTTTTTCACTAACACAATTTGAAAACTGTACAAATATATCAAAACCTGAGTTTCCCTGTTTAATTATTTATTTAATTTATCAGACATATTCCTTTTGTCTGGTTAGAGAATTTACTGAAACTGCTTCTTTCAATTCACAATGGTGCTAAAATGGTTGGCCACTTCTGTTTGTCCCTTTGAAATGTTTAACAAGTACGAATGAAGGACATGTCTGGGTTCAGCTTGCTGTTGTCAGTGTGGTGCATTCAAGTACAGCTTTTCACAGAATACATGAGCCAATGCCGGTGTCTGTCTCAAGCCGTGCTGGTTCTTCAAAGGTGATTTGGTGCATCAGGGTCCTTAGATGCCAAGTGTACTAATTTTATCACAAGTGACTATATTTCAGCTTTTGTAAACTTAAAATATTTCCTTGAAAAGCAAAGTGTGAGGTGCCAACAGGCATTTAGTGTGTCCTGATTCATTCTAAATCAATATGCCCTTGGAGAGCTTTCAGATCTATTTTTGCATGTACTTCCAACTAGACTGTCTTTGCATAGTTATGCTTTTGTAATTCATTATGGCAGTGTGAGTGAAAGTGAAAGGGAGGCTCTTGGCTTTGGTGCTGACACACTACTGTTCACTTCCTAATATAGAAGAAGGTTGCTTATTATCCTTAACTGATGTCTGTGTGAGCCATCAAACTGTGAGTGTCAGTCTATCTGGTGACTATCCTGCTGCTAATTTACTCCTTGCTTCCTTTGAAAAATGTTGAAACACACCAGAGATGTGATGAAACACATTTTCAGTGCATGTGTTTCAACATCAAGAGTAGCCTATCTGTCTTATGAATTTGTAACAACAGTATAAAATGAATTGACCCAGTAGTTATACTCTGTGTTTACAGCATAAATAACTAAGTAAATAAACGAGTTAATTTAATTCCAAGGAAAGGCTTCATGAAGTATGCTGTAGTAACTGCCTTAATTGTTAACTGTCTATAGTAGCCGGTAGATCACAATACAGTAAGAGTGTAGACTGGAAATCTGAATGCTAAAATTCTTTGTAGAGCTGCAGACTTGGTGATATAATTCTCAGAGATCTATGGTGCGTCACTAACCTCCTTTCATACAACAGTGAATTGATTTATGGTTAAAATATCACAAATATTGCTAAATGCAGGAGGGAAGAGGGGATTTGTAATGCTCTGTTTCTGTCAAAGTATTCTTAATCTGCTGGTCCATTATTAAGGAGCAGTTAAAACAAAGCAGATAACTATGAATCATCTATGTTTGACCGGTAAATGGTATGAGTTTTGGGTGTGAAACATTACAACATAAAACAGCTCATTTAACCTATTGGGTGGCCTTCCTGTGTTACTGAAACAATGAAGTTGACTAAAAGGCATACTGTTTCCCAAACTGCAGTTGGTTTAACAATCAACTTTTGACCTCTCCAAGAAAGTAACCATTTATTAACTGTGAAAAAACAAACATAAAAAACATAACTTCTAAATATACCAAGTCTGAAATGTGTGCTGTGTTGTAGTCAAAGGTATTTCTAATAGGTATTTGTAATAATTGGTGTTTTTGCTTTTTTGATATTTATAAAAATGTCCTCAATTGAAATATACATGTTGACATGCTGACCCGACTTTGTTCAGGTACCTCAACACTCAGTTCATCAAGAAGAACAAATTAACAGAAGCAGACCTACAGTATGGTTATGGGGGAGTGGACATGAATGAGCCGCTCATGGAGATCGGAGAGGTATTAACTTATTTTCTTGCACTGCTACTTAAAATGTCCTACAATTCCACACCTTCATATCATCTAGAGCTGTTTGATTAAAGTAAGGAGAGGACATGCACAGACTAAGTGGGAGATTACTGGGATTCAGCATCTGGGATCTAGTACCCAGGTCAAGGTTTCACCTTACACCGACTAACTACAGTGACTAATTCCAGCATCTGTTCACATTGTTGTGATCTGCTGTCTGTCTGCTGTTGCAGTTGGCGCTAGATATGTGGAGGAAACTAATGATCGAGCCCCTTCAGGCTGTCCTGATCCGGATGTTGCTGAATGAAATCAAAAAGTATGTGTTTACACAAGCCGAGTCTCAAGAAACAGTTTTCTGAAATGAAAACTTTTTGTTGTCATTACTTTCTGTTGTAGTATCGGTAATACACTTGTAGTCCTTTAATTATGATCATACTTCTGTTGTTTTTAAAGATCATTATTGCAGTGCCTGATTTCCAATCCTTCACACTAATTCACATTTGGTGATACAGAAAAAAAAGCCACATGTTGCAAAAATCAAAGCTTTTTTGTGTCTTACAGTGATCGGTGCGGCGAGAACCCCAACCAGAAGGTAATCCACGGGGTTATCAACTCCTTTGTTCATGTTGAACAGTACAAGAAGAAGTTTCCACTAAGGGTGAGGCATCAAATAATTAATCCGAAGATTTCACTTGTTATTATAGTGTTTTTATATCTGATTCTCAGGATATTTCTTCAGATGTTATGCTAATAATGTGAGCATTGAAATCTAATGGACAGTGTTTTTCTTAATGTTTTGCTTTTGCATTCACAACCTGAAGAGAAAGCTTTTTTATAAAAGTTAATTTATATTTAATCCTGTGTGGACCACATCCTCTTTCTGTGTCACAGTTTTATCAGGAAATCTTCGAAGTGCCATTTCTGACAAAAACTGGCGAGTATTACAAACAGGAAGCCTCCAATCTACTGCAAGAGTCCAACTGTTCACAGTATATGGAGAAGGTAGGATGAAGCACAGACAGTGCAAGTATGTGAGTGTGTGTGTTCAGCCTGCTCTGTGAGCTGCTGAAGCACTGTCACATCTTTGAGTTGTTTGCATTCTGTGTAGATAGAAGAACCCACAAATGTTGCTGCTTTGCTCGTTGGAGTTGAGTTCATGATAACATGCAGAGTACAGCTTGCTCGGAGTGAGTGTGTGTTAATCTGGGAGTACACCAGCATCATCAGATGAGTGTGCATGCTGAGCCTGTGTGTCTTTGTGTGTGGGAACTGTCAGGTCATGTCAGTGTGGTGTCATAAGAGTTTAAATCTGAGTATTAGCTCTACAATTAACACGCTAAGGCTAAGATGAGAGACCTGAGGCGACCCCAGTGCTCTCTCTCTCTCTCTCTCTCTCTCTCTCTCTCTCTCTCTCTCTCTCTCACTTTCTCTTTCTCTCTGGTTCATTCATTCATTCGGGCAATAATCAGACTTCTCTGATAGACTCATCCCTCCCGCCTGTAAACAGGATCATCAGTAAAGCTTAACCAGACATTAGGACAGCGTGTGATGTGACTGACAGAGCAGCAGCTGACACTGTAGTGCAGTAAAAGTTCCCTTCTGTCCTGACAGGGGCTCAGTCACACTTGCTTATCTGACCCAGTTTGTAGCTGTATGGGGGTCAGCCTTTTCTTTTTCTTCCTCAATTATCCTAATACGCTGCGTAGCCTGTGTATGCTCAGAACTTTATGGGGACTGACAGATATGAACTGCTCTATTACCAGAGAACGTCATCGTAGGCGTTTTTATTAAGTTTAATTGCATAATAATATTTATTGAAGGCAAAGGGGGAAACTGCATGTGCAAGTAGCAGTACGGTGACTGAGTTTCTGTTTCACAAGATGCCCATAAATGCAAACATTGAGATGCATTTGTAGCTTGTGTGTTTAAAAAAAAAAATCTAATAGTTGCCTGAATGTTTCACTATCAGGAAGGTTCAGTTTGACATAATTTAAACAATTCTTGCAGTATGAAAAAGACAAGTTAAGTGGTGAAGTGGTCCATGTTCACTTTTGAGAAAAGTATTAACATAATAATTCGGCATTAAATTTTTACCCAGCTTAAAATTTCAAGATAAATTAATGAAAAGAATTAAAATCAATCTACCACATATCCTCTGGTTGCTAAAAAAGATTGAATCATATATCAAGTTGTTATGTTTTGTTCAAATCAATTTTAGGATTTTTTTTCTTAAAGAAAAAGCACACAGTCAAAACGACTTGTCCTACTTGGTCACCAAGTTTTATTGCCAAAAAAGCCAAGAATTGTGAAGTTTCACTAAAACAAGTGAATGTATCTAGTTTGGTTTCTTGACTCATGATGAGTATAACATTAAACACAGTCAGTTTACCCACAATGTCAACTGTTCCGTTAATAAAGATTAGTGGTAATACAGTATCACGATTGAAAAGTCATTTCCATCATTCTCTTCCTCCAGGTTTTAGGACGGTTGAAAGATGAAGAGATGAGATGTCGGAAGTACCTACACCCCAGCTCCTACGCCAAAGTCATTCATGAATGCCAGCAGAGGATGGTGGCAGATCATCTGCAGTTCCTGCATGGGGAGTGCCAGAACATTATTCGGCAGGAGAAGAGAGACGGTCAGTCCACTGCCGTCCTGTGTGTCCTGGTACACACTGCAATTGGCACAGACATTAAGTTGACTGGGATCAAACACTGTGTCCTGTTGTGTTCTTTTGTCCAGACATGGCCAACATGTACACCTTGTTGCGGGCTGTGTCCAATGGGCTGCCCCACATGATCCAGGAGCTGCAGGTCCATATCCACAACGAGGGCATCCGAGGCACCAGTAACCTCTCTCAGGAAAACGTTAGTAGGAGAGCACTATATGAGTGTGTTTGTGTATGTTTGTGAGTCTGTGGGATTACATGCCTGTACTTGTATGTGCAGCAAAGTGGAATTTTAGCTGCTGTTCTTCTGTGGAACAAAACTTTGGAGAGGCTTCTTCACAGTTATGATGTTTCTTGATAGCTCTGAGTGCTGTGTTTATTTTAAATCACAAGTTGTTCTGCCAAATAACAACCTGTGATTTAAGCTCAAAGCAGATTAACTGTATCATGTGGTTTAATGTTTTTTTTTATTATAAAACCTTAAGAGTTAAACTCTAATATTATATTTATTCATTGTAATTGGTGTTTTGGGATTATTTCAATATTCAGATGTCACCTGTCACATCACAAAGAGGTCTGAGCCCTCTGCCTGCATGGTCCCACACATCCATGTGTCCCCCATTTGTCTTTCATACAGCTTTCTTTCGTTCTTTCTTTTGCTTCTCCAGATGCCAACCCTGTTTGTGGAGTCAGTGCTGGAGGTTCACAGTAAATTTGTTCAGCTCATAAATACAGTTCTAAATGGAGATCAGCACTTCATGAGTGCGCTTGATAAGGTATTTAACCCCAAATTCCAACAGCCGGCATCTAATTAAACAACATACTGATAAGAGTCACTGAGAGTGAGATGCGTGTCATATTTTTGCAATTGAATATATTATGTTTATTTGATTTCTCTCTCTTAGGCTTTGACGTCTGTGGTGAACTTCAGGGAGCCCAAGTCCATCTGTAAAGCCCCTGAACTGGTGAGTAAACACACACATACACACACAGACACACACAAAGAATATTATACACAGTGCTTTGACCCGGTCATGTTCCTCCCGGTGTCTCTGTCCAGCTGGCGAAATACTGTGACAATCTGTTAAAAAAGTCTGCAAAAGGAATGACAGAGAATGAGGTTGAGGACAAGCTGACGAGCTTCATCACAGTGTTCAAGTACATAGACGACAAGGATATCTTTCAAAAGGTGACCAGAATTATTTTTATGCTGGAATAAAACAACAAACTGACTCTCAAATATCTCACTGCATTTTAAAAAACAAACCTTTACAAGGTTTTGATCTTAAATTAGCTTAAGCAGTGTTGTTGTCCTCATGGTGTATCCAGTTTTAGCTTGCTAAATAGTCCCAAAATACTTCAGTTTGAATGAACTTTGTCTCAAAGGGAACTCTGTTTTTGAACTTTAATATCTCTTTCTTTTTTCACAGTTTTATGCTAGAATGCTAGCAAAGCGGTTAATACATGGTTTATCATTGTCAATGGACTCAGAAGAAGCCATGATCAACAAACTAAAGGTAAATCTCAAGCTGAACGTAATAAACTGAGACTTGTGATATGACACCACCGTGGCCTCACCTGAAAAGCACTCAGTGTGTGATTGTGAGTCGGTGTGAGGAGGAACCAGATCACAAAGCATGTCTTTCTTTTGAACGTGTGGGACACACCCATTAAATCTCTCCCCATTCTCCCTTTTGCTTACGAATTTTAATCTGTATTACCCCTCTGTTCAAACACTCCCTGTCCTCCTCCTCCAATCTACAGCAAGCTTGTGGCTACGAGTTCACAAGCAAACTACACAGAATGTACACAGACATGAGCGTGAGTGCCGACCTAAACAACAAGTTCAACAATTTCATCAAGACACAAGAGACGGTGGTGGACCTGGGCATCAGTTTCCAGATCTATGTATTACAGGTGGGGAGGACACTGACATGGCCAACATGCCTCACTCACCCAAACCTTCACTGCTACTTGGTCTTGTTATTTCCATGTTTACATCTGGATTAAATCATCTAAAATTAGTATGGTAGTAGTACCAAACACAGCCTTTGTTCCCACATTTTCAATACAAATGTGTAACGTTGCGGTATATTTAATTTTGTTGCAGGCTGGAGCTTGGCCTCTGACACACGTCCCCTCCTCCACATTCGCCATCCCTCAAGAACTAGAGAAGAGCGTGCAGATGGTGAGTTGACTCCTGCGGAGCACAGCTGAATTATCAGCTGGAGAGGTCATACTGATAAAAGGAGCACATTGCAAAATAACCGCTGTTTTCCCCCTCCTTTTTACAGTTTGAGTTGTTCTATAACCAACATTTCAGTGGGAGGAAGTTGACCTGGCTGCACTATCTCTGCACAGGTAGTGCAAACACACTATTTAAATCTGAGTTATGTAAGATATGAAGGTGAAAATGTGTATGTTTAGGCCAGTATATTAAGAGTGACCTGTTGCATCAGAATAACCCGTATAAACAAAAAAAACAATATCAAACCTAGAATTCTCTTGGTAAATTGTAAGCTAGTTGGTTCATGTGTTTGCTCACGTCAAACAGGTGAGGTGAAGATGAACTACCTGTCCAAGCCCTATGTTGCCATGGTAACCACCTACCAGATGGCTGTGCTGCTAGCCTTCAACAACAGCCAGACAGTGACCTACAAAGAGCTGCAGGACGGCACCCAGATGAACGAGAAGGAACTACAGAAGACCATCAAGTCCCTGCTGGACGTCAAGATGCTCAACCACGACTCACAAAAGGTCAGAGCTCTCATTGGAATGAAAAATCTCAAATCCGTAATGAACTGATCCTTTGTGTTGATTTAAAAGTTTAAGTATATTTGTATCAGATGCCTGGTAAAGTCCTTAGCAATGTCTTTTGTTTTCTAAACACCTAGTGACATATACCTTTCTTCCCCCCTGTCTCTGCTCACAGGAGGAGATTGAAACCGAGTCTACGTTTTCACTAAATATGAGTTTCACCAGTAAAAGGACAAAATTCAAGATCACAACGTCAATGCAGAAAGACACACCACAGGTTAGACAAACGTGCATTCATCCTTTTCATCTTATCTGCCGCCCTGTTATGTTGAAGTCTAAACATTTGTCTCGTATCTGTCCGATCATCAGGAGATGGAGCAGACGAGGAGCGCTGTAGATGAAGACCGCAAAATGTATTTACAAGCTGCTATAGTGAGAATCATGAAGGCCCGCAAGGTGCTCAGACACAATGCCCTCATACAGGAGGTGAGTGGAAGTTCAGTGTGCACACATGCAATTCAGACAGGCAGCAGGCTTTCTGTTACAGTATGTGTCAAAGTTATTTACAGCATTTGTCATCATGTGCTGCTCTCAAGTCATCTTTAATCAGGTTCAGTAATGTTTAAAACTTTTTGCTCACAACATTTCATTTCATCAATCAAAATGATACTTTTTATTGTTTTTGCTTATTATACATATGCATTTTATTTTTGTACATAAATTAATGGTCAGTAATTTTGTCATGAAGCAAATTTATTTTTATTTAGTAGTCAAGAGTGTAAATCACCACGGTCACTTCTGCTGCAGATCTCCTGCTCCAGACCAAAATATGTTCAGAATTTTGGCTTAAAATCAGTTATATAGATAAAATCAATTATATAGGCTGTAGGTTTGTTGATCCATCTCAGACTAACCTCGGACCTGTTTGATCACTGTTTTTAAAAATGTTCCTGTTTGCAGGTGATCAATCAGTCCAAAGCCAGGTTCAACCCAAGTATCAGCATGATCAAGAAATGCATCGAGGTGCTCATCGACAAGCAGTACATTGAGCGAAGCCAGACCTCGGCGGACGAGTACAGCTACGTTGCATAGGCAGAGGAGCCGAGCCAGGGAGCGCTTAACACACAAACACTCGCCTGTGCGACCGACCGGCGGATGCAGGTTTAAAACGTGAAATAAATAACAAAACAGACTCATTTATCCATTTAGGTTTTGAACTGTCGCTGTCTGCTGTGATTTCTATGCGGTGACTGAAAAGCAGGACTGGTGCCTCCATCTTTGAAAACAAGAAATGTCATCGTGTCACGTCAGACAGCCAGCTAACACCACCACCCTCCTCTCAACCCCACCCACCTCCTGATTTTAAGCTGTTTACAACATCACCAGTGCCACGCACCTGTGCGTCAAATGACAAAAAGAAAATGCCTATAGCTGTTCAAGAGGAAAGAGCTGAGCAACATATTAGTCGACCGAAAATAATGGAGAAAAAAAAGAAAACCGAGGAAAGAGGTAGTTGTGACATCAATGACATATTGGTGGCTTCACATTTAAAAACATGCTTTCTTTTCTCACGTTTGCAGTTGTTGTGTGTTTATTTTACTTTCTTTGTTAAATGTACTGAAGTTAGGAAAAAAATATTGTAATAAAACTGGTATACTGACTATTGTATCTACTTTCAAATGTAAAGAAAAATGAGGTGACAAACATGACCCTGCTGCTTGTCAAATAAATAAATAAAAACACTGAAAGGTTTTATGTAAACATTTGTAGTGTGTCTATATGTCAATAATTTCCAGTGTTTTTTGTCAGTCAATCTGTACTCTGATACTGAATGTCACATAACGGTTACTTGTCTGATTACTTTTTCTCTTATTAGTTAATCCAGCAAATATCCAAACAACTGTAACTGAATTGAACTTGCAGGGTTGAGCTCAAGACAAAAGGCCCTTTTCTCAGCGGGCAGTTTGACTCATTTTAGTGGAAATAGCAGGTGTTACTGATATTTATAAAAGCTCATTTCTATTCAAATGTCCATGTGAGCCATTACAGAATCAGTGAGCAAGCATGTGCAATACCATGGCCCTAAAAGTGAAGCATCTGCGTAGATTTCAGCTTGTATTAACTATATTGTTTAAAACATTGATCATAGCTGCACATCCTTGTCAGAGTTATCTGCCTGGGAGAAAAACCAAAGCTTAAAATGCTATAAGTGTGATTAGGAACAAAAAAGCTCTGTTAAGCCACATTACGGATGAAAACAATGAAAACAGGCGTGCTTCAAAAAATTTCCCAGTATTCATCTGTCGCTACAAAACATAGGCCGAATCAGAAACATTGACAATTTACTTTATTCAATAGTGAATATAAAACATGGCGATATAAATAGTAAAATAATCATGCTTTAGTTTACTATATGAGCAACTGAGTGTGAACATTGTACGAACTGAAACTGAAACAAACTGTGTCATGCGCATATGCGCGTTCAGTGCGCAGTACGACTACCGCAGGACGCCAGAGGTGAGCCCGTGAGCCAGCTGTTGAGCTGACAGCTGTCCATGGTGCTGACGCGAGCTAAACTGAGTGAGAAAATCTAACGTATAGAGAAGATTAAACATGATGACGGTGACATACAGCATTGTTCCGTTTTAACGAAACTCCTGAGGGAGGGAGAAAGGGCTCACAATTTTTCCGATGAAACATATATTCGCCATGGATATGTGTTTTGTATATTCCTTCTAACTATTACATAATATGCGAATGATCATAAAGAATGCCACTTCCGATATCAATGTAATAGTCCGTTTTATTTGCCAATAGAGGCGACTAGGACCTCGTGGCGCAACGGTAGCGCGTCTGACTCCAGATCAGAAGGTTGCGTGTTCAAATCACGTCGGGGTCATTTCTTTTCATTGCAACGTTGTGAGTGTTCTTCATTTCTTTAATGCACATTGCAAACGTGCAAGAATTGCCCAGTGTTTGTTAAGCATATCGCTCATTGTACAATTTATTCGATATTTAACCTTTATATTGTGTATTTTATATTTTATAGATTTATAAAAGTATTTTTGTTGGAACTGTGTCTGGTGAATTGTTGGTCCAACCTAAAAGGCCAGTGTTCTTCAGGTTGTAGTTTGTAATGAACACTTCATTCCACACATTTCCACCGAGCCTCACACTCCACACATTTAGATAACCCATCTGTGAGCCTGTTGCTTATTTCAGTTCTGTAGTGGGGTTGCAACCCCACAATGACAAGAGTGATGGAGATTTAAATTAAACTAAATTTACATTATTTAAAAATTGCTGTCATGCTGGTATAAATTCATACATCAGCAAGACAGCTGATGACTCCTTTTATCTTACCAAAGGAAATAAATAGTTGCTTCTGTTGGGTGGCTTGTAAGCCAATAAACATATTATAAACGATCAATATAGATACATGATTAAAAAAAAGAAAAACTGAGCAAAAAAAAAGTTGAATCAAGTATAAGGAGACATGTATGGGCTTGAGCATGAGGTTTTGTGACAGATTTAGGTCTACTATTGAACACTATCTGTTTATTAGCAGAAAACACAATCAATGGCTCAATCCAGTTAAATTTAGACATATTATCCACAGACCCATGGATTCTTTTCTCCTTTTTTGGTTTTTAAATGTCAGATAAGGGCCAACAAAATGACCTACAGAATAATCAAAATCAGTGTTGCCAGAGAAGGAAACAGATTTTTCCTGAGGACTCAAGTTTTACCATGAGTGTTCGTTAAAAAAATCCATTATCACAGGGCTTTGTAGTGAAACACATCTTCTGCAGGACAGAAAGTGTATACAATACAGAAACAGGCAACACTTACAAATCTATGAAAGGCTGTGCTAACACCATTCTCAGTGTTCATAGTGTACAGTGGGCCCAGTCCCCACGAACACAGCAATTAAAGGCTCAAGACTTAATCCCAACAAAGAAGATTGTGGGAGAGAAAAAAATGTAATACTTGTAAAGTCCAGCAGATGGAGCCATTTAGCTTTCAGAAATACTATATGATCATTGTAAAGCTGCAGGTTGTACACATCAAATCATGAGCCAGTGAAAAGCATTTACATTATATTAATATTAAATGCACATGTTTAAATAATGCAAAAAAAAATGTATTTTATGATTCATGCATAGAATCTTCCAATAACAAGATGACACAACAAAAACCATGAACACATCCTGATGCTTGTTCTGAGGCTGAGCAGCCTAAAGTCCTTCTCCTTTTTTCATGTCTTGCTGCATTAGTCAGTGTTAGGGTTAGACTGCAGGGTTAAAATGCCTTAAGCTAGTAACGATTTCCCCAACTTTAAAGTCAGAGTTCTGTAATATCTGCTCTTGTCAGAAGGGAAACCTTATTTCGTCTCACTATGTGGGAAAAAAATACGTCTCAGCTTGCATCAGACTATGATGATCAGCAAAACTTTGATTTATGGAGCATGAGACATCGCTCAGTGTAATTTTAATCATGACACTGCAGTGCTTTAAGTTGCAAATGGGGCAATTTGCCAATATCAACTAATTACTGTAATCTTATATGAAGACTCACATAGAGCCCCTAGGTGAAGAATTGAGCAAGCCAGTCTCGATGTGAGGAGGATTACAAGTACAATAATTCAGATTGCAGGTGTGACTATGTTACAGCCCTATTAGGTAACATAAAGCGTTTTTTGTTTTACAGTAATAAAAAGCTAGAACTGGTTGTTCTAGATCAAATATGCTGAGTTCTTTTAGGAGACAGGAAAAAACAAAATACTTGAAACAAGACGGCAATCCAGGTGTTTGAAATGGAAGAAAGTGTAAAATGCAAGTTAGGAAGTAGTTTAGTGTAGTAGCTAAATCAAAATACATGTGTAATCCACGAGGTTTTCATCAGGATTTCAAAAACAAGCAACATAGGCGTGGCCTCATCTATGCAATGACAACATCCAGTGTGTGGCAATCACATGACTCAGGTAATAACATGACCGCTGAAACAAATGTAGCAATGTCAGATGAAACTCTGAAAATGACAAATCAGATTTAATGATTGAAGGTTGTAGAAAAGCACAGAAGTATTTTGAATTAATTTCATTTTAAACATCTTTCCTGTTCCGTGTTGCGACATACAAAATGCCCAAGTGTCAAATTATAACAGTATAGTCTGTATTGCCAAAGTGTGAATAGATAGCCTTCTGATCTGGAGTCAGATACGCTACCATTTAGCCACAAGGTTATTATTGATCAAATAATGACTTGATATCTATTATTAGCAGCTCTCAGCAGCCTTGTTTCACTCCAGCTGAGGCATGTGGTGTTACATGTTCTCAGTTCTGACATTCTACCTTCTGGTTTACTTACACAGGATTTCCTCTCATCAACAGAATGATCTCCATGTTTTCTGACCAATTAAAAATTTAAGATGTTTTTATTAAAAGTCTACAGAAAAGTGGCATTAGACAGCAATCGTTGAGGCAGAGAGAAGATAAAGAGAATGACACATAAATGAATCACGTAAAGGATGTGTGTATTTGAGTGTTAAACTCTATACGTGTGTAAGTTTGTAATGACAGAGGGATGTGTCAGGAGTGACCTCCACCACTCCTGGGATCATGTTGGAGCACGTCTGCCTCTGAAGTAACACCTTCCTGTCAGCTACGCACACACACAGATGTAGACACACACACATACTTTGTTTACTGTGTCTGTCCTGCTGCAAACAAGACTCATCTCCAAATCTGTACCCGAAGGATTTGGCTTCTCTGAACTTTGTTAACTGGGGAATAAAGTGGAACATTTTGTTGTGCTGTGTGTGCTGTGTGTATGCACAGGGGCAAACATTTTCTCTGGTTTAGCCCTTGTATGTAAATATTTAGATGGAGGACAACTCACTGCATAGATTATACTGAACATCTATGTTTTCCAACTCTAAAGATACATTTTAGTGAACAGTCTCACATTTCTAAAACCACTCATTTTATATCATCCGAGGCTTCACTGTGTCATATGAATGTGTTATCTGTTAGATGAGCATGACCGTACTGTGATTTCTGCACAGATGTAATGTATCTAAAACTGGATGGAGTCAAAAAAACAGGCTCAAGTCTGTCATGACTTGGTGAGTTTATTTTTACATCTCGTTGTTTCCCTGAATGTGAACAAAGCAGTGGTAAAGAAAAGTTGTCCTGGACTTCACCCTTTACTTCAGCTGTAATTGCACTTCTCCCGAACTTTAGTTTACCACACACAACCCCACATTTCCACCGCTGTCTCGCTCCTCCTCCCTGCATTCCTGATGTGCAGTGGACATACTGCAATTCAGGCTCAGGACTCATCTTTCTGTGGCAGTTTGGGGGGAAACAGCCACATACTGTAACAAGCCCTAAAGCCCATTGTTGATTTGGATTTAAAAGTCATAAACATCAACAAAAATACACTGAAATCAAACTAACTAACTATTTATGAACTACTTTAACAGTTTCATTTTCTTTCAAATGTTGACAGATATGATGTCTCAATGAAAAGACTGTCT
>JAPZDY010000013.1:15201767-15224762 GCA_029783645.1 Ctenochaetus hawaiiensis | reverse complement strand
CTACTGTATGTAAATCTGTAAAAAAAAAAAAAACGAAACATATTTTTGTCACTTGACTATTGAGACGTGGCAGAGGACTCTTCAGCTAAAGCCTTACAAAAACAAGATTTCAAAAATGAAGTCACCCTTCCTCTTTCTCTATCCCCGTGGGTGAGAAACCCCTTTCTGTCTCTAACCCTCTGTGTCGGGGCGGAGTGGCACATTTTTCTCTCAGAGGCAAAGTTGTAAAGTTTTATGCTGCCTAATTAAACCCTCTGTCGTTCCTGACAATGTACAAATTTTGAAAACTCTTAAAGTTTAATTACCATCAGAGCCATGAAGGTTCTTAAGAGTCTTCAATGTTGTGTTTTAGTCTCCAGTACTGTTTCTTTGTATCATGCTGTAAACTATGGACATGCTCCCATGCAGAATAACATGCAGAAGGCCTCCAGTGTGTGCAGAGCTGCATGTACATATGTGTGTGGTGAGGTGTCATATTTCTCTTTGTGTTTTGCTCTGCAGGCTGCAGTCGCTTTGGCCAGGCAGGGCATTAATAATGTAGAAACCCTGGAGGTGACTTTGTCCCAGAGGAATACCAATGTAAAGCTTTTCCTCAGTGAACTAGTTCTGTAGCCAATTACTATCTGTCTGCACACAGACAGGTCGGTACACACTTTGGGACTGCCGTTTTTTTTAACCAGGAAGCAACTGTCATGCCCCGCAGAAATGTTTGGTGTTCTTAAGTGAGCTAAAAAAACTCTGGTAAACTGAACTAAACTGGAAATTCAACTGTTGTCTCCAATAGACAGGAGTTTGTGTCACTCTTAATGTGTGAAGTCAACCAGCCAACTCCTCTTTTAGTTCAAATGGGGCTAAATTCAGCTTTTATAAACAACCACTAATTAAGTTTTTATGAATTAGCGGTGTCATCTAGAGGGGAATTTTGGCTACATGACAAAGGCTGTCACTAAAGCAGAGCTGCTTAAGTTCCTTTTAAAGTATTTGTTTGTGTAAGGGGATATTAAATTAAGCTGTTCAAAGATAATGAGCATTATTAAAAGCCTTTCTTTGATTTTCATTAACAGCTTATTCCTCACCCGCTTCTTAGCCCTGATTACAAAAATGTCAGCGATATTAATTATATATTTGTTTATATGAAATAAGAGTAGTACAAGCTTGACTTAAGATGACGTTTGCTCTCCTAAACTTTTGTGTTTCACACACTTGCACACAGAATTTAAGCTACACTTCTTGTGAACTATTAGTACTTGTAGCAGTGTTTTCCATTGTTTTTTTTTTTTCCTGGTAGCAACAGTAAGCATAAACTAAGGAGCTAGGATGGTGTGTGTCTGTGTGTTTAGGTGTGTGTGTGTGTTTGAGTGTGTGTGTCTGCAGCAGAGGCAGAAAGTGTTTGTGACACCAGCGTTTATGACTCACAGGGAAGAATATACACTCCATAAATCAGGGCTGTTATTATGCTGCAGAGCTCCGGCTCTAAAAGCAGGAGGTGAAGGGGTTGAGCTTCTGGGTTGAACTGGTGATTCACGGTTGCGTTTGTATTCCCAGAGGTCACAGCCTCACTGTGGCGTCTGTCTGGAGATCGTCCTCTCTCAATGACTTGTTGTGTTACTTGCAGTCATTCATGAATTAATCATTTGTGATTTCTTTTTTTCTTTTTGTTTGTCTGCACCTTTATGATAATTAGACCTTTGCAAAGACATATTTTTGCAGTGAGCTCAGAAATCTGAGTAAAGTCAAGATGACAATAATTACCGTGTTTGATGTGAGAATAACATTGACTTAGCAAATCAACTTCACTTAATCGATTTGGCATTAATACAGTTATCAACATTAAATCCAGATAATTTAATCAAGCAACATGCTCTTTGATTCATCTTGATCAAAAAAGAAAAATGTGACAATTTTTGAATTAAGTTTTGGTCCAGTTCTTGTATATGTATACTGACCACTACTACTCCTAGCACTACTACTCTCCAAAACACATTGTTAGCTAGAAGGTTGTTTAAACTCGAGAACTTGTGAAGGCAGAAAGAAGTGTGATGTCACCTCTATAAATCATCACAAAAGCTGGATGTAAACAGAGACCTTCTCGCTGTGAGGCAACAGCACAAACCACTTTCCCAACACAGGTACACACTCTTCTCAGGACAAGTTTAATTAGCTGAACACTGTCAACTGGATATTGTTAGGAAGCATTTAGCGTCTTTCTGCTAAACAGGTTTGTTTATCTGTTGTTAAATATGGAAAGATTTTTAAAATTTGTCTTTTAGGAGATCGTCCAAAAATAAGTTGTCGTCTGTTGGGCTTTGAATATTTAAAACCTTAATGTTTAGAACAGAAAACATATTTCACTTGATGAAGAAAGTTTGTCAAACAATCGATGCTTTTTCTTGTGTGCATTGTTGAATACGTGAGGCTGAGCAGCAACAATGACCAAATTTTCACTTAAAGAAGTCGAAGAAAGAAGATCAGGTTTTACAGAGGTCTGGCATAAAACTGTTGTGAAAAGATAATACACACCACTCTCACTCTGACTCTGGATTAATTAAAATATGCAGGTGTGAAGGTTTTCTATTATCAAGAACATTTATGACTTCTATAGACTTTGATTTCCTCTCTTAGCTGTAGTGAGCACTGCACTGATTAAACTGAACCTCAGTGTTTTCTTCTACACAGCAATAAAATAATGATGTGTAGTTCTTTGTGTGACAGTTTTGTCAGCTACAGTCATACTTATCACATCTTTCCCACTTACTCAGATTACATATCGGGGCCTGTTGACGCCATCCGTAAAAGATAACAGACACGGTCACATTTCATGTATTCCTTCAAGTGCTGTTTGTGGTTAGTGAAAGTGCATCACCGCGTTTGTCTGTCTTCACAGGATCATCTTCAAATGCTTGGCATTCCCTGATGCTAACTATTGCTGGAAACCACAACCAGCATGACCTCTTGGTTTTCACTGTATGTGTGTCACACAAAGGTATTCCACTGTACTGTTTTGTGTGACGTGTGTGATTAATTGATTTTGAAAAGCTATGACCCCGACGTGATTTGAACACGCAACCTTCTGATCTGGAGTCAGACGCGCTACCGTTGCGCCACGAGGTCCTGCTGCCCTTGCGGACATTGGAGAAGTGTTCGTCTGGATATTTCCCCTGTGGGAATAGTAACACTTGCAGTAGCTAATGCAGCAATCATAAAACACACACACAGGCATATGCTCTCTCCTTCTAACACACACCTCGGTTCCTCCAGGGCCTCAGTCTTTGTGTGGTCTCTGACAGGAACAGGCAGCCCTCTCTGATACAAAAACACAGATAATAGAGTGAAGAGAGCTTTTGTCTGGATTTATGTTGCAAGTGTGTCTGTGTGTTTGACACAGAGAACAGCTTCCTCTGTGTTTCCCTTCACCTTCTCCAGTGGATCAGATAAGCAGTTATCTGATCAGTTTATTCATACACTGACTCACTCAACGTATGAGAGAATAAGTGAAAAACTCACTAATGACTAAGAAGGTCACTGAGGTAGGACCTTAAATGACCTGCAGACAATACTGACAGGAGCAGCTGACATGTTTGCTTGTACGTGCTCTGCTGAATACAAAAGTCTTTCAACCTGCAGATGTGTTCAGTGTCAGGGAAGCAGGAATTGTTCTGCTAAGCTACCAGATCCACTTTTTACTTTTTTGTTTAATAAGTATATTGTGCTTCATGTATTGTTACACATGCACATAGATCTTCCATTAAATCTGCGTTTGCTGTAAATTTCTGTGCTGTTGCTTTTAGCCATGCAACATGAGAACATTTCAGCCTTCTTCCTTTACATCTGCACTTCATAATGAAATGTACCTGCTTTTTTCATGCATTTTTGTCTCTAGTGAGGTTAATCCAAAGTTTCTTTTGAAGCTACATTATTCAAGTGGTGACATTATTGCCGTGCTTGGACATAAAGTTTTTTAAGGACTTGTGGTATGTGGCCATAAGTTCCGAGTGTCGTATTTCAGGCGTTAATGTCTCAGCTGGTCTTTTCGTGGTCTCATGGAAGCTGTAGCACAGTAGAGTGCCCTTATTGCTGTTGTTTAGGAATTACATGGTTGACCTTTCAAACACTTTGTTCATGACCTTAGAACTCTGCAAAAACACGGGTTACACTGGTTTTTACATGTCAGTAATCCTTTCCATGGTCTATGGTAAGATGGACAGATATGTGCAGTTCTTACATTCTATTCAACTTTTCATCCAAGAACACAAATACACTGCTCATATCATCCATCAGAGCTGTGCTTTACCATTGAACTTAGATTTTTTTCTGTTTCCGTGGTTTTCATCACCTTGTTAATGAAATATAACAGCATTAGCCTATTGTCTCTACTGTCTCTGTGGTAGGCAAACTATCTGACTTGAGCAGTGAAAAGGAAAGCCCACATCTCAGACACTTGGTTGCACTTATGAACAACAATGTTACAAATATGGTGTGTGAATCTGATGTGGTTTTTGTTCCCCTGATGCACATGATGTTTTGCATTGCAGAAATGATCTCAAAAGCAAAAACATTGTTTAGAACATTGTGCTGTCTGTGAACGGACTTTACATGATGAGGGTAGCAGCACCTTTCTTGATAAGTGAAGATAATATGACACTGATCCCTTTGAGGGACTTGTTCTTCTGCTTGCTGGCTAAAAGCAGCCCAGAAAAGTTTCATCTGTCGAAGGACAAATAACTTGGCTCATCTGTGTACACAGTTTATGTTTTTTCCTTGGTGCATGAAACCATGTTTTGGAAAAAAAAAAAGTATATTTAGCTGCAGAAAAAGCAAACATAGAGCTAAAAGATGTCCAAAAGCTACATAGCCACAAGAGCAAATCTCACATTACAACATATTGATTTATTAGCAGAGTTGATGGTAACAAAATGAGGTGAGGTTGACTGACTAAGTGCGGTAACACTTTATCAACCTTCGAGCTGTCCTCCCAACCCACTGTTCCTCTGCACCACATTAATACAAATGACTCGATCACAATGCCTCTTGGAGGGAGCTGTTCTCTCTTTGTTTCTCTGCAATCCATTTGCACTGGTTTCAATGTTGCATGTGTTCAGCATTTAATTAAATCCATCTGTGTTTAAATGTAATAGATGTGATGAAGATCCTTTGGTATTATTCACTTTAGGTTGCTTTTAAATCACTGACAATCACTTAGAACTTCCATGTTTGCAAGCATTGCATTGGATTGTGCATCTTGTGGATCTTCCAAGACCTGCAGTGACTTAGATTAAGAGAACCCCTGTTAAAAGCTGAGTTGTATGTTAAAACTCATTAGATTATCATCCTTCAGTGATAAGGAAAGCTGTAAAAGTATCAATGCAATATTAAAAGATATGTCCTACATGTTCTTAACAGCAGTATAGATCTTCATAATTGGAGAAAAAGAATGAATGATATTAAGTAAAAGTGGAAACAGGAGGTTTGATCTCATTGGTTCTTCGTGAGCCAAGGGGCTAACATGGCCACCTGGGTCCTCCTAGTCTTTCTTACTAAATTTATAAGAATTCACAAGGGAAAAGAAACTAAAGTTGTGTGTGTGCATACTAGTCAAGACTGTGGTATTTACACCAATTCATTCAGAGATGACCTCCAACCCAGTCCCAGTTAGTGATGAACTCCCTGCTAATGCTCATGTAATGACGAGTCCTCGACCTCAGAGTTCTTAAGTATTGCTTTTGGCTTGCTGGAGGCAGAACATCACTGTGTTGGCAGGGACGCTGCTCCCACATCGTTTGAAACGAGTCACATCAAAACAGCGTTTGTTAATGTCAAATGCTTCTCCTCTACTCTGAGTGGTCCTGGGATTATGTTGTGTTTTTGGGGCTGAGCTTCTCTCAGAATCGTGTTGGTTCCTCATAATCCATCCAAGAAACATGTCTGGATGAGCACCATGCCAAACAGACATGGACCATGTCAACGTTTGGACATTTAAAGATTTTTTTTCTTTCTGGTTTAATTCTGAGGGTCAGTTTGTGGTTTGTAATGACTTCCAGAGATTCAGATTTTTTTTTTTTTTCACTGCCTTTCCTCTTTCCTTTTGGTTTTTCAGTGTGTTCTGTAGTGGTATATAATGTAGTTTTAACAAATTATCATATTTCTTTCAGGTTGGACTGCTTTTGAATTTGGCTCTCCAGTTAAACAATCCTCCATTAGATTTTACTGTGCATGCATTAACTCTTCCTTTATGATATTTTTCTTTCAGTGGTCTGAACCAATGAAAGTTTTGTATTGGCACAAATATAATTCTCTCTTTGTTCCCACTTTTTTGTCTTGTCTTGTCTTTTGGGAACATCCCTGATAAACTTGCCATTTTCCCCTCTTAATAACCTCAGAAGGAAAATACCGCACAGTTATTTCCCTCATGCTTTGGGCCTTTTTTTTGCCTGGTGAACCGCATGGAGCTCAGTACAACAGAGCCATGCATGAAGGCATTTAACCACAGACTTGAAAAAGACAGCACAGTTTTGGAGGCGAAAGCATGAAGGCGAAGAGACAGAGGGAGTGAAATAGAGTGAGAACAAATTACAGACAAAAGAGTGAGGAGAGCCTTTCCTAACATGGTGAGGGAGGAAAAGTCACTGAGCTGAGAGGTTTCTGTTTGGCCTCGTCTTTGGCTGGACCATCATGCCCCAGTGCCTGTAGGCTGTGAGCAGGGCAAAGCTGGTCTGAAAGGGAGTAAAAAGGGCCAAGGAAGAGGTTAAATGGAGAGAACGAGAAGATTTTATTGCTTTAAATTGTTGTATTGCTGAATACCGAACATCCACAACACATATGGCATCTTTGTTAGCACTCTTCATAAATATAAAGCACTGCTGACATATTATAATTCATAAACATAATTAAGTAATAATAGAAAGCTATTTATCATGCTTTTGGAATATGTGATTTCTGTGAAAACCACTTTTAAATTTGTAGTTACTACAAAACTGAGCTGACAAACCCAAGAAAAGCTAAGTAGCTGCTTGTTTGGTCATCTCTGAACCCCATGACCCTTCTTTAACTTTTTTTGTCTTATTGTATTCTCTGCCACAGAGAAACAGGACACTGTTCTTAAAACAGGACACTGTAGCTAACTGCTAAGATGGCTACAGCCAGCACCTAGCTAACACCAACCTCAGCCAACGCCCACAGTTATCTGTGAACGAAACTACCATTTGGATGAAGTGGCCCATTTGTTATTCAGTTAGTCATTCCACATATTTAAAATAGACAGTGACTAATTTCCATTGTGACAACCTTTTTGTTTTACCCCCAACTTCACTACTTGTGTTATGTTTTACCTGCCATTTGCTTTATTATTTTAATGTTACTTAACATGCGTGTGGGTCTTTACACAAGCTGAGGCTTCAGTTAAAAGCAGTTTTCTGTACATCTCATGTAAATTAAGTCTTTATAGGACATTTGGACACTACACATTTGTACTTAAACTACTGATGTTATCTGTTCCTAAGTCCATGTAGCACAGTGCTGTGCAATTTCTGTTGCAGGATTAAATAAAAAAGAATAGATAAGGTCTGTAATTATTCTATAACTCTATCTATGATAAATATACAACATTTTGCCAAGCAGTTATTTGTGTTCCTCCTCTAAAATATACTGGAGTGAGTACTCTTTGTGTGATGTTGTGGTCTAGGAACTTTATCTGCACTACTTGCTGTACCTGAATGCATTATGTATGCACAGACGATATTCAGATGCTGATGCAAAAAAGGGAATGACAGTTTATGAACTGAACAGCAGAGGGTCGAGGAGAGTGTTATCAGTCTTCTTTGCACTGAAATGTAACCTTAAGAATATGATATATATGGATATTGCACATCCTGGTGTGCCTGTATCACACTTATTCTCCTTTCTGCTCTCATATGGAGAAAGGTTGCAGCCATATGCCTCTTTTTGTAGGCCATCCAGCAGGAGATTAAAATATTTCATAACCACCATCATGATGTCAATCCATAACCATGTCAGAGCTGCTGTGCGGCTGCTCTGCGGATCATTATATGAACCACATGGTGATTATCAGCTGATTCCTAAGGAGACACAAGCTGCTAATTCCTTTGGCCTGGCAATGCTAATTTGTTGCATGGCTTTACTTACATAAGGCTTCAAATCCCAAGTATATACGGTGGAAATAAAGCTGATCTCATTACAGAGCTAATACTCCCTCTCCTTTTTTCCTTTCAGGACCCCAACTACTGGGTCCAAGTGCACAGATTGGAGCATGGAGATGGAGGCATTCTGGACCAGGACGACATGCTGTGCGATGTGGTGGATGACAAAGACAGGGTGAGTCAAAGCGTGAGTGACACTGAGAGAAAAGGAGGACATTTATTTACTTGTTTTGTTTTTTTTTCTTTTAAAACTATAATCCTGTTGTGCCACTTCTTTTCTTTGTCCTGCTCAAAATAGCTCACGGTCGTTTCTGTGCTCTGAAACTTAGACAGCAAAGCTCTGGCAGCACTACACAGAGTTTCGGTAACATGTGTTTATGATTACACCTGTCTGCTCTGACCTTCTCATCATCACTAAAACATTACAGAACAGTAACCTACTGCACACCAACATGCTCTCAGTTTAATCATTTCAACCCACTGGCAGTCCTCTGCTGCTCTTACATATGTGGAAGCTTGAATGGTGCAGTGTAGTCTGCTGTGTTGCAGAGGTGCAGGCTCCACTTTGATGTGTGTGTGTGTGTGTGCATGAGGGTGTGTGTATTACTAGTATATGAGTGTGTGGGCAAAATCTATGTCAGAGGCTGGATGATATCACACTGCCGACTCCATTCACCAGACCAACTGTAAATGATTACCCACAATCCCACTGCATCCTAACCATGGGAACAGTGCTGACTACACCTGAGTCACCAGCTGTTTGGCTTTAATGTGGGGCTGATTAATAAGCTATTACCCACTTTATGTGAGTTTCAGCTTTTATTTAGATAAAAAGAATTGCTTTAAGAAACTCAACAGCACTTAAAGTATATAAGTTAACAAAATAAAATAAAAATAAACTATCCATAGCATAACAGCTGGTGATAAGATTAAAGATACAGAGCTTGTGTGTAAAGTGTAGCGATGGCCTGAATAATTTATCTGCTGTTTTCATCACTTCAGAGATAACTCAGGTTAAATGAAGCACATACTCACATCTTCGTGGTGATGAAACATGTGTTATGAGTTCCCTGCAGTTTTTTCTCAACATATCTAATGTCATTGAGTCACTGCTATCTAGTGAAATCTTTAAACATTTCCTTCTCATGAACACTGCCTTTTTTTATGCAGCTGCTTCATGTCAAAAAGTACTTTTCCAACACGCGATATCTAAGGTAAAAGGAGTTCGGCGAGCTGTCAATTGCTCTGAATAGTCCAGGTGTTTGATATGCAGATGCTGCTTGGTTTTGTGTGTGCATTTGTGCATGAATGAGAATCCACGGATACGAGAGAGAGATGAAGTGTATTTGTGCATGTGTGGCTACACACCTTATAATGACTGTGTGATGGGTGCCATGGTTACGCATCAGGTGGGATCAGGGATGAGAGCTGCTGGTTTGCACCTGCTGCCTGAAAACGCTCTTTTCTCTTTTGTCCCTTTCTCCTCCTCTCCTCTCTCCTCCTCTCCATCTCATGGTCCCTTTCAGACAGTACACGAATAAAAAGGATGAAAGACAGAATTTCTTTTTTAATAGTTCCGGCAAACCAGTGTATGACTTCTTGGTGCATATTGTACACATTTGCATTTTTTCAGCATCCGTCCTTCCTTCTGTTGCTGTGAAAATGTGCTCCCCCTGGTGGTTGAATGGACTCTTAACTTCTCACTGATAACAGAGTAATGAATTTCCAAACTGTAGCCTTAAACACCATATACAGTTTTATAGTGATAATGTCAGGGTCATGTTTCAGCTCCAATCAGACTCTACCTGTGGTACCTGTTCAAACTGTTCCAGTATTATTCAGCCCTGAACTCTGGTCCAACCCTGTTTGCAGTTTCTGTAAATTAGTGCATAACTCAGCTGGATATGAGCAAGGAAAGCTAACTTCACACAGCTCTCTCTCTTTCTCTCTGTCTGTTGATTTTATCTCAATGTGTATGAGTGCTTTCTTCTTTGTGTGTGTGTGTGTGTGTGTGTGTACGTACGTGTAGTTGTTAGTTGCAAATCCAGTCTGTCCACTTTCTTTACATCAGCTACTGCCTCTGTCCTAGTTTTACTCTACTAACAGGCAGGGACACAGTTTACAGGACCTGTTCTTCTTAACCCATGAATGACGTTGCTGCTCTTATCATTATGGATGCAGTACCTCTGCAGGCCTGCTGGGCTGTGCTGGACCTAAACTGATACTTTTTTTTACTGCATTTACATTGTTTATTGTTCTAAGTTTTATGTTTAAAGTTTTATGTTGCGTTTCCCTGCTATAATTCTGTGTGTGGTCATGGTTTTATTACTTTGAGCCAAGTTTTTATAATTTGAATCCCATTCAGACTCTCAGTGGTATGCAGTTTATATTTAACTTAGCATGAATGAAAAAACATCCATTTAGCCATAACGAGTTGAAAAAACAGCCATTCATTGCTAGAATAGTCATTTAAAAGCAAGGAGCATTAGGACTGCATGACTGGAGTTATTCAGTTTTAGCGAATGCTCATTATCTACTTGGCATTCATTGTTTGCATTTCATGCTGTTAATGTGATGGCAGAGCTGAAAGTTTGACTAGTAAAGCACTTGATGGATCACCTGGAATTAGTTTTGTCCACATGTGAGCAGCAAAGTCTCCCTCAAACACTCAGCAGCACATACTTACTGCGAAATATGAGAAGTGTTGCCTTAAAACACATTGACCCCGACGTGATTTGAACACGCAACCTTCTGATCTGGAGTCAGACGCGCTACCGTTGCGCCACGAGGTCTTGCAGCTGCCATGAAAATGCTTTTTTCAGATTCTTTGACATCAAAATTTACATCACACAATGTGCTTTGCAGAACCAGTGTAACCTTTCACAGCTCTCTGCCGTCCCTCCAGTCAGCTCCCTTAAGCAGCAGTGTGCTAAATTTGTACAAACACATAATCAGCTCACTCAACAAACACTGTTATACAGTGTAAATTTCTGCCTGCAGCTGCAGATAAACACCACTCACCTGTTTTTGAAGCTCATGGACAGAAAACTTGCCATTTCTTATTTTCCTTCAGGTTACCTCACTGACATTCCCCTCCATTGTTCCATTTAGGTTAGTTTGTGTTTCGTTTAATTGTATTTTATATTATTAGCAATAGACAAAAGAGCCAGCTGACTTGTAGGTTTGTATTGATGAAACTGCTGAATGAAACATGTCAGATTTCTGTCACATTCAAGTGCAAATGAGTGAATTCCCATCTACGCTGTGTGTGCACTCTGTGTGACTGCAGGAACATGGAGGGAAAACAGAGCAGAGGGAAGCTGATGTTGAAACTGCTGTTGTCACTTTGCAAGTTTCGGTCCTTTTACCGTTGGGAGCACCCTAGCTTTGTGTGTGTATGTGTATGTGTGCGTGTGTGTGTGTGTGTGTGTGTGTGTGTGTGTGTGTATGGGTGTATGTGTGTGTGAAACGTCTGGCTCAGGTTCAACACTCAGATTTTCGTACTCTGATTCATATGCAGTCATGGAGCTGCATGCTGCAACCTGTCTGTCTCTCCTCCACAGATTTTCACATTGATTATCTCATTTCCAGTTCACATGCACGTGCAAAATGAAAGTGTATTTGGGGATTTGGTTTGTTTTTCTTTAGGTTTTGTGTTGCCCAAATGTTCCACTTGTTGTTCCATATTTGGTTTCAGCGTGAAGTTCAGTTCTGTTTTAACATGTTTTTTTTTTTTTTTTTTTTGTCCGATGGAATGATGATGTTTGTTGATGAAACATTTGATCTCAGAGGTTGGATGGAGTCGTTTTCCTGTGCAGGCTGATAAGTTGAATTTAGGGCAGCAACACATCTCGTCTTTCCTCATCGTCCTCACACTACCTGTAGTCTTATATCTGCTCTAAGCTGAGTGTAGTGTATGCATAGATTTGGGGGGTCTGGCAGTTGGCACATCAGCTTTTGGTGCACTACTGCCACCAATTGGACTGAAGTGTAAAGTAGTGGTTCGGCAGAGGAATGCCTTTCTGAATAGATGCCTGGTAAAAATGCATGTTGGTTGCTTATTAGATGTAAAGTGTTCATGATTAGTGTCAAAATGTTTTATATTCTATTCAGATGTCTTTTTAAGATCTCTTCTCTTTGCAGCACAAACTGAAGATGTCTCTCTAATGCTAAACAGAAAGCTTTTATTATGTATCTTGTGTGTGATAAACAGTCTGACTTCAGATCAGACAGTTGTGTGTTCAGATTATGTCTCGGTCAAACACTTTCAGATGCAAAACAAGCAAAAATAGCTGAAAAGCTTCCTAAATGGGGCATATTTTTTGCAGAGATATTCCACTCCTTATGGCAACTTGTAAGTGTATTTATTAATAAAAAGGACTAGAGTTAGGAATTAAAAACAAACAAACAAAAAGACAAATCAAGAATAATCATGCCACCAAGCACAATATGGATAATATTAGCTATACATTTTTTTGCTAATTATTCTTAATTTCTAATTATTCTACAGAAGACGGACACTTCGACTTTGAGGTCCACCTGCCATCACAGCTTGTGTCCCCTTACTGGAGATCACCTGTGATGGGAACTATTTAAATACCACACCAACACGCATATGATGACTGAATTGTAACTAAAACAGTTTTCTCAGAAAATTATCACATCTAAATATTTACCTGTGCTAGTTATTTTGTGTCAATGTATATGTATATTTTATAGCACATCCACACAAATCAGACACAACGAAACACTCATCTTTTTTAGAGAGCAGATATACTTTTACATGCTTTAAAATGAGACTATTTCCTGTTTTGCCTGCATATGTGAGTCTCCTGCATTACTGAATAAGCTCCTGCCAGTTGACACAATCTCAGTCGGTTAGTCACAACTGTCTAGAAAGGAGGTGTAAACGCTCATCGAGCTCATCTAGCTCATAAGCCCAAGGGTTTGACTTGAAATGACTTAAAATTCATTCTGTATGAAAAAAATACTGCTAATAGCTTTGAAATGGCTGAGACACTGACACTTCATCCATACACCAGATGGCACTGTAGCAATTAAAATGACTCCTGGTTAGAAGAGAGCCTTAGGTAAGAAATTCACAATATCAGTCTGCAGAAATGAGTTTATAAAGGAATGAAATGTGTGTGAAATGGCCAATTAGATGATATTAGATTTAGCTCTTATGGTCATTGCAGAAAAATTGGGCTATTGCATTAGCAATTCAAGTAGTATTAAAAAAAAAAACAAACAATCAAACTGTTGTTATCGTTCAAGACAAACTCACCGTCTGACACCGAAGTGAGCTTCATTCCTGTAATTAAGTCATTTTAAATTGTCAATATCAGACTTATCTGTTAACAAGAGAAATTTAATTGTCTTGTCTTTTTAAGTATTTAGTCAGGAAGGGGGAACATGGATAACATGCAGCGTTAGAGTGAACAGAGAACTTCAATACAAGATATTTTGGCTACTGAGGTTTCTTTGAGAGTTAAATCTTTTCAGATTGAAGGAGTTGCCTTTAAATCTTTTTAGAAAAATAGTTTGACCAGGTGAGTCAAAGTGAGTCAACATCAGGGCTGGTGTTGCATTCAGTGTTCCGGTAACTCATGAAGCTTAAATGCCGATTAAAACGTGAAGATCTATCATATCTGCTCGCGATGACCACACAGACCTTTGCACCTCGATGATTCGTCTCTTGTCAAACATCATTAATCCTTTACACCTGACTGAGCCTCACCCAACCTGACAGCTTGCTTAGTGTGCAAGTCTCCATCTAGATATTTCGTCTGCAGGGAGCTTGACAACAAATAAGTGAAGGTGATTTGAGGTGCGCGTCTCTTGGTGTTTGCAGTCTGGCTTTCCCTCTCTAACAGAGGTGAGTCGGAGCCTGAGTCTGTCCTCTGGGCTTAATGAGCGCAGCGTCGCAGGGTGAATCATCGGGTAATTAAGGGAAAAAACTTATTACAGCAGAAGTGCCTGAATCAGCAGTTCACTGTGGTGCGCTTTACAGCAGGTGCATGCAGGTGTGGACCTGCAGCTTAACAGACTTGCAGTGACACTAAAGAACCACAGGGAGGCACTGCAGCCCACGTTATAGCAGTCTACAATTTGTCTGTATACAGTCTGCTGCACAGAATCGGAGTCTTTTGTTGGATACCAGCCCCAGAAAACAATAATATAATATATGTGTCTGAAAAGCAAATATGACATTACATGAAAAAAAAGGAAACGGGCCATAACAAAATGAATAAAGCTTTTTAATTAGAAGTGCAGTCATTTGAAAGCAGACGATCAATAAGTTTTGCAGCATTCAGTTTTATAAATAATTTTGAGGTATGCTGTTTTTCTTCTGGTCAATCATTGTTTGCTTGTCTTGCTTTTGACTGGATGGCAGAACTGAGAGGTTGCCCAGCAGAGTAAATGATCAGACACAGACACATGCAATCAGTTTCATCCACATGTGAGCTATTCAGCAGCTTTGCTTCCAACAGCTGATGATGCAGGTTTAATAAGATATACCAGTGGAGGGAAAGCAGTCTTGTTTTACATTAATGTTCATTGCATAATGTAATTTGAACATGCAACTTTCTGACCTGGGGTCAGTAACCTTTTGCAGTTTTCTGCTTTTCCTCCAGCCTGCTCCCTTAAGAAGCCATGTGCAAAATTAACACAAACACAGAAAAATCCACAATCAACAACCATTGTTATGTAGTGTCCAACAAGCAAAAGCTCTGAAGAGATATAGGAAGCACAAATAAAGGAGAAGAGAAAGCTTAAACTGAACCTGTCTGAACTGTCCACAGCTGACTGTGTTTCCATTTGTGCTAATGCGGCCTGTTTATAATGAGTACCACTTCCATGGCCCCTGTGGTCGAGCTCCTTCGACAATTGGCATTTTCTTGGCCCCTGAAGTTGGCATTGCCATGGCAACGGCGGTCGGGTGCCAAGTGGGCACCTGCGCTGGGTTGAGATCAAGCCGTGAGTGAAATTAGCCAAGGCTAAAGCAGGGTCCCAGCAGCTGCCCCCTGGTACCAGACCACTGCCGGGGGAAATCAAAGACTAATTACTCTGTTTGTCTGTGCTGTGTGCGTGTGTGTGCGTGTGTGTGGGAGTGTGTGTCTGCATGTGTTTTTAAGTAAATGTAGCTTCTTTTGGCATACAGACTGCAGACTATTGTGTCTGGTTGGCTGTCTCTCACCAGCATCCCTCACGCATTGTGAACTCAGTGTTTATTCTCTGTGTGCTGTGCTTCCCATCTTTCCAACTTAATATGATTGGTTGGTTGGTGCAGCGATTCCCGACCATTTCAGTGCTTCCATGGAGCCTGATTACAGATCTCCTTTTTTTTTCAGTGCAGGATGATAAAGTTCTATTTTCTATGGGTGAAGCAGGAGAGAGCCAGGGAGAGTAAAACCATCAAACCATTCAGATGTCTTCTGATAGCACCGGTGCAAAGACTTGACAGAAACTGAAGTGCAATTTATTGTGCAAGAACCACAGGTCGGTTTCTTGGGTGCTTTTCATTTTGCTAAAGCAAGAACAAGGAGGTGAGGTCTAGCCAGAGGGGGAGAAACTGTCAAATGGGGAATCCTTGGCTTTATGGTGTCGGCTTTAAGCAGTGATGGTTACTTATGACTTGCTGCACAGCTGTCTCACTCGTCAACATGACTGATAAGAAAGGACTGTTTGTTTAAGAACAATTTCCAAGCATGGATTATTATCAAACATATAATTGCTGCTGTTGGTTTTAATTAGCATTTAATATTTATTTAAAATTTTATTTATGCATAAATCAGTGTTATTTGAAATAATTACTCTGAATGTTATGCACTTGCATTATTGATATCTGCTCACAATTCACCTCATGGCTGCAGAAAAAAGTGTGTGTGTCAATTGTGTCGTAAAATTAAAAAGCAAACAACCTGCAGCCTCATGATGCCACAGCATTTTGCAATAAACTCATCCCATGTGTTCTGAAGTGTTAGATTTTTTCACATAAGCAATTGGAGGATTTATGCATTGATACATTTTGCCTGTTGATAGAAGACTTTTTTGTGTTTCATATCTGTGTATCCTGGCTCTAAGCTCCCCCAGGAACCTTCTCTCTCCTCATCTCCCTGAGGTGCATTTAAGAGATTGGAAGAACCTCAGAGGTGACAGAAGGGGAACAATTTCCAGTTCACAGGAGGGGAGAAGAAGCATAAGTTATGAGGAAAAGCACCTCCAGTCAGACAGCCTGACTGCAGGTTGATTTCCAGCAGGTCTGAAATGTAACAAACTCTTCAAGTTATCTGGAGGTGCAAAACCAGAAATACTACAATTTGTGCTGGAAGTGAAACCAGTCTCCTGCCTACAGGCCCATTGTGTCATAAATGTATTATAACATCAATGCTGCCCTCTGGTGGCCTAACAGACAACTGAGCAGAAGTCTGGATACTGTGCATTACCTTCCCTTCCCTGCCTTTTCTATAACTGCTTACATTTCTGTGAATACAGCTTCTAATGGACGTGGTCATATGAACATTAAATCTATGTTTTGTTTGTAATTGCCTATTGACACGATAGAACATAAATATTTATATATTGATATATTTTGATATATTTGGTCAAAATTTTCTATGGTTTTTGTGACAACATTGTAGGGATAAACAAAGATTGCTTTAAAAAAAAAGCTAAGATGATGAGATATTTCATTCAAAATTTCCGTTAATGTTGACATGATAGAGAATAACAAAGTATGTGAAGTCAAATATTAAAAAAGTAAAATATTAAAACAGCTTATATAGTATGATAATTCAGAAAAATGCATAGTTTTTACTCCAATTAGTCTTTTAAACCAGAATAAAAGACAATACTCATGCCACATCTAAATATTATGATATTCAAAATCTAAGGCATTTTCTAGTGACATATCACAACATCCATTAAATATTGATATATTGCCTAACCCAAAAATATAGTTGATTTGAGGAGTGACTAATAGAAGAATGCAGGAACTGGAGGATGAACACACGCAGGAATGTAAGATATTCTTTGATGCAGTTCTCTGTCAGTTATCAGCATCAGTTTGCGGAGTAAAACAACCTTTAGACTGACATTTAACCTCAGACTCACACTCATTCGGGCAAACTTGTGGTCCTGTACTGAGACTCTAAAAGGTGAGACTGCTGACTCAGCGACACACACACACACACACACACACACACTTGAACTTCTTCCGGCCAGAAAGTGTAAATGTCGTCACCCAGCATGGAGACGATAAAAGAACACTCAGACACAGAGATGTCACACACATATTCACACGAGAACACACACACAGAAATAGTCACACACTCTGACAGAGTCACACATGCCCACACATCCATCTCAACAGACACACACACACACACACCCTCATGTAGTCAGCTGTAATTAGCCTGGAAGGACCAGAGTCCTGAAAGACTCAGTGTGGTGGAGGAATTTATCCTCACCTCTGCTGCTCTGCTCAGAGGCTTGTGGGCGGCAGCAAGCACTTTTTCATTTTATTTTCCTCTGGGGTTTTCGGATTTATTGTGGGTTGTTGCTTGTTTATTAACTTCCTAGTTTTTTAACTTCACTTACCCGGGGAAGGGTTGTTGTACACTTTATTCCCTTTTGTAGCAGCTCCCTCTCTCCCATTTATGCAGCTAAAATCCTTCACAGTTGGGAGATGCTGCTTTTTTTTGCCACTGGTAGCTGAATCCAGGCCTTTACTGTTAGCTACTGCGTAGTCTTTTTGATTGCATGAAGTCTGTACTGTAGTGTGCTACGACACCCCGAAAATCTGCCACATCAAACTTGCACTAATAACAGTAGTATCACTGCACAAACTGTTCTATTAAATGTGATGTAGTGCAGAAAATACAGCTGTCATCCGAAAAACACTTCATGTCACAGCTGTTTTTGTCTCCTGTGTTTTATTTTCCTTAAGCCTCATTTTGAGAGGACTGTCTTAATAAATTAAGGTATCTCTCCATTTTCGTCTGTGTGATGTGGCAAAAGGGGCAAAATGGTTTTGTTAAATATAAGTGCTGAAATCAGAGCTATGTGTGTGTAGTGTGTAGACAGTGTGAGATGTGATAATGTGGAACAAAGGTCACTTGGCGGACTTGAGCCTTGAGCATCACTTATACATGACAGCCTGCTGAACTGGCTGATGTGGACCTGCTGAGCCACCAGTATTGATAACATTAGTCCATTGTTGTTGACAAAAGCACTGCTTCAGCTGTATAGCATATGCAGTATGACATACACAACCCCGGTGCCCGAGGTAAGAGTGATATTCTTCCATATTGCGAAGCAGCAGGCAACTCCTACGTCTTCTGCTGTGGTTTGCTGGAAAAATGGGTGAAATCAGGTCATGTCACCAAGCTTCCCTTTCAGCTCGGAGGCAACCCGGCTTGTCACGTAGGTGTCTTTGATTTCCCCTCTATGACAGCTCCCCTTCAGGAAGAAATTTCTGCCGATGCGCCAAATTGCTCTTGACATGGCGTCGGCTTGCCTGAATACTGTCTGGAAGTGGTGTTTAACCAGAGCTGTGGATAGGCAGCACCAAAACGGGGGGGGGGGGGAGAAAGTGGAAGGACCAACACAGAGAAGAACACTTACACATTTACACACCTGTGTGGAAAAACTATCACGCACGCACTCACCCACCCTCACAGACATAGCACAGTAGCGACACACACTCCAGTTCTTGGGCCTGTGCATGTTGGTGCGTCATGCAGGAGGATGTTGGTCCTGGTTGACAGCTGTCAGGCCTGCTTTGGTTCCAGTGTCTGGATTCTTTGCCAAATGAGCTTATTATCTGCAGCGGTGGAGTCCTGTGGAGGGGCCCGCCGTTGCCCCAGGTGGACGATTTGGGTCAGCCGCCATGAGACTAGCCCTAAACGGAGGTGACAGATACAGGCCCCCTACTGGGACCCTGCCGCCTCGCCAAAGACCCCTGGAGGTGTGTAGCTAGGAGCACTGAGATAACAAAGGATTGTATTTCCCTCTATCATCCATATGTGGTGGGTGCTGCACCCACAATGC
This sequence comes from Ctenochaetus hawaiiensis, assembly GCA_029783645.1. NCBI lineage: Eukaryota > Metazoa > Chordata > Actinopteri > Acanthuriformes > Acanthuridae > Ctenochaetus > Ctenochaetus hawaiiensis. Next base: position 15,205,554 of record JAPZDY010000013.1, on the reverse strand, counting down.
CACTGGCATCAGACAGAGATTCAGGGGAAAAGATATTGCTCCAGTTTCCACTTTAGAACTGGAAAAATTATATTCCTCATTTATCTATGTTGTCTCATTATATGGTTGCAGTGAGTTTTTGCCCGTTTCAGGAGAAGCCATCGTCTCCACATTCCAGTCTTTTTCACCTCACCTCATGGGGGCAATAGTGCATTCTCTTTGTGGCTCCGCAGTACAATTGCCCGCTAGAAAATTACTTATACAAAGTCACAGCCAGTTCAACAGAAACTGCAATCTTAAACAGAAAAATTCAATCTTCTATCAATTGCTTATTCTTTTGAATATAGACCTATTTCTCTCTCACCCGGCTGCCTCTCAGCTCCTTGTTAAACCAAGCGGGTGTCTCTTCTGCATGACAAGTATTCCTCTGTAGCTTTTGTCTCAAGAGTCTCCAGACCATGAACTGCCGTTTTCAACATGACTACTTCTCTCAGAACCATATATAATTACCCTCACAGATCCAAAGTCGCTCCAAGGTTGGGTCTGAAAATTGACTCTCAAATTGACTTTGGAAGGCAAAGTCTCTGTTTTAGACTTGGTTCATTTATTACAGGGGATGTGATATAAACCAGGCTGGTTGGGATTTCCAGCAGTGTGTGGGTTTTAATATAGTTGTAATTAGTATAGCTGTGAGTGTGGTGCAAGAGGCTCACAGTTGAAGGATTTAGTAAAGCAACTCTGCACATGAAAAGACAACCTGATGTGACAAAACGCACACTTATACTCTCCATACTTCATGTATTTGAATAAGCTGAGTAAATAATTGAGAACTATAATGGGAAAATCCGAGGCAGTGAGGACAATAGAGATAAATCGAGCAGGAAAGAAGCAAAGAAAAAAGTGAAATGATCAAGAACAAAGGATGAGAAAATAAGAAAAGACAGCCAGACAAAGTAAGGTAGGAAGCAGTGTAGGAAGAAGAAAGCCCGTTCGAGTGGAGAGCAGGCATTGCCATGAGCTAAACTGAGTCTGGCGTTGGCGTCTGGCGCCGTACCGAGCTGGGGTTGACACTGGCACAGGCAGGGATGGAGGAGGTGCCAGGGCCGGGGAGCTAAGCCTGGTTTGGAGAGCTTTAGACAGGCATATTGTAGCAGACAGAGAGCCGAATCCCCTCTAACACCACGGCTGTGTGCTCTCATTGCTTCTCTCCTCACGAGAAAAAGGCTAAAGACCTCTTCAGATTATGTCCTGCTCTGCTAAAGTATTGCAGGTTTACAGACATGATGGAGAGCTGTATGCTCTCCTCTTGCACAACTGCTGGTCTTAACAAGAGGCGCATAAATTTCATTTAGATGCTGAAATGAAAGTTGTTTCGTTCATTTTCTCAAGAAAAAATAACAAGTTTTCTTTGGCTCCAGCTACTCAAATGTGAGGATGTGCTGCTTTTGTTTGCAACATGTGCAAATAAAGTTTATATATTTCGTTTTGGAATAAAATAAGAAATTTGAATGCACCTCCTTAGATGTTAAAAGACACTTTTCATATGTTCTTCACAAATGGATCAAAAAATTAAAAAATGAATCAAGAAAATAATCTGCTTTGATTTTTGATGAAGACGCAAAATCATTAGTTGCCTCAGAGTGCAGCTGCTCCCGTTAATAACTGTGTTAATGATACATGTTCTAAGGAATCTGATCAAAACTATATAAGAATAAAAATTGATTGATCTCTATTATGGACAAAAAGCATGCATATAGTCAATGTCTCATCTTTAAAAAACAGCTCTTTAAAATCGCGTCAGAAGTGGGCCACTTTTTCTTCGTCTCAAATATGCAAAAAGTCTCCGTCTCTTTGTCCTCGGTCTCTCTGCACTAGTAGTCAAGAATACTAAAAGCCGTTTGTATTATAGAGGGTATCTGAAGGTCAGTGGGCCAATTTGAGAGAATGTGTCTCAGTGTGTCTTTGTGTGCAGCCATAGTTTTATCCAAAAGGGAATCTTTAAGTAAAATTGCCATTAGACCCTCCACCACTATGCCTTCCTTTCTGCTTTGTGTAGTATTACATGGAGAGTCTTGAGAGTCCCTGCATGAATGCCTTATGTCTTCTCTATAACAGATGTGCCACAGCCTAGGGCCCCTCAGTTGTAGCTCGTTATGTGAATGTGTGTGTGTGTGTGTGTCTGTGTGTGTGTAAATGTGTGTGCGTGCTCGCGCAAGTGCGGGAAGACTGCACGCTATTCCCATTCGGAAGTCAGCAGGGAGTTTGCCTATAAACGGCACAAATAATAGGCACCCATTTATCTCTGAAGACACTCATCCATCAGCGTACACACACAGACACAAACTAACACACACACACACACACACAAACACCTGATGGTTTGCGATATCATTGCTGTGTTGTGCCAGAAGCACTGTCCTGTATACAGGCGTTAGTGTAAATGTCTGTCTCTGCACACACACAAAAGAGGAGTCATGTGACAGGCTGTATTGTCTCCTGTCACTTACTCTCTCTGGCTTTCTCGTTTAAAGGCTGTTACACTGTAAAAGCCCTGATGCACTCACTGACACTGTGTGTGGCCTCACCTAATGATGACCCTCCCGTAGGACACACAAACAAACCTCTGTACGGCCACCAGGAGAGTGTGTACAATCCCTGTAGTAGTCCATATGATCAGTTTCAACAGCTGGAATTAGGACAGATTGAGGGTTGAAGTCAGGGCTTGTCGATGTTGACGATGATATGTTAGACCTTAACTGCCTTACTTTAGTCTTAATAATGGGCTTGACCTGAATTTAAGCTCGACAGTGTACAGAGAGACCTGAGATGGAAAATTAATAATTCAAGAGGACAATAAATTCATCTTTATCTCTCCCCTCTTGTCTTTAAAGCAGCTATAAACTGAGATGAGCTCTGTGCAGTTTACTGGCATGATGTCACATGTCTCTGCGATGAATTCAGCAGAAGTTATTTGATGCTGCCATCTGGGGATGCAAAGGCATGAAAGTATAGCTTCTATGGTTATGGTTATAGCATGTGTGTGTCTGCATCTCTAGCCTTACATCTTTAAGTCTATTTGTTCTCAAACTGTCCTGTAATGATCTAATCTTCAGATTCAGGATCCAAAACGGTGAGTTATTCCTCACAACCCTTCTTCTGAACCCCAAACGGATGTAAAAAGAAGAAAAGGCTCATCTTTCCGCTCTGTTTATGGTCTTCATTCTGCTGTTTATGTAGTATTCAAGAGCCTTTAAACAGTCCATGAGATGAAAGAGAGGAGACAAGAGCGAGGCCTTGCTTTCCTCCATAATCCCATATTGATCATTAGGCCTTGAATAAACTGCCTACGCACTCACCAGAGCATCTATTGATCACAGCAACACACACACATACACACACACACACTCACAGACACAAACAGTCCTTTACCTCATTTACCAGAAGTAAAGTAAACTCTGCTGCCCAGCTGCAGCCCATCACTAAGTGACGGTTATATTGTGTGTGAAGGGATGAGATGGTATGAACGCTGCCAAACTGGAAAGTGAGCGAGTTCAACCCCCCCCCCATTAGGGAAATTAATTTTTCTGAAGCTGAAACAGATGAAAATTGGATGTGGTTTCTTTCTCACCACTAAATATGCAAAACAAATTCCAATGCAGATGTGAGGTGAGTTTTTTTTTTTTCGTCACATAATTGCAAGTCAGATAGTTTTTCCATCACGGATATTTTTATTTTAACAAACATGCAGTAACTTCACCAAGAATCCATAAAGGAGCAACGTTGCCAACCTTAAAGGTGCTTGTATGTA
>JAPZDY010000013.1:15188504-15201639 GCA_029783645.1 Ctenochaetus hawaiiensis | reverse complement strand
CAGATGTGATCAAAGTTTTTTTTTTTTCATCACATAACTGCAAGTCAGATAGTTTTTCCATCACGAATATTTTTATTTTAACAAACATGCAGTAACCTCACCAAGAATCCATAAAGAAGCAACATTGGCAAACTTGGAGGTGCTTGTACGTATGTGACCTCTGAGCTTTCTGTGCTGTGACATCAGGAAACAAATAAATAAATAAAAATGAGGATAAATACACAGTATACTGTATTACTTACTATATGTAGCTGTGTATAAAAACTCCACAAAAACCCTGCACTTTTTTAAAAAAAAGTATTTTCGTTTCCTTTTGTTCCAAAGACGTCTCAACACAACAAACACTGTGTGGGCACAAGTGATAGATATGAAACACTTTGGCATTATTTCTATTCATAAGTGAAATAATGATGGCTGTTGCTGCCAGCAATGACATGATGTTAATAATTCATGACAGAAAAAAGAAAAAAACGTACTCGACAGATGTGCCTCCTACTTGTATTCAAATATGGCTCTTTGAACAACAACTGTGGAACACATCCTCATCACCGGCAACCAAAAGAAACCCTTTTTCTCTGTTGTATTTCAGCGCACCTCGCTCCTTTCTTCCTCTGTGGGGGTGCAGAGATGGGATGCATGTTTTTAGCATCAGTGCAACTCTGCGTGAAATGGAATGATGGTGGAAAAAGTGCGTGTGTGTGTGTGTGTGTTTGGCAGGCCATAGGGTTTAGGACGTATGTATGAGATAACAAAGAATGGAAGGGCATTGTTCATAGCATTTTGTGTGTGTGTGTGTGTGTATTCCTGATTCTGACAATGCATACAGCGTGCTGACGTGCTGCAGGGTGACAGATTTTTCACTGTGTGCATGCATATGAGTTTATCCACACACCTGAAACTAGGTTGCTCCATCAACAACACTAATGCTAATATTTTATTCAACATATTGCTGCCACGTTTATTATGAGGAAGACGACGAGGGTTGAAAAAGAGGATAGGTAGGACAGAGAAAGAACGAAAAAAAAAAAAAATAGGAAAAACGCAGACAAGCTTTTGCACTTGCGTCAAGTTGAAAGACCTCTGTGGTCTTTGTTTCATCTCCACCTGTCTGCGTGTCTATTTTGGGATGCATAAGTTCATGTTTAATATTTAAAGAGCTGGATAGAAAAAAAAATATCTTTGTTTGACATTTTTCCACACTCACACACACACACAGAGTCCCCAAACATTAAGTTAAGCATACAGCTTCCTAGTGTGTGTGACCTTAGTTTGCATGAGTGTGTGCTCTCTGGCAGCGCCACGCTCTAATTAGCAGTCCTATTAGCACAGGTGTGGCACCTGAGACCACAGCGGCCTCACCGGGAGTTCCTCCTCGCCGCAGCGCGTCTCAACTCGGCGTTAGGAGAACCAGCCCTCTCTCTTGTTTGACAAAGAAATCACTGTGACATTTCATTTCGGAGCCCTGTGTTAATATTTTGTCATGTGGCGATGAAAATGAGTTTTGCTGCAGGCTCAGAATACAGAGTAACATTTGAGCCACACATTTCTTGGGAGGCAGAATGATCTGCAGAGTGAATACTAAAACATTTACCTTGGCGGCGATGTTTCTTTTAAAGAGAGGGTCGTAAAACAAAGATACTTTTAACTCACAGAGAGAGATATTATCAGTTAGCGCTCCTGAGCTAAATCTATGTTAAACAAGGCTGAGACAAAGCAGGGAGGGTGGTCGCTGGCCAAGATATAAATCTAGAAGTAGCTTTCTGACTTAAAATATCGTCGTTCTTATTTTCTTTGTCGCCATAAAGAACCCTCACTTTCATTACAAAAATAGCACATTATTTTCCCTCAAAAAAATATGAGAAATCTTCCACTATTGGGGGGGAAATTCTCACCTGTTTCCAAAGCATCAGCATGTTCAGGTGTGTTGTTTTGCCCTTTAAATCACCTGTTATTTTCCTAATGAAATGTATATTTTTGACACACTCACAGGAGCCTCTTTAAAGTGTATTAGCAAAAGGAAACAGGTGGAGTCACCTTAGTCTGATGCCAAAACTCTTGAAAGTTGTTAATTGCATGTAAAAATAGATAACTTTTTTTTTGTATGTTGTTTCTTCACTCCCCCGTCCCCATCAGTCCGTCCAAGTCCACCAGCTGAGTCCTGCTTTCTAATTGTGATGTTGATGGCGGTGGTGATGGTGGATTGTCCTCAGCTGCCTGGGGCCCGGTTTGGCAGGACGGTCACCTTGGCCTTGTGCCCCTCCAGAACTTGAGCAGCTGCCCTTTCTGTTGCTGCTCACATCCTTTCACAAGTGTGTTTGTCCGTGTGTGTAATATTGTAACTGTATCTGTGCCTGTTTCTTTCCTTTTTAAAGCTAAATCCAGCTCCTTAGAAATCTGTCTTTTCGGCTCACTCAGTGTCGTTTTATTACCCTTGTCGTTGTTTTTATGCTGCAGTGTTTTCTCTTTATGAGACACCTCACCTGCGCTGCTACGTTTCTACACTCCACTCACATGTTGTGTCATTATTGTGTCAGGGAAAGAGAGAGCGAGAGAGATGGAAAAGACAAAGTAAGAGGAATTTGATTGGAGTTTATTGAGCTGAAGGTTGATATGAATATCAAAACGTTTTCCACCGAAACCGCATGATGTTGCCTGTGGCGCCAGACACACACTGACAGGTGCTGTGTTCTGGTTTGTGTGTGAGAGTGTAAGCATGCGTCTCTGTCGCTATAGGATTGGGCGTGGCAGGATGTGTGGCTGCATGTTTCTTTGTGTCTGTTTTGGCTTGTTTTTTTGTGAGGTTGTGTAGTGGCAGACATGCAGTATGTTGTCTGTTTTAACACCATGTACTCACCCACCAGTGAATTTACAATGAACTGCAATCGATTGCAATATTTGGGCTGATCCACAGTTTATTCAAAGTTCCACCAAAAGTAAAGTTTAGCTGTGTGTTGTATTGCATTGATGCTTACAGAGTTTGGCGTACTCTCATAAATCTGTGTCTTCCAGAAATAAGACTGTTGTCACTTCAGTTATGACGACAAAGTCAACCAACCCTCCTGTGCTCCCAGTATGAATGGGATGCCTGACTTGTCAAGTAACTTTAGTGCTATATAATAATGTTTCTATCATTAACTACATATCTTTCACTTTTGTGTCTGTATTAGTGACTTCTCCAACTGTTACTTACTTTTCTTCAGTATCTTTACTTCACAAAAGATAAAACAAAAATCTCTATTTACTTAAAGATTTTTACTGAGAAAACAGTAAACAAATGCAGAAAACATTTAATATATGCTCATATATGTCAGTTTGGTTTACAGTGTTGATAAGATAAAAAAACTCAACAGTGTGTAGATTTTCACAAGACTTATACTTTGAACATGACTAACCGCTAGCCTGACATGCTAGTGTGGTGCTTAAATTCACTGAAGACTCAAAGAAAAAATGAAAATCTTTAGGAAAACGATAACCTTGAACTCATGAAAACCTACAGCACATCTTTGCAGAAGCTCCGATCAATGTCCTCTCTTGATCTTCCTGAACAGCACTAACACACTGTGGGCTTCTCCAGGACTTTGCCTTGCCTCTACGTACAGTAGGAGTCAGAAACACAACACTGTGTCAGAGCGCCCTCTTCATGGGACCACTGTTTTTTAGCTCTACATGTAAAATCAATGTGGGTTGCATGCATATTAACCCACCATTTCAGACTGTGACAGTGGGCTTCTGTTACTTAACACGTGTGACGTCTCATCCATTTGAATGAGGCCGGGCTCAGCAGGAGGTGTTGTGTTTCTGCCAAGCGGAACACCTCCTAAATTTCATGGTTGCTGTAGTAGGGGAGAAAATCGAGATAAAATATCAAAATGTGCCACCTTCACCTTAAAACAGGTTTTTGTATGGTTGTTGCGTTGTCATGCCACAGTGTTTCTGTATTAAACCAGTGTGTAGAGGAGTTTACTGAAAGAGGGAGTTCAGTGTCCTCATTATATTTCCTGTGACTCAGATTGATCGGATTGAAGATTGCAGAAAAGGTAATCCAATAAAGAAAATAGAATGATTTTAGAGCAGACTGTAACTAAACATAACATGACAGAGTAATGCATTAATGCATTACATAAAACACTGTGAGGATAATACTGAGGGCACATGGAACAACAACAACCAGCACTGAGCACTTTGTAACCCTGAACTGCAGCATTTGTAGTGCTCGTGTTTTTCCTAAAAGCAGATGAGAGACAGTACGTACACATCGTCCATCATATGTCCGCTAAAAGTCTGTGTATCTTGTGATTCGTAGCAAACAGAAACACAAATAAAGAGGACAAGTACAGCTGAAACTCAAGATTAGTGTTATTATCAGTGTGGTTGAGGATACATTTCTTTATAAATCATTATGATATGGCCATTATGAGTTTCCATCTTTGCTTTCCAAATGCCTTTTTTCATCAGACAACAGTTAAAAAACCCAGAGTCATTTAGCGATTAAGTTATAGAGTAAACCAAGCAAATGTTCTCATTTAAGAGACTGTGACAGCAAAGAATTAGTAGCTGTGTGCAACTAGTGACATGAAATGTATTTATGATCAAAATCGTCATCACTTCCCTCCATTCAGTTGAATTATGGCTCATTTAAGCTGCAGTAAGAACATAAAAAGCTCCAAGATCAATCCAAAGCATGATAAGAGTCGACATCACACAGTTACCCGCCATAAATATGACATTTAGCTTTCATCTAAAACACCTCGCTTTCTGAGGACAAACAGGGAAAATGTGTGACAAAGCTGACAACTGGTTTCTGAAACGATCTACCAAATGAATGCACTCTACAAAAGCACATCACACTGACGGGACACGAGGGAATTCTTGATCTATACCAAACATCTCCTCGTTCCTCACTGACTCACTCAACTGTGGCAGGAGCATGTCAATGATGGCGTACAGCACAAGACGTATAATCCCCTCTCCAGGGTGTCAGAGTGATCCACTGGCTGAAATGGGAGCTCGTGGGTGCAGCGTCTGCCCTCAGATAGATGGCACTTTCATCCAGCTGCAGCAGGGGGCACTGTGGTGTCACTGTTCGAGTTTGTGCCGTCTCACCAGCGAGCAGGGTCAGATTTCTGTGTAAGAAGGAAAACCTTGTTCTACGCATTGCCAAGTCACTCTCAAAATTAACTATAAAAATCCTTCCACATTAAAGGGAATCTTGTGATTATGTAATGTTGTATCTGTTTGACTCAGGACATTTTTAGATCACACAAAGTTAAACTATTTTAAATGTTATTTCAAGCCTTAGCTGATGCTGTTCTCCTAAAAGTGAGGAATGAAGGGGTTTTATCCTTCAGTCATTGGTTACAGGGATGGAACCATGTCCTTTGCTTCTCTGCATGTCAGGAATATCACATTACCCTGCGGCTGAAGCATGTCTCTGTATTCAGAAGCACGTTGATGACTCGGGGTATTCAGCAGCACCGGTCCATATCCTGAGAGCTTCATGCTTTGGAGATGTTTATAGATTCCTTTAGAAGGCAAGTTGAGGGACTTCTCATCACAGCAGGAGTAACTCAAAACTCCTCTGCTTCATCCCCTTTTTCAGGGTTGATCATGCTTCACACAGATATGCATGACACTGAATTTGCGGAGTTAAATATTACAAAGCTGTGAAGCTGCAAACTTGAACAAACTTGTTGGGGGATGTGGGAGGCTGAATTTGCTCAGAGAGCTCATAAAGTTCTGGAGTTCTTCGACATGCTTTCATCAGGAATAGCAGAAAGCAGCCTTTGCTCTTTCTCTCCCCTGCTGTCACCTTGATGTAGAAAGAGTGGGAAAACTGTTCTCCAGAGGCAGACTGGGAGGGAGAATGTACCATTTATTATCCACCGTCCCCTCCTCTTCCTCAGCTAGTTGACTTACACCATGCGTGAAATGGCTCCAAATGGATTCCCTTTGTCTGTTTCTCAATGCTGCTGTTTTACATTAAGTCTGGCCTCTATGGGCAAACACTATGGAGTCACATAAGGGGCATTAATACTTTGAGCTTAATTTTGAGCTATAAAATGATGTTCACAAAGAATTTCACAGCTTGGAGTTGTATATCATGTTTTGCATACACATGAATGCGTAATAAAGTTTTGCAGCTGTTGAATGTATTCTGCGAACAAAAAATGGAAACAGATATGTATTGTTTTAAAAAAAAGTTTAGTAGCTGTTGAAATATTTAGTCTGTGTATAATTAAAATTTACGCTGGAGTTTTTTCATTTATGACGTTTCCATGTCAGAAAGACGGACACACACAATCCCTAACTTTCTATGCAACCCTGAAGTTTCAAGCTTACAAGTTGTGAGCTACAATGCAAATATGGACCATATTACTGACCTTCTAACCATCTTTAGCAGATTCAGTGAGTAGGCCGTATATAAAACGGTGAACGATCAATGTGGAGAAGAAAAAAAAATGTCTCCAGTTAATAAGAAACTCAGTTTGGGTGGAAAACAATTCATCAACAAAGGAAAAAGCAGCATAAATATGAATAAATTAAATGCTATGGGGCAGACACATACAGTATTGTCAGTGGGGTACATAATGTATAAATACGTGGAAGCGTTATTAGTGTCCAGTTCATAGAGGACAGTGTAGAGGGGAGTGGGGGACAACAATGATGCACTTGGCAGTGTTTTCTACCCTCTGCAGTGCCTTTTTAGTCTGAGACAGAGCATCTTCTTGGGTCTCCTAAAGAAGACACTGCTAAGCCTTCATCACAAAAGTGTGCTGAAGGAAGGTCCGCAGAGATGTGAACACACAGAGACTAGAAGTTAAACACATACTCAGCCTCTGTCACACTGATACAGGTGAGAGAGTAAGTGCCACCATTATTAGCATCACTATTAATTAACTATAGTGATGATACGCTGTTCAATAATAAAATGTCTATATTTTTATAATTTTTATATGTGTTAAAGTTTACCAAGCACCACAATTTAGATAAACTAAATAATAGGTTTCCTTTCTAAAAGTTATGGTTGACTTGTGATACCTGAATATACATCAGACCGGCATACAAGAAAGAAGCACAAACAATAAGCTTAGTTATAATTGCAAGTAACCGTAGCTAACTCAGAGTCTCTTATATAGTAATGCCCATACAGATGGAACTAAGGTTACAAATCATTGACATGATTTGATTCCTGCTATTTGTGTCGATACAACTTCTAACGAAGGCTCAGTTTACTGACAGTAGTTCTGCTTCACAGTCCATTTCCATAAAATATACCAACAACAAAGGTAAACTCTACACTATCTTTGCAGTTCATATACAAGAAATAAATGTGTTTGATAGAAACAGGAAATCACAGCTAACTCACTTCAAAGGACCCATCAGCCTCGTCGTCACACTCAATTTGTCCACGGACAAAAATTTCACAACATAATCTGTGAGGGGCAAAACTAAATAAAGAGAGGTTGTGTATGCAGGTCTTAGAAAGTTTCACACAGACTTTCCACTTTAAGATCATCAGAGTTTTAGGTGAAACAACAAGAACAACAAGTCTAGGCCTGTTTAAAATCTCTTAAACTTTTGTTCAGCTATTTTAAAATTACTTCTGCATGCAATAAACTTTTTCATAAGTTTTGTGCAATTTAAACTATTTTCATAAATGTAGACAATGTTTCTACAAATGCAGCATCTTATTACACATTCAAATTTTTTTTTTTTTCACATGTCCACAAAATGTAACATACAACTGCAGGCTGTAGATTTTGTGTGAACGTCGTTTTACAATTTCCCAGCGTTATCGACCCCCCCGTTTGACTCTATAGCGTACAGACAGCACAGTACGTGGTTCAGCCTGCTTTGGAGCAGCAGCCATACTGTAAAATATATAACAGCCTTGGGACACAAATCACACACTCACAGAGCTCACCTAAACTGTTTGTGTGAGCGTGCACATAAATCTGATTTTCTCAGCCGGGGATTGTGTGTTTGTGTGTGTATATGTGCGCTCTGTGGTTCAGTAAGTGACTGTGTGTTACTGTATTTTGGATGAACTGCACTGTCAACTTTTTAAGCTCAGAAAGTTTCTGCGCCCTCTCTGTTTTACTCGGTTTCTTCCCAGCTGATTTGAACAGACCTCAAAGGACTGCTCTTCCTTTCTTTAGGAAGAGAATGCTGTTGATAAAGTTGTAGAAGACATGGATGGGAGCAAATCACTATTATCAGTCACGCAGATGGTTTATACATTAGTCTTTCAACTCATCCCTTGTACTGGAAGACCGTCTCTTCCTCTGTGAGGAAATCTCCACTCGGTGTACTTTAGAAAACTTCCCTGCAACTACAGTACTTTTTAAAGCCCTAAGCCTTCTGCCTCTCTTCTCCCATCGCACATCTTTGAAGCATCACCCATCGGCGATACTACACGGCTCTGAGAGCTTACACATCCAAAGCCTAATGGCTCAGCGCTGGTTAACTTTCAGGCTTACACTCCTGTTGATGAACTCATGCAGCCATCACTGCTGTCTCTCATCCCTCCTAAAACCTGCATTGTGCTGGTGAGGTTTTAGAGACGAGGAGAGTGAGGATTGTCAATTGATAGGAGTCGGAGAGAGCGAAGCTTGGTGAGAAGACTTGGGAGAGAAACTTGTTAATAGGCGTCTTACCTAAAGCCAAAAACTCTGGGATAATGAACTTTGTAGCGGAGAGACACATGTGCATAGACAGTGTCAAGCAGATTTAAAGGCTCTTCTGAGCAGGATTTACCATTTCTACCACCTACACAGTGTCAGTCAGGGTTATGTGCACTCATGGAACCCTGACTGACACTAAGTTATGCCGTACCTTGGCGTAATTCACACACCCCTGACTGAGACTGAGTGGCATTAAGACGGAGAACATTTCAAGATCATCTCAGTGTTTGTACTTTCTAAAGCAATCCCGATTAAGGGCAGTCATACAAATCCAACATGACACAAAACACTATACTACACAGACATCTACTTCAGCTTGATAGGGTAAGAGCTGTTAAACCATAAAGTTGACATTGTGCCGATGCTGTGTTAGCGATGTGGACATGTTCCATGACTTACCTGCGACTGTTAAACCCAATGGGGCTTGGTATGATGTGGATGATAAAATGGCCTCGGCTCAGTGTGTTAACCTCTTGCCTCTGCTGTATATGATGCTATACCTCAGTGTGTAGTGGCTCTGACAGAACTAACTGCTAGCCATCTATAACTGTGTCCGCTGCATGTGTTGTGCCTTTGGCCCAGATACCTGTTCAATAAAGAAATCAGGTGCTGTAAAACACGCAGCTTTGTCTCAGATATGAACAAAAAACAATAGGAAGCAATTATTTCAAATTATATCATCGACATAATTGACATGTATATGTGAAATGTATTTTCATGAATTTTGCTGATGTTGTTTCCATAAAAACATTCCAGCAAAGTCTCACATTTGCTGCTGTTTTATGGCCTTTAAAAGTCCAGCTGACAGGCAGGGCTATTTACCGATCAGCCTGCCGTTGTGTTTTACAGCAGCTGATTTCGTGATGACCCTCAATTTTGTAGATGACTCCATTGTCCCAAAGATGCATTACTGCATTTTTTTTTTTTTTTGCCACCTATACCAGAGAGGCTTGGACATAAATCGACTTGAGAAGAAGGAGTTTTCTGCCCTGCGGTGGACTGGATTTTTATTGCCATACACGAGGAGCTTATTGGAGGGATCTTTGTGTGTGAGGGTGAATTTTATGGCTGATTGAGTGTATTGGAGTAGTCGTAAAACTAAGTGGAGGAGACCTGTCCTCATGGTGTTAGTGGTGGCTGCACTTACTACCTGTGTTATGTTAGAAATAGTAAAACGGTGCCACAGAACCCTCTCAGTTTGTTTTCCAACAGAGCAACATGTCTGATAAATGCATTAGATTCTGTAAAGCAGCTTCAGTTTTGCACAAGAACAACATGTTTATGTCTTCAGGGGAATTAAATGAGTTTAATGCCATTTCATTGATTAACAAAGGCAACCAAAGGTATGAAAGGAGACTAGTGTTGAACACCTTCAAAATCAACTGTGGTTTCTGGTAGAAACACTGAAAGTAGCTGTGTTTGTTTACTAGAAAACTCTACAGGGCATCTTTAGGTTTTCTCACTCATCTTGGCCTCACACTGGAATCTGCAGCCTGAGAGCAGGAGACAAAAGGAGGGCACAAGTGGGGAGGTGTTGCTCAGCCGCAGTCCATCACACCTCTCGGTGTTCTCACGAGCTCTGGTGGGCTGTTTACCTGTGAGGACCCTGTGGCACGACGACAGCAGGTCTGGCTTCAGATGAGACAGTTTGCATGTTCGAACCACATCGTGGTCAGAGCCTTTCCGTGTCATGACAAGCCTCTGCTGTTTGTGCTGTGGGAGCTTCACTTCCTTTGTGTAACAGCAAACATGAACTCACTACATTTGTAAAAGAAAACAGACACATTGTGGAAAGAGACACGGTTGTGCAGCTGTGATTTAGAGTGAAAACAACCTATTTTAAGCCATAACGTTCATTTTTTTTTAAAATGCAGATCACCTCAACTTGAACATCAATTGTATAAATGAAATAAGGCAAGCAGGAAGAGAGTCCTGTGGGTGTTTTTATGGGTCACAGCCCTCCCTCATGTATTCATTCACTCTTGTTTTTTATCTACACACCCACACTTGATCCTTTGGTCACAGCATCTCTTTCATCTTACTCTAAAATCTGTTGTTTTTTCTGTTTCTCTCGGACAGATTACAGTGCAGCACTGTGTAGATGTCCAGAGGTTGATGATTAGGTTACGGTCATGGTATTAGCATGGAGCTGAATTGGGAATACTCCACACCTCATTTCTCTGCCCACACAGCCCACTGATAGGAGGCCCACTATGCATCAAATGGCTGTAAATGGCTCTCAGATTGCTTGTCTTATCTGGGTGAGCAGCTCCCCTCATGCTCTGTATAACAAGAGTGTGTGTGTTTTACAGAACTGTGTGTAAAATCTCTGCATTTCCTCCGATGTATACGCTCTCGTCTGTACATTTCATACCTTGATTTTCTTTGTCTGCACGCTCTTTCTATGCACCGGCGCCAGCGTTTGTTTGTGTTTTTCCTGCATAATTCATATGTTTTCTGTATGCATGTATGTTTGTGCACGTGCGAGCCGACGCTTGTTTACCAGATTGCTGATGTGCTCGCCGCCCTGCATATCTAACCTCCCCCTCCCCCGCTCGTCTACATGAGCTCATGCTACTGATAAAGAGCTGTGATAACACACCCTATCACATCAAGCGAGCCATAGACGGGGCTTGGAGGGAGAACTCCATCCTTCCTTCCAACACTCTCTCTCTGTCTCCCTCTCTCATCCTTCTTTCCACCCATCCCCATGTTAAACCAATTAACAGTAATTACCGGGCCACCCCAGGCGCAGCTTCTTTCTGCTGGCTCCGCTGTTTTGTCCTCATCACCACGCCGACACGAAGGGAGGCTCTGAGATGTGTCGGGAAGCAGGTCATTACCGTTTATTAGCTAAGGGAGGCTGATTTCCCCTGATGGGCCCTGTAGGAGCCCGGTAAAGTTTGGCTGTTTGGTCATGCAGTTGACTTCTCACATCAGTCCACGTTTGATAGTTTTTAGAAAACTGTTGTAGTGTTATTGTCACTTAAAGCACAGATGGGTTAAGGATGGATTTTTGTGAGGTGGATGAGCTTGAGTCTGTGGACTGGTGCAAACCAATGATGGTCATTGTTTGGATCAAACCTGTTTTCTTTTGAGCTCGAGAGAATCACGCCATATTTTCTTTACTTCAGTACAGACAATGCAGTTTAAAGTAGAGTAGGGGCTGTTAGGGAATTTCCCTGCATTTGATCTAGTGTAATCTGGGATAGGCTACACCCTCCAGAGAATATAGGGGTCATTTAAAGTTATATCTCAAGGCAATTTTGTAATTCATTTCATGTTCTTAAATGTTCAGAAATAAAGTGGTGTCATGGTTAGGAAGGTTCACTTGAGAATCAAATGAATGACTCTATTACATGAGGATGAGGGGCAACAATCCGTCTCATCCTGTCTCTCTAATGATCAACAGTAAGCAGACTCTAATGTAATGGGCACAATGATATGAAAATACTAAACTCAGCACGCTCTGATAAAAACAAATCAGACCAAAGGCAGGCTTGATTTTGTTGTGATGGATCGTCTCGCGCTGTGGAAGTTGTTTTTCACACACTGCAGGAATGAATGGCAGACAATGGCTTCCTCTGAAGGGCGGAAAACGAGCCCTGATATCTCCATCAGTGCTGTAACTGTGCAGACTGGAGCTGTCAGATGTCTGACTCCGGTGTTTACACTCCTCTGGACAGAGATCATTTGGCTTTCTGTGCTTATTGCTCTCTGAAATACTGCACACAAAGAGCTTACAACATGAATATGCTGAGGTCAAGTGCTCCTTTCAAAGATAATTATAAAGTTGCTTCTTTAACTGTATAACTGTATATAACAGGCTAATTGGAAACTCAGTAACAAAATATGTATAAGAATAAAGGGCATTATGCTGAATGTCAAATGGTAGCGTGCAAAACAAAGCTAATTCCTTTTATTCCTTAAATCTCACACTTTTTCCTCCATTTTAAGTTTTTGAAGGACATCCATCATCAAGTAAAGTTATTTACAACCTTTCTTTGATCCAACATTAAAAGAGGGGAGACTCCTTGGAGCAAAATAAATGTTTAACCAAATGGAAAATGGCTGTTTTGGTCACTGGATGAGGTTTCAAAACCGTTACTTGGGATTTCTAAATTTGGGTGTCACCTCACACTCCAAGCCGCACCGCTATTATGCAGTGCTGATGAGGCTCAAATTACTTCTTGCTTATCATTTGCGTCTGAAAATTAGGAACAATTTGGTGACATTTCATAGCAACACAAGTAGTAGGTCGTTAATATTCAAATGAGCCATTCAGCGCACGAGACACAATCAATCGGTCACAGATCACACATTATCCCAACAATGAGACACAATCAATCATGCTTAGCAATTTGCCTAACCCGTAATCACAGTATATGCTGATGCCCGAAGTTTACTTGAATACAAATGAGTATCACCCCTCCTCCCTTTTTTTTTTCACT
>JAPZDY010000013.1:15138118-15188404 GCA_029783645.1 Ctenochaetus hawaiiensis | reverse complement strand
CTCCCATTTTTTTTTTTTTTTTTTTTTTTAATACAAATACACACACAGACACATAAACACCCACTTGATTAATGAAGGTGGTTTTGAGACGGTGAGGAGTGCAGGAGGTCGCCGCTCTGTCACGTCCCCTGGCGACACATCCCATAATGAACTGGGTGGACTTTTTTTATGTACACAATTCCGGTTGACACTTGACACATGGTTATGAACACACATATGATTTGCACACACACACACATAAAAAACACACAGACATGCCCCCACGCCCTGCTGCGTCTCAGGGACCATGATCTCATCATGTTAGAAATCACCCAATTGCCAGCATGGGGTGGGCACCTTTCTCCTCAATTATTTACAGGCCTTTTATATTGGGAGTCTTGATATTGGTGGATGATGCCCCCCATGCAATTATGTCAGCTTCAATAATAGATGAGTTGGGCAGTGGGGAGTAGGGGGCTGTGGGGGGGTGGGGTTTGGTGCCCGTTCACCAGCTTGGGTTGGCTCACCAGCGGAGATGGCATAGTAACATGATCTGACTGGTGTTTGGGAAAAAAAAAGGTACTTTTCTCAATGGTTTCACAGAGTGACTGCAGACTGGAGTGTGTGTGTTTGTGTTTGACAGGGAAGGGTGTCATGAGAGCCTTTAGCTGTGTGTGTGTGCGTGTGTGCATGTGCGTGTGCGTGTGCGTGCAAGAATTCCTGGTAATAATTGCAGCTCTCACCTGTCCATATGTAAAAGGCAGTGTGGTGCGGCTCCCATTGATATCAAGCCTGTGACACACACGCACACACACACACATAGACACACACACGCACACACAAACACAAAGAAACATGCACATGCCTGACCTTCTGCCTTTGCATGTGTTTTTTGTGTGTGCGTGCAAACAGTGTGTAGATCCTGGTGTGTCTGGTTAGTATGCCCCCCTTGTTTTTTTGAGAAAATCCATCTGTCGACTAGTTTGTCAGCCCTTTCTTTCTCCCTCTCGCATACACACACAAACACACGCACACACACAGACTCAGGTTGAGGTTCAGCTCATGTCTCCCAGCTGCAGGTGGCTCAGAGGCCTTCTGGCTGCAGGGCTGGAGGGGAGCACTGACCTGTGAAAACCTCCAGCTCCAGACTGCTCGCTCTTGTCTCCTGCTAATTCAATAAACGCAGCTCAGATAGACTCCAGCCAACATCTGTGAGCGCTCACGCATCCTAGAGGCCCCACTTGGAGCCACCGGGGCCACCGTTTACGCTCAGTTGCCCCTTCACTTAAGTTTTAGGCCAGAACAAGCAGTCGTTTAGTGGCCAGTGATGCTACTTAGAGACATCGCTTCAGAAGTTAACTGCAGACAGGTGCAACAGTATCCATCCTTCTTTTGTTCGTTTATTCAAAATGCTACAATATCTAACTTATTATTGTGATTACAGTTTAACTCATCACACAAAATTGTTTGTATTTTCAATCAATAGTCTCAAACTTGAAATAATTAACAACAAGATACAACTGAGAAAAGCAACAAATTGTCGTTTTTGAGAAGCTCGAACCAACGTTTCACTCAGACAGAAAACAGCACATTTTATAGATTTTATAGAGAAGAAATTCAAAATTTTAGATTACTTTTTCCACGATGGAATGATCAGCACTGAATGGCTATATAGCCAGCGTATGTGGCATGTTGTTATTCATCATAGATATGGAGTTCCTAATGTATCTGAGATCAGAAGCATGGTGTTGCTCATCCTCTTCTCTTTTCCTTCTGTCGTCCCTCTGATAAGGGAAAAAAATGGCGGAAAGGGGAAAAAAAAGATGTCTTTGTCTCAGGATGCAGGGTGGAAAAAAAAACAGAGAAGGAGATGTATGTGTATGTGTGTGCATGTGTGTGTAGGGGGCGATGGCGGGGGGGGGGGGGTGCAGGAGGAGGAGGTATCAAATTACCTCCCTCCCCCCTCTGCTCCTTATGTTGTCTCCTGGTTTTATCAGCCCTCTGCACCTCCAAATTAAATTTGTCCAGAGTAGGGGTGAATAGTGGGATGTTGGGGGGGACGGAGTGTATGGAGGGAGGCCTGCCTTCTTTGCTCCATCAGAGCAGAAGGGGCCCTCAGAGGAGCCGAGCCGGCCAATGACGATGACAGACCCGATGCAATCAGAGTTTGGGCCTGGGTCTGAGCGAGTCCATGTGTATGTGTGTATGTGTGTGAGATGGGGGGGGGGGGGGTGAAAGGAGAAGTCCAGATAAAAAAAAAAAAAAAAAAAAGTGCACCAACAGTGGGGCCCTTAGGCTGGACCAAGTGCATGCTTTCTGTCTTCTGTGTGTGTCCACTCACAGAGAATTGATTCATCCCTCCTGTGAAAGCTGAACCCATCAATAGGAGCATCTCTGAATATGGTTTCCTGGCTCGGTGCGAGCTGAAGTGTCTGTCAGAGGAGCGGACAGACAGCAGATGAAAGCGAAAACATCCTCTCAGGGAACCTTAAATGAATGCTCTCGAGTCGCAATTGACAGGCTCCCTCAAGAACACAGTAACAGGCAGTGTAAAAGATGTTCGGCACATCTGTTCTGGATTTGCAGCAGAGCTCTCTCTCTCTGTTCGACATTATTAAGGCCTCTTTGTTTTACAAAATTGAACTTGAACTTCAAATTCTTTCAAGTTCAACAAGTTCATACACAGCTGAATTTACAGGTAAAAAAATCAAGAAGTGAAATTATTAGTTGAATAATAAATCAACAGAAACTTACCGTTTAAAAACTGTTTTGATGATTTATTAATTGTTAATGTAATTTCTTTAATTTTTAAGAGAAGTTGCACAAAAAAACTGAATGAGAATGTTTGCTCTTTAATAATTCTTTTGTAATATCAAGTTCAACTTCTCTGGCTTTTGGGAAATTGTGGTGAATTTATGTTTCCCTTTTTTAAAAAAAATTCGATTAGTTTATTTGAAAAACAGCAGATTTATTAATACTGAAAACAATTAAAGTCATATTGCATCCATAGAAAATTCTGTCTCCTGTCTCTACAGGTGCACTCCTTATAACCATCAATACGTTTGTTTCACTCTGCACTGGGACATGGAATAACAGCATGATATATTCTATATGAAAATAAACACTGCCAAATGGCATGTGATTGAATTTTTCAGACCTCATAAACACATTTAACAGGTACACTCACGTCAGCCTCACGTCCCACCCTAAATGAATAATCTCTCCCATAACAGAACCTTGTTAGCTGTAAATCTGTAGCAAAGATGGCTTCTTCTCTCACTTCAACCAGGTGTTAGAAGACTTTTTAATTAATACAAGACCCACTGATGGATTCATGCAAATTTTCCTGAGTATTAATATCCGAGCTTAGCTTCTAATACTCTCTTCAGTTCTCCCAGCACCTGTGTGAAAGTTATTTGAAGTTGCCTTAGCAGAGGAAATTCCTTGCAGACAGTAATTCGCCCTGCATGCTTAGCACCTCTTCACCCGAACACATTTAGCTTTTAGCATCCCCTTGTGAAGAGTCTCCATCAGCTTTAGTTGGATGCTGCCTGGCTCTATTGTTTGCCGTCTTTTGGCACCTTCTCGTCAGGCAATCGCCGTGTGAATACTGCGAGTTTAGCTCGGCGTTTTGTTTTGTTTGCTTTCATTCGTTGTTTACCCAGACATCTCAGCGAAAAGGTCGATTCCCTATTGGGCCCCCCTTTTGTAAAAAAAAATAAAACCAAAACAAAACAACAACCAGACTGTTTGAACCCCGGCATCTGACAGCTACAAGTACCGCGCCTCCAATTTCTATTGTCGTACATAGTGTAAAAGCAGAAAAGAAGCTTTTGTGGGATGTGAATCCTTCAGCATAAAGGTTACTCTTAATTGACAAAGCATCAGTGGGGCCTTTGACAGTTTCAAAGCATTCAGCCTGCTGTTGAGATAAGAGGCAGTGTTACCAGCTTTGAGCTGTGCAGTGTGTTGGTACAAAGAGCTATAATGAGCCGCTGGTATGCAAACACACACGGCCTCCCGCGCGCACACACAGACACCCAGCCGCCCGAAAGAAAAATACACACCTACGAAATGAAACACGCACTCACACACATATATATACTCCCTGGTTGGCTGGTGCCCGTTGATGAATGAAGCGAGAGGCCCAGAGTGCGAGGCCCTGCCTGGCTGACTGATAGAGCCATTGATTCTGGCACCCTCTCTCACTCTCTTTCTCTAACACACACACACACACACACACACACACACACACACACACACACACACACACACACATGTGCGCCTCTCCTATCTAGAATGTGACAATGTGTCTTTTCAGACCTCTTAATCGGCCCGACGTTGACTAATTGAATTCATTAACCGCGTGGCCACAGGCCGCTCATTGTGCTCCCAGTTATTTACAGGTCCATTTAAAAAGCAACAATACAGAGGAAATGTCAGGTTATTGTATGAATGACATTATGTGTAAAGCGCAAACTGCGTGTGTCTACATCCTGCGTGTGCGTTTGCATTTGAGCGATATTTTAAATACACACATGTACTGTTAAATAGCCATGAATGATTTAGTGTGCAGCCTTAAAAAGGAGCAGAGGAGAACCCCCCCCCTTTTGCTCCAATTGACTTTGTTTTATGGGCAGACGATGACAAAGAAAATGAATCATAACCTACTTAACGTATTGTGTGTGTGTGCGTGTTTAAGTGTGTGTGAATGTCGGGCGGGGTTAACCAGCCTATAGGAGGAGGTGCACCCTGGGGAGGGCTTTTATTCCAAGGCAAATAAAATCCTACATCAAAATCCTAAGCATGGTTTCAAAAGCCATCCCCCAGGCCTACTTAAGAAAATATCACCGCCGCATATTCCAGATCCAGGGAGTTTTTCAGTTCTGGGAACGGCTTTCCCTCCCTTCTCTCCTGTTATTCCACAGACTAAGAACTATTTGGACGTGTCATGAAATATGCTTTTCTTACCCTCTCATTAGTTTTCTGTGATTTATTGAATTAATTTCAAGAGTGTAACATGCTGGAATAACACGTTTTGGCATTGCTTTGCAGTCTCGCAGATTTCAAGATGTCCTTGATTGTATTATGGTTTTAAAAAGGCCTCGTTCTGCCTTTTCACCCTGACCCACACCGGCGTTTCTTTTAATAGCTGAGAGCGGTGTGGGTGTTTTATGCTCGTGTCAATCAAACTACAGTGTGACAGAAGTTTAATTATGTAAGTAAGTTTAATTACGGTGCTCTGATGTTTTTATTCGTTTCCTCCTGTTTTAATTTAGACGTGTTATGTTTTGCAGAGCACAATAACCTCATTTGTGTGTGTGTGTCTTTCTCTCTCACTCCTTCAAACACATTAAGGGTCAGACAGCATGCCCTGACCATGTCACAGCCTTATGCTTAATTTAGACTTCCCATGATGCCGCTCTGTTCAGGGCACGTCACGGATGCTCGGCAGGGCAGCGCCAAATGGGGCCCAGGTGTGTGATGGAGCTCTATCGTCACTCAGTAGATTTTTTTTTTCCTTTTTACTGCCAGATAAACACACAATCTGTCTCTCTCTCTCTCTCTCATGCTCAAAAACACAGTCACAGCCCTGTGTTTAAAAACCAAACCATGGGCAGCCAAAAACAGACTGTCCTTGTATTTTTTTTTTTACACGTTTTAACCCAATTTTCTCATGGTGGACCACAGGAAGTGGGTCAAGGGGTCAAATGGTTAACATGCTGGATGGGATCACCCCAGGGTCGGTCCGGGTTAAGGCTTTTCTGAGGGGTGGGTGCTGGAGCGGGAGAGAGGTAATGTAAGAATGACAGGGGACAAAGGAGGAAGTGCTAAGAGAACAACTCTTGCGTCACCTTGAACCCTGGTTCTGAGTGGATTTAGCACCCAGTAATTAATAACCCTTTAAAAGTGCTTCATGGGAAAAGAAAGAGATGAAACATACAAACAGTTACAAGTAGTTTGAGTGGCGGAAGAGGGGAGAAAAAGGGCAGTTTTGAAGGCATGCACATCTCTTCAAGCCCAATTAACTGCAGGAATATGAGCCCAGCTTAGGGCCCCGAAAGCTGCCTCACAAAACCTCCTTAGCTGTGTTAAGCGGAAGCCACGTGCACACTAAAAGGATTTTAGAGGTTAGGTGTTGTAACTGAATAACCTGCCTATGTGTGGAACATTTTGCCTAAAGCAGTAATTTGTCTAATGAAACTGAGCCGCTCCGGACAGACATGGCCATCTGTTATTAGGATTACAGGACAGTGGACACCTTAGTGCCAGGTAGGTACGGCTGCGAAAATGATTATGGGATGAATACAAACAAAAGAACCTTGTGTCACGGACAAAGACAAGAGGAGAGACGGTCAGACAAGAATGCAGACATCTGCTCTTTCATAGGAAATTATTTCAGTGAGGCGTGATGGCGTTATACGGTTTAACATGAGAGTGATGGACGCGAAACAGACAGATGGATTAAAATGCTGAAAGGTGGGCGCTCAGGTTTCTTTAGTAAAACATTTGGTGTTTATTCAGTGGGTTTGGAAGTTTTCATGTTTCTCTATGGGACAGATATTTGCAGAAGCTCTTTTGGCCAAGTTTTAGTGTAAACGCAGCTACTGTGCAGACGAACTCTGCTTCCTGTTACAGAGTTTCTTCACACAGGTTGGCAGCAACTGCGAGAAGTTTGACCCTGATGTGACTCGAACACACAACCTCCTGATCTGAAGACAGACACACTAATGATGCACCAGAGTCTTCTTGGTGGAGGTTTTAACCCATAACTACTAGCTAATCTAGTTCCCATGGGAATAGCAACAGTTGTGTGGTACGGTTGTGAATAAAAGGAAAAAAGCTAAAACAAAAGAAAAACACATAAAACCCAACTTTAATAGGCACCAAAATAATTCAAATCAGTCATGGAAACTCTCTGTATTTCTAAAAATCTACCACAGTTCAGAGAAAAAATGCCAACTAATGGATTTGAAGTCCACATAGGTTAAGAAAAGAGCCATAAAGTTTTAGAACCAAATTAAACTGGAAAGTCATTGCACTGTATTTTTTTTAGTTTCGAGTCCTGAGGTTCATTTTATTAACTAACCCAAACTACTTTACTAGCCCTAACCAAACTGCTGTGAAATAAACAAAGCTGAGTATAATGTATTGGGAAAATATGACCCTAAAAGCACAACAGTTAGGAAATGTAATATATTAGACTGTTTTCCAGGAGCCAAACGTCCTTGCTGTACTTGAATACAAGCTTTGTGTCAGTCAACCCCTTCTCTTTTCCTTTCATCCCCCCAAATCCCCCTCTGTTTTGTCAAGCCACTAAAATCTGTTGTACTGAATCTGCAACCATAAATTCCGTCTTTGTTTTCTCTGATTTTACTCCTTTGCTCCTTTGCCTCCTTCTTTCACTGTTCCTCCATTTAAAGTGCTGCAGTGTTTTTCTCATCATCCGGTAGGACAGTACTAGAACACATCTGCCGCCTACTGTTCATGAACCCAATACATTCGCCGTGCCAACTCCCATTTTTGGCTGCTTCTCTTCTCTCTTGCACATGTGCAGTGAGCGTACAGTTATGCTGCGTTAGATCCTTTCACCAGCTGTTTAACTATGAATGCCTACTTGTGTGTACAGAGAATTCAAATGAGGCGGTTCAGATTCGTGCCGTAGCAATTGATGGTCATTTGATTGCTACTATAGAGTCTTGATATTGCTTAAAGGCGGCAGACGAGTACACCATTTAAAGATGATTAGGAATACAGATGCATTTACATGTGCATAAACACACATGCGTGCACAGTCATTCATCATAAATTGTGGCCTTATATCCTTATGCAAACTACCACATTATAGGTAAACAGTCCATTCCAGCGGTAACCTCTCTCCATAACAAATAGCTGCCCGCTGGAGGGGAGCTCATATAAATACCTATTAGAACACCCAATTGTCTTTCTGCCAGCACAGGGAGGGCGCCCGGTTGGCTAAATTGAGCCCTGACTGGCATTCATCAGCGTCCATTGTCATTCTTCCTCCCTCCTCTCTCACCAGAGGTAATTGACTGGAGAATAATGCCAGCCGATCAGTCCACCTATGGAGAGACGAGCCGCAGATTGATTGGCTCTACGGCGGCACGGTGAGCCGCACAGTGACTGAGATATTGTTATTCTCAGATATGAAACAGCTCTAATGGAGCCGGACAAGGACTGATGATCAGAGGGGATGGAATGGAATAAGAAAAGCACTTGAAATATTACCGCAGCTCGTTTACTTAAGTGGCACATTTTGCACAATGAAAAGGTTGAGCTTCTCTGCGTCGCTTGTCATATTTAGAGAGCAGGGAAGCAATAACTGCGTTTATTGGACTGACAGTCTGCCTGGATGCATTCTTATTGCTGATGGCACTCTGGTGACACCCTAAACCAAACTTTAAAGCTGTTCTTGCAGGGTTTTATACATTGAGAGCTTGAAAATGACAATGAGACTGTTTGAAAACTTTGTAACTCAGTTTTCCTGTCAAAGTGAGAAGAACGAGATTGAATGTTGGTGTTTAACCTTTTTTTGACTCTGGGGAGCTTGTATTTTTTCGAGTAAGTTTTGCAATGATAAGTAAATATAAGTCACAGCTCTTTAGGCTGTCAAGATGAGCTTATTTAAAAAAAAAGAAATCTGGAGATGCAAAAAAGTTGCTCTCACTTAGATGGATAAACAGTTATATTCGTAGTGTTTAAACAGTGACTAAGAGCTGTGTTTGTCCCTGGAGGTGTTACAGTACTTTTGCGCTGCTCCACTCATTTAAATCTAATCACTCCTGGATACAGTGATGTGCACAGACTCCAGATTAGCAATGCACAAACATGCATTTATGCACATACTTTACATACACACAACTCTATGGACACACATGCATGCTCTTGCAACACAAGACTCTTTATTCAGTTGTTCTGAAATTCACACTAAAGCTTGGACACACTGCAGTATGAGAGCTGAACTTGCAACCTACCAAACCCTCACTTATTAGCCCAACCCTGCACTGTCCGTCCCCTGGGGTCTGTCTTACTTCACTCTCACACAGTTCACACAGAGCTAGAGATAGACATGTTAAGAAATAAATTCCTGACTCGGAGCTGTTGCTCACAGAGACTCAGAGAAAGTCTCTTTATCTTATCAGCGCAGAGATTTTATGAGCATACCTCAGCACAGAGGTAGACTGTTGGCCGGACTGGAGATCTTACTGTTTATAACTCAGATGTATGCAAGCCATCCTGAGTATCTCTTAACAACTGGGCCAAGGTGACACAAATCACAGGAAAAGGTTGAACAACAGAGGGCTGATCATCCTTCAGTTAGTTCTGAATTAGGAAAGTCTCATGTTCATTAGTATGGCTGTTAAGGCTGCTGGTATCTATAACTGTTAGGCCTTTTGGATTTGGCGCACAGATTTAACAAGGGGATTCAAACTCTTACCGAGGAAGCATGTTTTGTTTTTGAGCAATTTAATAATAATTTTTAGATCTGCGTGCTTTATTTTTTGTTTGTTTTTGTTTGTCCTGTAACAGCCACACTGCCATATTCTCCTGGTGTCACCTTTTTTTTCAGCTGTATGTGGGCTGAATTGGCTGTGTTGTATTGGAGGAGTGGTGTTGGCCTGGTGTGTGTCCACACAACCAAGAAGAAGAAAAGAACAAACTGATTGACTTTGTGTTCTTTGAGCTGACCTCCATTTCAGCCACACCAAGGAAACTACCTGCGATAAAACGGCTCACATCTTTTTATATTTGTCATAGTCTTTCCAGTGAAACTTTAATATTCATAAACATAGCTTTGGCTTAAACTAAAGCTCTTATTATTATTCTTAATAAATAACTTATCTTTTGATAAAGCTTTTTCAAACTTGTGTATTAGTTTATTAAAGTAATCACCTAAAAAAAATCACATGTTTATTATAAGTTTGTTTACTCCCCTCTGCTTTTATTGTGTTGGTACAGTCCAGTTCTTCCTGTCCTCCTCTCTCCTACAGGGTTCAATGGTTTTTCCAAGACTGCCCTTGAGAGAGAGAGAGACAGGCAAAGAAAAAGACAAGAGACAGAGTGAGAGAGAGAGAAAGAGAAAGAGAGAGTGAGAGAGAGAGAGAGAGTTTCTGCTGATGAAAGTGACAGTGACACTAGGCTTATTGCCTAGTCAAACACACACAACCACCGCCACATGCAGCCTGACCCTGTAATAGAGGCCAATGAAATCTGCTCATTGGGAGCAGGGGACCCTATCGTCTGTGCGGTAACTGAGCCGAAACAGTCTCATTCTGCCGCTGTCATACACAGAAAATGGGCTGACTTCAGTCACAGCAGCGTTCGTCCCCCTGTGAGGTTCCTACTGCTTCTCTGCTCCGGCTCAGGCGGCTGTGACACCAGGGATGAGAATTTATGGTTTTACGTTGTGAAACCCAAACGGATGTGACATGCAATTTCACCTGGAATGAACACAAACTGTGTTTTTATAGAGTTGTACTTTTCCTAGCTTTCTAGAAGTCAAACCCACGCCAGGCGGGGTGGGGAGGGTCGCACTCGAAAGTTGACAGAGATACAAACAGAGCAGCATCCACCTCATCAATAGTGAATGGTATTGTCATCCTCTTCCTTTGTTTTCCACCCTGTAATCAGATTGTACTGTAATGAGGCTGTAGGGGAAGAGGAGGACAATTATGTGTTCAAAATGAGCTCAGCTCCTCTGCGGAAAGCTTTTTTTTTTCTTCTTTTTTTTTTTCTCTTTGCGTGGCTGTGGGAGATGCTGCTTGGAAATGGCCCAGATTGCTCCCCACAGGGCTCTAACGCCACTTTCCTCTGATTGCTCAGTGTGATTGCAGATTGAATCTGGACATGCATGTGATTTTGTGTCATTTTGTAAAAGCACTTCTAAAAACAATACATGACAAACTCAGCCCACCTTTGTTTGAAGGGATCTGTCATCCCTAAAGATCCAGGTGAGGTGCAGGTTGACTGTCTGTCAGCTACACTGAAACATACAGTATGCCACAGTAACTCATTCATCATGTTTCACATCGGTTATACATGGCACTGATTAAAGTGGGTGTGGAGATGACTTACTATAGCCCTGTCAAATGTCATTATCCAGCTGTCACAGGGGCACATTGTGTGTGTGTGTGTGTGTGTGTGTGTGTGTGTGTGTGTCTGTTGGCGTGCACGGAGCCTGGCGTCGTGATCCCGTGCAGAGCTCTGCAAAAAGGATTTGCAAGGGTCAAATGGGAAAAAAAACAACAACAACAATTCTTTGCAAATCAAATTGTCAGGCAGCTTGAATATGTTTTGTATTAGCTCGCTCTTTATTGTCTGGCTGTCTGTTGAACTGTTATGTTTACATCCCAGTAAGGGCTGCACATCATAAACTAACTTTATTTGGCATGCTGGCATCCTCCTCGCTATCACCATTGTGACTGAAGGAGAATAAATGAAACTTTATTTCTTGGCTGAATGGAAAAGGCAGATGAAAGTAAAAACACACAACAACAACAATGTTTTTTTTTAATGTCTTCTCTCTCTCTCTCTCTCTCTCTCTCCTGCTCCTCCTCCCCCTCTGCCATCTCTCTGTGTGTCTTGAGGGGTTTGGAGAACCGAGGAAAACCCTGTTTTCTGGAACCTTATCTATCGTGCAGCTTGCCCTTATGCAAACACACCACAAACGCCTCAAGACACACTGACATTTACATAATTTAGAATGTGCTCTAATATTTTTTTGGTGTTTTTTTTTTTTTGTTAGTGTTGTTTTTTTTTTTTTTTGCTCTTGCATGTTTACTGTCAGCTCCACAACTACAGAAATGCACAGTAAGTTATCACCCAGTAGCACTGCAGTGCTTTAAAAACAGTGTTCAAATTTCATTTTTTATGGGCGCAGATTAGAGATTAAACTCAGGAAATGGCAATATCCATTACCCAATATTGTCGTAAAATTCTGTTTATTGTAGAGAGACAATAAATGGCCTTTTCTCTCGAATGGCTCAGTTAATGCATTGTGTGTATGTAAGGCATGAAATATTACACAGACATAAATTAATGTGATAAAACAGCCATAAGTATCCATTAGGATGGGAAGGTTCGACAAAAGCACTTCTGCTGATTTTTTTTCCCATTATCTCGTCCTTTTTTTTCATTTCTTTTCTCTCTCCTTACCCCTCAGCCTTTTTTCCATCTGTCACAATTTTATTTTTGAATACTGTAGATGTCACTGCCAGGCCCATTACTTTTCACCGCTCACCAGACATGCCTTTTTCTTGAAGGATTCATTTAATACCTCTCTCTTTTTTTGTCTGCTTTCCTCACTACAGTAAAGAATATCTTACTTTCCATCTTTCTCATTCACTTTTTTCTCTCACACAACCCCTCTTTCTCCGGGTCTCATCAGTATTCTCCATTCCAACACAATGCGGTTTTTACTCCTCTCGTCTCCAAGTTAGTGATGCTGGATTCTTGTTTTTTCCTCTTTGTAAAAAAAAAAAAAAATGGGGGTGGGCTGAAAGACAGAGGGAGGGTGGAGAGAGGGAGTGAAGGAGGTCAGCAACAATCACCGCGGGGCTACGAGCCCACTGACGGCAGACGGCTGAAGGGGAAAAACGGGGAGACAGGGAAGCAGAGGGGGGTGGGGATGGTTTTCAGTCTGTCACTCTGTCTGTGCTTGTTACAATCCCTCCTTATTTCTCCCTTTTCCTCATTTTCTCTGTCTGAATTGCAACCGATTGTGTATCAAGTAGCCTCATACATAAACACAACTCGGCCTCGACTGTAGGTTTGTATATTGGCTTGAATTATTGATTCATTTAGCTTATGTGAATAATTGAAAGTGGAGATAGTGAGAGAATGGAACTTTATCTCCAGGTCTGCCTCCATAATCATCACACACACACACACAGATCTGACCCCCCCCCCATCATCCCCAACCACCCTCACCCGTCATTTCTTTTTTCGTAATAACCCATGCCAGTCTCTGTTTCCAAGACAACCACTCCATCAGCCTCTCATGGCTTCGCTGCCAATAGTATTGCTGATGATTTGTGTGTGTGCGTGTGTGATAAATACTACTGAAGTGCTCTTTCTGCGCTTTCTTGTATGAGATATTGAAGATAAAGAGTCAGTCAAGATTGAAAATTGATTTCTGACGTGTCCAGGCTCTGTACACAGGTGCAGGCTGGGATATGTTAGAGGATAAACTCATTAAAGTATCTGGGCTGACACAAACTAAAATAACACAACACTTATAAAGTATACAACTCAGTGACATTTACAGTAACTAAACTTAACTTGTATCTGAATGGTATTTTTTTGTATATTTCCTTTGATTGTATGATTTTTAATTTGTTGAGTTTATCTTTTTATTTACCTTGTCCAAACTGGTTGGATCCCGTTTTTACATCACCTTGTTATTTAATCAGTTGTATTATGTTTGTCTGACACATTCAAACTTCCCATAGATTGTGTGTTGATATTGACCCACCTCTCTCTGTCTTTGTCTCTCCTCTGGGTGCCTCGCTGCTGCTGATGCTGCTGCCTTCCATGTGTTTGTGTGTGCGTCTCTGATCCACCAGGTAAGTTATTTCATGCTCCTTACTCTCAGAAGCCTCTTTCATCTGTATGTTCACGCCGAGAGCCAGCCAGTTATGAACATAGAGAGGGCAGGCAACACAGACCACACACACACACACACACACACACACACAGCACACTCAACCTCCCTTGATCAAATGCTTCCTCCTTTCTTCTCCATCTTCTCCTTCTCTCCTCTCTGGATCTTGCCGTGGAGATGCTATTTCATCCCTTCCTTCTGGTGGGTGTCTGTTTTATTATTATGGGATGTTTGCCTGTCCTGCCGCACAATAAAAGGCCCTGTGTGTGTGTGTGCGTGTTTGGTGTGAGACAGCAGTGTTGATGAATGGGCTGTCAGTGTTCGATCCAGATGGAAGCAGGCCTTGTCTAATAGGATTCCATGAAGACAGAGATCCCATTGGGGTGACGAGAGGCGTGGTGGCACCGGCCGAGCGAGGAAGGCTCTGCATGGAGAGAGAGAGAGAGTGGGGGTGGGGAGTTGGGGGAGAGAGAGGAGTGTGTTAAGAAGGCTCAGATGAGAGGCAGGAGACTCAGATCAGACGCAGGTTGATACAGGTGCTCACACATTCATACATATTCATACATATGTGTATGATATTTCACATGCAGGGTGTGCATAATGGTGTTCACGCATGCATCATGTGTGATAAGCAAACTCACAGGTGTGTGTGTGTGTACAGACGTATGCTATTCATGCTGTCTGTACATATGCCAGGAGGCAGACAAACACACACACACACACACACACACACACACACACACACACACAAACATCAATCAAAGACTTCACATATTGTGATTTTCTGACATTGTGTGATGCCTCTTGTTAAATCAAATCAACTTTCAAGTAGAAAAAAAAATATAGTCCATCACACTCAGTGTGCATGTATTGTCACACACAAAAAACACACGAGCATGCACACAAACATTCTTTCATGTTCACATGTTCTTTGAACCAGTCTCTTTTCTGTGTCTGTCTCCTGTCCCTTATTTTCTGTAATGTTTATTTCAACAGGTCAATTCATTAAATGTAAAATCTTGAAACTTTTTTTTTAATTGAAAAAGTCAGAAAATCTTCTGAAAATTATAGATTATTTCAAATTGATCTCAAGTTAAACATGGAAAAAACAGGGTCTTCTTTCAATCTCCATAAGAAATAAATAAAATGAACTTTTTTCACATACAGGTACTTTCTGAATATATGTTAAAGCACTTAATAGATTTCAAAACATTTGATTTGGATCTAGTAGGAGTCTGAACAGAGCGAGTGTGCACTTATTTATCAGATTTGTAATAGCTGGTCCATTGATTGGCCACATTTCTGCTTAATTCTTTGACTCCTCGACTCTACTTGCACTTGTTTTCACTACTCGTTCTCCACTTTACACAGGTGCAATGTGACTTATCATCATAGCCACGCTGCACCCTCTCCACTTTCCAGCAGTTGGGGAACATCAGAGGAGCTTTTAGTTTGGTCTCAAGAAGCTGCCGTCTTTATTCACTGACAAATCTGTAACCTACACTGTACATTTCCTGCTAAACTGACAGCCTCTCTGCTCACCTTTTCCTCTGCTCTACACACATTCCTCTCTCAACCACACACTCACTATGCACCCAGAGGAGCCAAGCTGCTATTATAACAGAGGATACCATCCTGTTTATCTGGGTCGAGTGACGAAAAAAACTTTGGTCACTGTAGCTGGCAGCTTTGCTATTTAAAACTGTTATAACTGAGTGTTATCATGAAAAAATTCAGCTCGATTCAGCTCACATAGAACCACAAACCAGGTGAATCAAAAATGTAACTGCTACCTGGTGCTATTTATAATTGGAAATAGAGAAGGGAGGAAGTATAGTTGAGCCGAGCAGTACTGTGTGATGGAAAATGTATAAATGGTTATACATTGGACAGTGACTTTGGAAAAAGGTGTAATGAAGCTAAAACAGGTTATATTTAGGATACAACTGAATGATACCTGTGGACATTATTTTCTTACATTTGATGCTACTGTGTTTTCTGCTATTTGTCAAGGTTGGGTTAAGACAAACATTGATATAATCAGTATTACATAATATCAATATATTACTTCGAAATTAAACCCAAACTGTGATTGAGATTAATGCTGTTCGTACAGATTTTTCAAAGGAGCCTCATTGTAGGAACGATACAGTGGTTGTGCATATCATTAACAACGACTTTGTTTTTATTAATGTGTCATATATCTCTTTTCAAGTGATGCACAGTGCCAAGAACCCTGACACAAACAGAAAAAAAGGAAATGGAATTGATGTTATTTTTTAAACTTAAATGTAATGTTTGAGGAAATGAGCCAAACGTGCAGCATGTTTTAAAAACTCTAGTCATTTTCTGAAGGGCACATTCATCCAAAGTAGCATAACTGGCTGTTTATATCATCAGTTTGTATGCTAAGTGGACCTCATACAAGCTGTTGGAGAGTCTGCTGTTGCCTTAAGTCAATGGCCACATTAGCAGCTGTGCAGCACTTCGACGCAGCTTGAGGAGCTTGGAGGCGTCACAATCCAGTAAGATCAGTCAAGTGTCATCAACACCATTGCCCACTTCAGGATCCAAATACTTAGCATAAGAAACTAATGTCAGTCAGGGTGACTGATGGACATATTTCCAGCTGAACAAGACTGCTGAGTCAAATGTATGTGTCAACTCAAGTTGATCAGCCTCTACAATGGTTTGTCACAAACCTACAGCAAATACTTTAGACCAGTTTACTCAGAACCAACACTGATGACATCAAAAAGTCATTGACATGTAACAATGTTATGCATCACTTGCTTATAATTGTATCATTATACATGTGATTTCCTTAGATTTTACAAAAAAAAATTTGCCCTCTAGAAAAAAACTGTTTTGCTAAAAGAAGAGTTTAAAACAACTGTCTTACATATTTGCTTAGCAAGCAAGAACACAGTCTGTTAACACATAGCTTAATATATCCAAGAAACCAATCAATGTATCACTCAATAAGTGTTTCATTACACAGCAGTTTGAGCAATCTAATAAGAGTAATGCACAAAAACAATGAAGTCAAAAACCAACACTAACCATTAGGAAACATGTATAGAAGTATGTAAATCTCAAAATATAGGCTATTGGTTTAAAGGATCCTGAAACTCAGAAACTTT
The DNA here is from genome assembly GCA_029783645.1 of Ctenochaetus hawaiiensis. Taxonomy (NCBI): domain Eukaryota; kingdom Metazoa; phylum Chordata; class Actinopteri; order Acanthuriformes; family Acanthuridae; genus Ctenochaetus; species Ctenochaetus hawaiiensis. The sequence continues at coordinate 15,171,658 of JAPZDY010000013.1, read as the reverse complement.
TTAAAACTGTATATTTCACATAAATTTGTACAGTTCCTTGGACCAAGTTACCAGTTCAGTCACCTTAGAAAAGAGGTTTTGGCTTTGCACATGTCTGCAAAATAATCATGTCAGTGTTTCCATAACGCATGCAAAAGTGACATAGTTCACATTAAATATATATATGCTGACTTTTCTCATTTGGAGGAGGGGATGGTGGTGGCAGGCCAACTATAGAAGACAGCTGCCAAGCAGTAGACCAACTGCTTAAGACCACTTAGAGGTCGACGGTTTCAACCGGATCATTTAAGGGACCATTGGGACATTTTTCCAGCCAAGTTGGTGGCAACAAACAGGGCTTTGTTGATGAGAAATCGAGACATTTGGACACCAGTAGAGTTACTGAATTTAATGTTCCTTATTTCAAGAAAATAAAAAAAACAGTGATGATTGTGCACATTTGAAGAAGGGGTATCGACGGCTTTGCTAGAGGCTTGCATCATGCAAGAGTCCACCTTGAATTTCCAGGGTTTTGTCTCCCTCTGTGCACATGTGTATGTGTAGCAGTTAATAAACCCTCTGTTTTTAAACTGCAAAGAATCATGAGGCCTCTTGTTCTGGCCACAAACTTCTTGGCACTCTCAACAATAGAAAACAAATTGAACATTTTTCATGACATCAAGTTTATAAAAGTCAGTCACTTCAGTGTCTTTGCTGTAATTTACAGATATGCAGGAACGTGTTAGAGCTACTGTATGATAATGCCAGTCAGAAGAATGAGAAAAGTGTACTGTAAATGTATTCAAAGTATTTCAGTGTCATTGGCACCTGATGTACCTGCCAGCAGCGTGAAAACTGTATCACTTCTCAGTCTAAATTAGAACTGCCGCAAGGTGACTTTAATGAAATAACAAGTAGGAGCCACTTTTACTTAACTTGACACAGAATGATAAAAGTATCATCTCATTGTTTCACCTTGCTCTCCATAATCTGTTTTTTCAGCTCTTTGTCTTTTACTTTTTGTCCTTTCTAACCTTTCTTCCATTTTTTATTTTACATGTCAGGTATAATGAAACAAACTCAGTGTTACAGTTAAATCCCTTAAAGTATTCTTATAACTTTCTAAGATTCCCTTAAGGGGAATAAGCTTTTCTTAGCTGGTCAGAGTTACAATAACAACAGAACTTTTGGCTCCATCTGTTCAATTTGGATCGGCCAGTTTGGGGTCACACTGCTTAGGTTTTCTTTGCTGTTTCTTAAGTACACACTCACATACTCCGTCTCTTTCTCCACCCTTCTTCTGCCATCTCATTTTCCCCTATTTGATGGATGCCGTCCCCCAACCCTCATCCAGCCTCTCTGGCAGCTTTTGAGACGTTTTTAATGGGAGCACAGAGGACGACTAGCGCCATCTTTCTTTCCCTTTTCTCCTACAAGCTCACAGCCTTCAATGGATCTCTTGAAGACCATTGTTTGTGTGTATGTATGTGTGTGTGTGAGAGAGAGAGATGGAGAGAGAGAGAAAGAGAAAAAGGGGGAGAGTGAGGGAGAGAGGACCAGCTGTGAAGTGTGCTAATAGGCTCGTCCAGCCCGATGTCGCTGTCTTGCACGGTCACCGCTTCCATCTCCACCCTGCCGCTCTCATGCCTGATGGGAAGTCATGCAGCCTCCTCAAAGAGAAATAACACTCTGGCATTGTTAGCCGAAGAAAAGAGAAACATGAGGAGGCAGAGAGAAAGAGGGAGCAGTGGAGATGGAGAAAGACTCCCTGTACACCTGGCATTATAACTGTTGCATCGCTCCTGTCGAGATCTGAGTTTGCTGGATTCCATTTACACCTGGCATTAAAACACTTCTTTGGTGTTCATTGATATTAGATTTCTGTCATCCACATCACTTCCTTTTAATATATTCATCTGTTCGCCATGTCTTTTTCTTGATGCCCATTCACTGGTGCTCCTATCAGCCATATTTGACTAGTTCGTTAATATCCAGTAACATACTTACTCTCTGTGTAATTTGGATACATTTCCTTCTTATTTGCACATGTGAAAGTTTGTTTACATGTCTGCAGCTGTTGGCTGGGATGTAGAGGATTCGCTCTTAACTGTTACTTTTGGTTTAATTTTTTATCTGGAGTAATTGTCCCCGTGGGCAAAAACACATTTTAAATGCTTTTGATCACTTATGAAGCATGCAACAGAGAAAACAAGGTCAAAGTACAAAGCGAGACTAACAAAGGGAAAGGAAGCTTTTTTTTCCCCCTATGTAACATACTTTTTTTTTTTTCAGGACCTTAGTTTGCTGCACCTTTTGTCTGTCACCACCAGTTAATTTGTGTAAAGTGTGGTGCTTTGTTTGGAGAGCTGATCAAAACAGGCACAGCCAATGAAGATGAGGGGCTTTATTAAACATTCTCTCCTCTGGCTTTCTTCCTCTCACACAAACAAACACCCACACACACTCGCAGTAGCTGTTAGCAAAGCTCCTCGTGTCATGCCTGCCTCAACACAACTCAGTGAGCACAAGCTACATCTCTTGGTTCAAATGTGCTAAATGTATTAACTGTATGTGTCTTACTGCTGATCAGAATCCCAAAATAGGATTAAATTCATTAAAAACTGATATCATATATATCCATACACATATTGGGAATATTTATGTAGAAAATTATATGTGTTTTTTGGCTTTTAAGCAGAACACTTCATGCATCAATATATGGACTCCACTAATCATATATATTTACTTTGAAAAACAGGCACTAAACACTCACACAGTCTCCCAGATCTCTCTCTCTCCAGGCAGTCTTCATCTGACACCCCCTTTCCCACCCCACCACTCAATATAACAGGACTAATACTGCCACTTCATGTGCAAATATTTGAGTCTGCCATCAAATCCCTAATCATACCGATCAATCTCCCAGATATTACCGTTCAACTGAAGACCTTCGGACAAGTGCATTGATTTTGACATTTTTGTGGACATATCCCTCCCCTGTGGAAATATCAAATCAAGGCGTCTTTAATATTGGGTAAATAATTCCCTTCACCCACTCTCAGAGGGACAAAGGAGGCTTGTATCAGAAAGCAGTTAAAGTTTGATTGCTATCACAGAAATAAAAAGTGGAAACCATTTTCTCTCCTAGCATGAATTTCTAGCTCTTATTGATGCCTTGTTTTAGCTCTTTTCACACACAAATGCATTAAAAACATAAAGAATTCTGATCATTCTAATGGCATGTAAATGTGCACCAAAATAACAAGCCTGAAATGTTTGAAGGCGGAAAACAAGAAAATGTCTGTAGCCTGCATATCATCAGGCTAATTAGGCAGAGCCAGGCATTCTGAATGCATAGCTAATGAGCGCCTTCTCCATCTCTGCCGGGATCACCCGGCACGTCTAATGGACACATAAATTCTCATTTATAGGTCATAATCTGTCATTTATGTACATGGGCTCCCCCAATTAGAGTCCTGGGCCCTTCAGACTGATGCCTCTCTGGGGGATTCACAGCTCTGGTACCCTGGCACTCACAGAGCCCCATTAGTGACAAACCCTGACCTGGCGTCCAAGCCGACCCTTGAGAACTGTGGATAACCTGGCTCATTAATGACGCCGGTGCTGGAGAAAGGCTCCAGGTGCTTGTTGTGAGTGTCCTGTGTGTCTGTTAGCTGAAATGGTGAGGGACTGGCAGGAAACCAGCATTGAACCTGGGACAACAGGGAAGGGACATAAGAAGCACAAGCTTGGTTCACCAAGATTTTTCTTGTGCGGCCATTAGACATTCTGCTGCTGCCATTTTGCTGGACAATAACTATTCTGTTATCAAAGGCTTAATGTTTGTATGGAGCACATGGGCCAAATTAGAACTGTGAATAGATCATAAGCCTGGAACGCATTCTGCTTCTGCTTTAATCAAAGGAAAGAATGTGAATTGCGAATGAATGGGGACATTTAACTCTGTCCCAGCGGAATCACCTAAAGGCCAGTGAAACACATTCCCATGACCTGAGCAACTCAACGTTGTGTGAGTATGTCTCCATGTGCAGGAGATCCAGGCATGCAACTGTTGGATAAAGGGCGGGTGTAAGGGGAAAAGTCAGTCTTGGAAAGCTCTAGGGAAAGAAGCAGGAATTGTTAATTTTTAGTTAACTTCTTGCAGCATGTTTCCTCCTCCGTGTCCTCTGAAAGGGAAACAGTGTTGTTTAAAAGGGTTACTGTGTATCATCTATGCATTATTACATCCTCTAATATGTGGGGGTTCGAGTTTGTATTTTGGCCTGTCTTTTTGTCTGCTTTTCTCTCAGCTTTGCAGTGATGCACACGGTATTATTTCATTATGACTGCTGAGGGGGATGAGGAAAGAGGGTCATTTATCTTTAAACTCCTCCAAGAGGGATATATATGTATGCATAGTTGAGCCCAAAAGCAAAAAATAAAGTCATTGCTATTTTCTCAATATTGCCTGTTAGTATCCCTGTAGTGTTTATGAATATATTCATTAAAGTAGATTAGCTCCTGCCCCACTCTCATGCTATTTCCTCACTAAAAAAGAATCTATGGTGAGTCATGGCGTCAGACACATCTAAAGTCAGTCTAGGTTTAATGGAAGAAGAAAGCCAAGCTATGAGGTAAAAGTTGACTGCCCACACAGTGATGACCCCAGGTCGACCCAGGCTGGTTAACCCTGTTGAACCATTCCACATACAGTACAAACCACAAATGCTGCTTTGCCAGGAAGTCGTTTTGGATCCTTTCAGTTTCAGACCCCTGTATTCTCCACAGTATGTCATCAAAGTCACATTTTTCTCTTTCTCTCACTCTCTCTCTCATCCTCCTACTCTTCATCCCTTTTCATTCTGTCGTTCATATAAAAAGATATCAGAGAAACCTCAAAGTGCTGTTTTATCGGAAAGGAAGGCAAGAGAGCATCCCACTCCTGTCATTTCTGTCAAATGGTCAGTGCACATGGTTTATTCTGGAATGGAAGCATGTCTGATAGCACCACAGAAAACAGCGAAAAAACACGAGGAAAAGTAGGCCAGGCAACCGTTTCATGACCAGCGGCTTATATCCAGTTAGACAGCAGACTGCATTGTAGTGTGCTGTAATCACAGATTTACAGTAAAAGAGCAACCATTTCATTGAATTACCATCACTCACAAGAAAGATGCTAAATGAGCACAATGGTACAGTCCAAGTTCTAGTTGTGGGTCAGCCAGCTGTGTTGCAACCCAAGCCCTCATAGTCGACCGAGAAAGCCAATACGGGTCAGAGTCAGTGTGTGGGCGTTCAGTAATTTACTTCTTGTAAAGCTCCCTCTGGAGGGGTTTTTCTTGGGTTTTGTTACTTAGACAAGGAGAAGAGGAGACGGTTGTGTTGTGGTTCACCTCTAAGTCTGTGGGAAAAACTCAAAGAACACATTATTCGATGTGTCTGTAGGATGCTAGCCAAACATGCTCTAGTCTCTTATTTTAAAGGCAAAGTTGCTGGCTCTGTCAATCGTCGTAGAAATTTAAGGGCAGAATAGTCAAGGATGAATAAAGCAACCGGGTAGAACAACTTAAAAATGAAAGCGTTGGAGGGAATATGAGAAGTTACAGTGAAGGTTATAGCTTGAAAACAGGGTAAGAGCAGGTTGAATAAATATTGCACTTAACTGGCCTTGTGTCATTACAAATCAGACACAGTTTGTCGATATATTGCTCTTACTGCTCTGCAGCTTTGTGTTTATTCACTGCACTGAAAGAGTCATTGAGGCTTTGATGTGGCCCTGAGTCTGCTATTATATTCTTGTTGACATTCATTTCTCAGATGATACTGCAGTCTCCACTGGTTAGTGGTTAGCTCTGAATAATGCATATTAAGTAATGAGCTGCCCAAATGGATCAGTGGGCAGTCAGTTAGGCTATGCATAAAGCAATCAATTATTCGATCAATAGCCCTCATTAGTCCATTACATAGTTAAACTGTATGTATGAGCTTCTGACTGGAATAAATAATTTATAGCCCACAGAGGGAAATGTGATAGCTGACCCAGTTCATTGTCTGATGCCTTCTTGTTGGAAGTAAGAATATTTACGTGGGATCAAGGTTTATACAGCGTACATACGATTATTACTTGTCTTTCTGTTGTTCACATCATTAACACAGGGTGTGATTTACATGTGCTTTTAGTATAAAGTACATAGTGTCCAAAAAAAAAAAAACACCTCTGGAAAGTTCTGTATAGTTGAACTTTTTTTCCATTTATGCATTCTGGGATACAAAAGGAAGTCATTCAGCTCAGCCAGCTGAAGTCTCAGCCATGCATGCTATAAACCGTCTATGCTGAACGTGCATATATGCTTTTTTCAGGCCAAAAAATGAATATTATGAAGCCTGTAGAGGTTTTTTTTAGCCAATGCACCTGGTAAGTAACACACAGTATATAATTCCTTTATGCATTCGTGGCTAAATGAGGCGACCCTCCTCTGCAGCACATTCTGAAGTTTCATATTTTTAAATTTCCAAAAAAATTTATTTTGTGAAGTTTTTCCTTATCCGAATCAAAGGTATTAGTATAGAGACTGTTGTATGCTTGTACTGATTGTAAATCCCCTTAAAAATGTGTGTTATCTGATTTTGTGCCAAACAGTGTACTTTAAAACTTGAGTCGTAGCTAGGACTCTTCAAGCGTCACCTCTGTGGCAGGTTACAAACCTGTGACTTAAAGGAAGCTGGACATTCCATCTGACCACTGGATGGCACTACTGCACGCACACCGAATGTGATCATTTAGACACAGCTCTGTTTATGTGCGGAATTTTAAAGGAAAAAGGACTGGTTTACTTTCCAGAATGGAATGCTTTTGAGGTAAAAACCTTTGCCGCACATGTGAGAACGAATCTTGCCTTCAAAGCCCTGCACGTAGCGTCATGCTGCGCGGCCCACTGTAAGATTTCTAAAACACATTTTAAGATCTTGGTCGGCGGTCGGGATATATACCGGCAGTGTATTTTCTTTTGTTCTGTGCTAATGAGAGCTGTGATGTGCGCCTAACACAACCTCGCTGAAGGGGGCAACGCTGGGAACTTGAGCCAAACCGAAAACCGTTGGCGCCAGTCCCACATAGCGATAATCTGGATGAGGCGGAGCCTTTGAGATCAGAGTGCAGTGCCGCCTTCGCCATTTTTCCCCATGGGACCCTTAAAGTAAAGAAAAAAATATTACAAAATACCATGCAGGGCCTCTTTACTCTCAGACCGTTTTCTTTTTTTCTCTTTAAAAATGGTTTTCAGTACAACTTTACCTATGTGATCCAACATTTGGGTCAAAGGTTTTACCTTTATTTTTCTTGGAAAGAAATGATTCTGTATTTGCCATATTCTGTCTGCAGCCAATGTCTGCTTCCCAATCATTAGTCTAACCAACAGTAGTCTCAATTCCCAGCCCAGTGTCTTAAATCCCCTTCCTGCCATAAGTGGCCATGTTTCCTTCTTCTAATTGCATCCAGCCGTTTGGAATCAAACCTGAATGGTTGTTTAGGTGTTAATTGGTTTGAAGGACTGCTAACAGGAGAGGAACAGGAGAAAGGTGTATTAGCACAGTGCATGTAGCCCATAAATAGCGCAGTTTGGCCTGGGTGCTGTCATGTCCTGTTTAGAGGTGTTCTGGCTTATGTTGCCCATTAGGTGGCCCTGGAGGAAACACACACACATGCAAACACACTTAGCACGTCTCACACGAGCGCACATGTTGGTGCGTTTTGCCTGGTGCAATGATCTTTCAACCTCCATGTCCAAGTTAGAGCTTTAATGTATGAAGCATTCATTCTTAAACTAAAAAAAATGATTTTTAAGCCTGAACCTAAGCAGTTAATTGTTTATCAGATTTTCCAAAGACAGGTGAATGTCTGTACTCCTAAAAATAGTGAACCTTTAATCCACACACAGCTTGCTCTAAGAAAAGGAAAACCTCTTTCTTGTGCCATCAGTTCCTCACCATCCATGGTCATCACAGTCACCCTCTTCCCAAGGCACACAATTAATTCATAAAGTTTTCAATAAAACATTAGTTGGGGTGGAAACATGGTCACACAGCTCATGAACAGCTCACATTTGGCCACCTTTGCTTGTATCACCCATCATTTTGTTCAAAGGAAAGATCTTCAGTGCTTCTCTTGCATTTCAGCATGACCATCTTTAATACAGGGCCAAGGAAATAATGTGTCTTAAAAAGCCTGCTTAAGATGATTGTGACATTATGGAGACATTGTTGAGGGTCTATGAAAGGCAGAAATATGAAAGTCTGGGCAGTGATTTCGGTTAGGTCTTCCAAATAGCATATTATCCTATATTTTAAGTCCTGTGCATGGTACACTATGAGAATTGACTCCACAGCTGGAGCTGAAATAAAGCCCTCTCTGACAAAGACCTCAGTGTTGAGACATGCCTTAATGATAAATTTGGAGTGCTGTTGTCATGGAGTTCAGTGTTTGAACTACCACCACTGAAAACTGAGCAAAAGCAAACTTTGGCCTTTCCAGTGTCTGGTTAACAGCTCTCTAAATGTCCTCAAAAAGATTTCTTTTCCAGAAGTCATGTTCAGTGTAGCTTCAGCAAACCATGGACAGGTTTTACACCTAGGTTTTACTTAAAATTTGTCAGGAATCTCTTTCTTAACAAATGTTGCTGGGTGTCAAATGCTGCTGTTTTCCTACTGAGGAATCAGCTGGTTCTATTCCTTGAAAGCTGCAGCTTACACATCTTCTAAAGAGGGAGATTATGCTCTTGGGAGGCTCTTTGTTGCACTTCAAGACACTGCTACCTTACCCTCCTGCCAAGGCCTATTTTCTACGCAGATCAGCTGTCCACCTGCTAGAAGAACTGACATTTTGGCTCTTGCCTCATGCTCCACTTTCCAAAGGAGCCTTTGAGAATGGCTGAGGGGATTAGCAGCTGTGTACAGCAGAGGGGAAGCTGGATCTCCAGCTGGTGTTGGCATGGTGGTGCTACTGAGCAGGCTAGTGTTGCTCTGGCCAGAAACACTAGCCTCTGTGTTGATGCAGTGTGAATGCACATCTTTCTTTCTGTGTGAGGCAACATCTATGTGTCCTTTTTCTATTAATTACTTTAACAGTTTTTAGACCTGCTTCCCTTTTGTATATTTAATTATAGAATCTTAAAACACTCATATAAAATCCTCTCAAAATAAACATCTGGTAGTAGGAAAGTTGCTCCAGGCTCAGGAGTGTAAAACACAGTAACATACATAAAAGAGTTACTCACACCTATAATCTCTTCCTAACACCTCTAGCTCCTGTCCTTCACTTCACTACACACTTATCCTCTAAAGCACGGCAAATCAACTGTAAGGCTTTAATAGAAAAATGCATTTACAGCTCTATATTTAGATAATGAACTTCTCCAGGACTGGTTTCCAAATGCCAACCCCTTCTGCGATTTGCCAGTTTTTATACGTAATTTGTGCAAAGAGGTAGCAAGATGACATGCAAATGTTATTTTAAAGGAAGGCTGTGCTGAAGGTTGACTCTAGAATTAGAAAAAAGGAAGAGTAATAAAACAGAGATGCAGATAGTAAAAGCAGGAAGTTAAAGATAGCAAGAGCCAAAAAAAGGGAAACTGTATGAAGAGATAGAGAGGCAGATGAAGTTTGGACTGACAAGAATAGAGGATATGAGTGTTGATTCCCAAGTTGTGCACTGGAGAAGATGTGCAGAGCCTCCTCTCCCCTCCTGACAGCAGCTGACAGCATGATCCACCAGCTGATTTACATTCATGCCACCATGTGGGAGCCGGCACCAGGCTCTCTGCCATCTTATGAAGTGCAGGTCTTTATTTTACCTCTCCATCTTTCTCTCTTTATCTCCCTCTCCATCCTGTAGCTAAAACTCTCTTTGCTGTTTTGTAAAACCCTCTCAGATCTTGGTTAGCATGAACAGTTGGATATTTTTTTTTTATGTGTGCAGGTAGTTCTACCAAAGTTATGTGTTGTGTATCAGAATGAATTTTGCCTCCAGGTTGCTACTCTCATAAGTATTTGATAAGTTACAGACTCAGAGCCAAGTCTTGACAGGTAGTGTCCATGACCTTACCGATGATATATTATAAGCAGCAGCTGGATAGCTTCTTGTAATCATGATGTCTTCTGATCTGTTCTGTTGACTCACCAAAAAAGTTAAAAGACATCAATGAATTATGACAGATCTACGTTGCCAAAATATTAAGACACAGTAAATGCAAAGCAGACTTTGACAAGTGTGAACCCAGGTCAAAACAGGCCTCCTCATGCAAGCACACAAACATCTACAGCCACATACTGCAGATACATAGACATCTGCGTGTCTGGAGACAGTTAGCGCGCTGCTTTAATCTGCAGAGAGAAGAAGAAGAGACGGCAGTAAACGGTCGCTGTGGTCTGCCCTATGGCACAGACTTGTCATCAACCCTGCCAATTAAGTGCTGATTAGGAGGTGGAGCCGAATCCCCGACAGTTAACTACTCATTGCCAAGACCCCAACCTCAACCCGTTCACCCCTAACCCACCGTCACCTCACATACACCAGCAAACCTCAGAAAACCTTCCTGAAAATCTCAGTCACTTGTAAAAACTGTATCTCAAGCTCAACTTAAATGTTAAAGAAAAATGCTTAAAGAAAGATATAATAATCTTTTCTCAGGATAAAGACCAAAACATGTCAACATAATGAGATCATTTTATTTTCTTTGATAATAAAGTTATAATTTGCTGATTTATGCACAAGATACAATAAATCCATTCAAAGAAAATAAAGAGTAAGAGACAGATTGACCCATCTTCTAAACTGTTAGAATTAGAGTCAATTAAAATTGCTAAATTGATCAGATTTAATATTTTAAACACATTAGGGTTTCAAAATGAATTGAAATCAGTCTCAGTGTCTTCAAATAAGACAGTTCAGTCCTTTAGTATAATGATAGCATTAAGGTTTTTCTTATCATGATTCGTTAACGTTCTCAAATTGGTTCTCGTAAGTCCGGAACAAAGCAGGTGTGTTTTACAGTGTGAAACAGGTTAATGAGAAAGAAGATTTTGAAATTAAATATTATAATGAGTCTGAAGATATCCTCCTCACTCCAAAACTCTCTCATCTCTCCCAGCGCCTCCAAACCCCTCATCTGCGTCAACCTCCTTGAATTAGCGTGCACTCTGTCAGGTATGGGCCTCAGATTTGCCCCCCCAAGTCTTCAACCTCCAAACCAGCTCAGCCCAGATCAGTGCTCTGCTCAGCCCAGCACAGCTTCTCAAGGTTGGGCCAAGGAGAAACTGCAGAAAGGCAACTCTTGCCATCTGTTTTATTTGGAACCTGACCCATATCTGACCATGCAGCCAGGTACAGAAGAAGACAGACCTACATATGACCAGATTTAGACCTCTGTGGTAAAGAACAAGAGAAAGCCAGTTTCTCTTGTTATTTCTCTGCTATCAATATAAAATCTGTGTTGCTTCCTTGTGTTGTTAGCGACACCTGTTTTCACAGCTCGTGGTTTTGATAAGTGTGCAAAATATTGAGGCTGACTTTGGCTGACACAGCCACGTTATTTGTTTTCAGAGGTTAGCTTGGGCACTGATTGGCATTCTAAGAAACTACCCCCAAAACCTCAACTCCAGCAAAAATACCCCATATCCTCAACCAATTAGTCTTCCCTCGCATATCTGACAGCCACAGAGTTTTCCTTTTAAACATAAATATTGTTCCTCCTTCAGTCAAAGCCCCAGTCATGGGAACCTTCTGCCCTCTACGAAGTGTCACCCTCCCTCTCAAGGGTCGGCAAAACCAACCAGTCCCCTGGCCTCCCGCTTACTAGCCTACTGGGCTGTGACATCTTCATCTATCACAGCCTTGATAAGGGGTATCTTTAATTACACCCTCCTCTCCAGTGGATCTGTATCTCCTTTTTTCTCTCCCTCTAACAGACTCCCATCCATCCATCCATTCTTAAAGATCCCTCCCAGGGAAGGCTATGGCATGTCACTGTCCCAATGCTCGAGACTCAGTAAGTCGATCCAACAGGAAATCAATAACAGGGCCTAATGCTGAATAATTGAGGTTAGGGGAGTTCAATAGCACTCCCCAGACATACACCCCCACCCCGTCTTGTAACCTCCCATTATGCACAGGGTGGGGCGCACTGTGTCCTCATGTCCCTTTTCCTCATACCGAGTGCACAGATGCATTTATTTGAGCTACCAATTGAACACTGGAGAGTTACATCATCCCGTCGCTCTAGTAACTGTCCATTCATTGAATTTTGGTTCCTCAGTGTGAGGGCTCATCCAACCGAGCTGAAAATACAGACCACTGGCCAGCCTTAGCAGGATTTTTACCTCTCTTGTGAGACATACTGTAGAAATGGAAAAGACATCACTTAAAGAGAAATCTGAGTGGCCTTATGTGTATAAAACCTGATTTTCATTTAATGTACCTTGACATCTACTTACAAGTGACACTACATCATCATATAACCCAATTTCCCCCCCATATTCTGTTGCCAGAGCGTGCAGAAGTGGTTGGAGTAGCAGGAGAGTGTGCAGTTTCCTTGTAAGATAGTTTGAGTGTGACATGCACTAGAGGGCACAAGCTGCCTTGCTAAGACACCAGCATGAGGTTTGAAATAACAGAGAGGGTGAGCTGAGAGGTGGACCTCTATTTAAAAGGGTGTTAGGAGAGGAACAGAGAGGAATGAGGGAATTAATGAAAGGTTTTACCTTTGTGACAAAGGACTAACAAAATGAAACCCATTTACTCTTTGCTATGTTTCACTCAAGTGCTAGTCTGAAATGTGAGCAGGTAGTTTTGTTATTTGCAAGGTGGCTGTCCTGTCAGTGTGGCTAAACAGTCCAATTTTTTTTTCTAGCAAACACTGGTATATTGAAATTGAGTTTTTTGCAGCTGTCACTGTTTTGTCTTGACTTTATTTGTGACAATCAAAAAGTGTCAGTATCAGTTTACTTTTAAGAAATAGAGTGCTGACCTCTTTGCTTCTGTCTTTTAAAAAATCCAGACTGAGAAGTTGAAGTAGTGCTCACCTCTGACCCAGATACTCCAACAATGTAAACTAAATGAACTCACACCTCGCCTGACTAACAAGATTTAAACTGTGGCTGTAAAATTGCTACTGCTACTGCTATTGGTGACTCTCTGAGTCCCCCCCCCCCCGACCTTCTGCAATATACATTTTTACTGTTTTTCAAGGACAATTTCACTTTATTAATTGCTTAGCACATCCCAAGCTTTGGAAATTGGGAAAGTGATTTAAAAAAATTAGAGCAATGAAGCTAAAACTGTTTACAAGCTAAAGTGCTGTCGATAAATTAAAATATGTGTTAACTGCTTTAAAAATCTGTTAATTTAGGTCTACTTACAAAATACACAACACATAGCAACAGTGGGAGGAAGGGGAGGGAAAAGATGTGTTTAGTGTTGTCATTAACACCTGTCTGAAGAGTTTCCACCACGTGAAATGTATCCGCACACACACTTCTCACACAGACACACACTTGTGATGGTGTTTTTTGTTTGTCTGTCTGTCTTTTGCTTTCTGCTGGTCTTTGTTGGCGAAAGCTTGTGTTCTGTTGTGAACACAAGGTCACATCTTTGTTGTTTTTCAGTGTGTTACAGTTTGTTAGTGAAAGTGTGTCCCCTCTCAAGCTGTGTGTTTACCTTCCTACACATACACATACACATACAAGGGCCAGCATCATCTCTCCCTGCTTCTCTTCCCTCATCTCCGTTTCCTTTAGCTCCAGGCTAAGGCCACTCAGGCCTGCAGATGGCAGATAATGACAGTGCTGTCCCCACTGGCTAGTTCTGTGTCTGTGTGTGCATTGTGTATGTGTCCATGTGTCTTGTGGGTGATGGCTCTGCTCAGTGCAGTGCCAACATTGGAGTGTTAGGTCCACTTGGCCATCCTTTTTGCTGGCTGACTGAATGCTTTATTGGCTAACAGTGTCTAACCAGTGGCAGAGTTTCTAGCTAATACGTAGAGTGACTGGTTGGCTAACTGGTTGCTTGGCTGAATTACTTCCTGAATCATTCAGTAGCTTGGAATTTGAAATTTAACTCACTTATTTGTCGACTACCTGGTGGACTGGTATACTTTCTGGCAGCAGACAGGCTGAGTGACAAGTCGACTGGCTGCTTAGCTTAAGAGACAGGAAGGGATAGGGTAACCAGCCTGAGTGTGTGTTTGTGGGTGTTTGGGTGTGTTTTAAGGACATGATGTGTTGAAGGACCCATTTTTACCCTGATCCCTGTCTGCTTGTATTTTACTGCCTGGAACAGAAATGGGTATTAGGCTCCACTAATACATTCTACACATTACACTCCCTGGTTTTAAAGGCTGCATTACAGAAAAGTGAAGTCATTTTCTGAACTTACCAGACTGACTTCACTGTGATGCCTTAACCCACTGAATCATTGTATCTGCAGTATAAATCATTATCAATTTGCAAAAATCTCATTGTATTCATATTTTGTGAAAGCACCAATAATAAAAAAAATAGTGTCATATTCCATTTAGTCCATATCACCCTATGTGCTATTTACAGTATTTTAATTAATTTTTAAATGAGATGTTTTCTTTTTTAGTAAAAGTGGTTGTCACATCTGAAATGTGGCTTTTACTTCCGACTGAACATTCAGCTCGCTAGGCAGAAAAGACACTGTATATCACCAGTTAGCCTGAAAACAAAGATAAATTATATTTGATGCATGCCACCCAGCCATACTTGATAGCATCCTTTATTAGACCTTCCTTTGCTTAGTAAATGCTTGCATCTTTACCCCATGTAGCCAGGATGCAGGCTTTCTGATAACAGTTGTAATCTTCTAGCTAAAGCTTAGATGGTTGTGATGGCATCATAAGGGGTTTTCTTTCTCTTTTTTTTTTTTATCTGATATAAAATATTCCTTTTTGCTAAGCCCAGATTTCTCATTTTAGTGCAAATTTTAACACGTACTGACTTGATTTATGATTAATGATAATAAAAGTCATTGAAAAAATGATACTACCTCTGTAAATCTGTTTCACTGTTAGATTGATCCGGCTTTTGAACATATAAATCCATGCCTTCTTAATGATTGAAAGTATTTTTTTTTATTATTTTATTATTAAATTAAAAATGAATGAATATCTAAGAGCAACAAAATACTTTAAAATGTTAATGCATTCCAAGTAAGGCGTGGCTTTGTCACCAGACACTGAAATATTGTTTTGAAGTCATTTTTAGAAGTTCAAAGTGCTGCTCTTTGCATGTAAAGTAGTCTGTGCACACATACAGCCTCTGTTGCTGGTCCATGGCCCGGGGCTATCAGGCAGCTCACCCGAGGCCATCACAGGTGACAGGGCAAAGGCCACCCAAGAGGGAGACCAACCCCCCCTCCTAATTTGGCAACAACACATGCCACCTCAAAGCCAGAAAGTCAATCTGAATCCCTCGAGTCATATTGGAATGTGTTTTTGATCTGTGCTGTGCCTATGGGCCGAGATTTCTGTTTGAATCTGACATGAGAGTGGAGAAAGTTGCTTGGCAGACAGAGCTCGCTCCTCTCTGGTTGCTTCTGCGAGATCTATTTTAAAAAATGTATCAATCTCAGCACATGGAAGGAAGCCCTTCAAACCAAAAGACAAACAGACAAACATGAAATGAAAGAAAACCCTACAATTTAAAATAACGTTGGTGACGTACTCTGGCTTTCAAGATCAATTTTGGTGGTTTGAGATGTCTCTTTTATTATTGCCAACAGAAGTCTCTGTCCGCATATTTCCAGTATAGCTGCCATTTCCAGCTCTCTAACATTTCAGTGTTGGATGTGAACTCTTGGAATCTTCCTCTGAGAACCAAAGAAAAGGGACTTTTTTCACCACCTACACCCTGAGATCGATGATGCTTATGTAATTTCAGTCAGCGTGCAAGAGACGAAAAGTCTTCATGCTTAATTCCTCTGGTTAGTGATCAGGTTAGGCCTTGTTAAAGTTATGAAAAACCGGATTTCCATCTTTCTAGACTACAGAGGATGTATGGTCTTGTCAAGGATACAGCCCTCCCTCTCTGTCTGCTCCACTCCATTTTCTGCTCCTCGTTCTCTCCATCTCTTTCCACCAGGGAGGCCCGAAATGTTTGAAGCTTTCCCTTTTTTTCTTTTTCCCTTTTGGTCCTCTCTTTCTCTCTCTTTTTCTGTGCCGAGGTCCCTGGATGTGGAGTTTTTTAATTACTCTCTCCTGGCTTTGTGCATAACCAATGAAATATTGAAGGGCATTTCCCTCTGAAAGGCACTGTTAGAATATGGGTTTTTCTAATGCTAACGCTTTGGGAGAGGAATACTAATACACAAACTGTGACTTTTTTGTGCAGCTGCAGTTTAAGCGTGTACACAGTTGGGTGGATGCTCTTGAACTCATATCTATGTGTGCGTATTTGCGACTGCGGCCCCTACACAGACTGTCTGGTTGTTGTTTTGCATGTGAATCAGGGCAGAAAGGGGGTTGGCATTATTAGATTGGGTGTGCAGCGTGGTGGGACTGGGATGAATAGAGACTGGTGGAGCAGATAGGTTCATTGCACTGATTAGATTTCTCTTGGACCATTTTGATGGTACAACACCTCAAGGTGTCTTCAACAACTTTGTTTAGACAGCGAAAAGAATATAGGCTGGCAGGGAAATTAATAGAGGATATCATAAAGAAATGAGTGGAATACACAAACTATTTTGGGTGCAGTCTGTGTAATACAACGCCCTTCAAAGCAATAAAAAAAAGTGAAATGCAAGCAGAGTAAACAAACTCAAAAAAGGAAAACCCTTCTGTACACCCGGGTGGAATAGGACAGTTAATATAATTACATTTAAAAAAATGTTGAGGTGTTGATGGAAGAAGATTAGCTCAGCATTATTTCGTGTGTCTGCACAGTTTTAATTAGTGTCAGGTGATCTATGATAATTCAGCCCATCGAGGTCATAAGATGCTCATCATGTTTCTGCTTTCTTATGGACACCCACCCTAATTGCTTTCATGAATATGTCATCATTCTTCCCTCCCTGGCTCCCTTCTCCCCCTCCTCCCTCCTTTTCACTTTTATGTTGCAGCTAGTAAAGGTCTTTTGTGCACCTTCAAAAAAAAAAAACAACAACCTGTTATTTATTTCCCAGGGCTGAATGTGCTTGAATTGTACACATGACCATGGGTTATATGGTATAAATATACACGGGAGAAAGCAACGGGGGCGTAGAAAGAATTTTCCCTTCTGTCAGCACGGCGCAGGTAGCACTCGCACAGGGCGCCCTGATATGTGTGAATTCATTTCTCCCAACACAGGAGGAAAACTTCAAAGGCAGGACGAGAACTTGGCCGAGCGAGTTTGAAAGGGATGAGTCTCTAATCTGGTTAAACTTTGCTTGCGCTGTATATTTTTTTTCTCTGCCTCTTCACCCATTCGTCCTTTTTTTAAACACCCATTCCATCTGTTTTTTTTTTTTCCTTCTTCCAGTAAAGAATCTACCTCATGAGCTACTTTGTATAAGAAAGTTAAAGAAATGATGACTTAATGTTTCAGCAAGAACAGCAGTGTAAATCAATCTCAGGACTTGCGTTTGCTTCTTTGGGGATTATATTTCTTTAAGCTCGTCATCCTCCTGCTTACTGGTGTATATAAACTTTCCCCTTCTCTCTCTCCCCCTCCGCCCTCCCCCGCTGCCCTTGCTGTTATAAACGGAAGGATACATTCCATGTGTCGCGGCATCTTTAGGCATTACATTTGCTTTGCAGTGTGTGTCATCATTTCAGGTCTTGTCTTAGCAAGCCTTCAGGATGCTCTTCCCTTGCATCAACCCCATGTGACAGCACCTGAAATATGCATATGCTTCTGAGGCGCTGCAGGGTGCCATTTGAGGGCTATTTGGAATGCTAGTGATGGCAGGCCGGAGTGCTCGAGACCTATTCTCTGAATATTTGATGGTCTTAATGAGCAGGAAAAATACAGGACTAAGCACTTTGTTGGTTTGCTCGCCTCCTCGGCGTGTGAGAAATAATGGACTAGAGGAAAGGATGAAATATTGAAAACTCTGTGATAACTCCACAGGAGAAGGTGGAAGGTTTTTTTTTTCCCATTGTGATGCTTCCTTAGGTCACCTGAAAGTTACAAGTAAAGGTCACGTTATCTAAGAGGCAAATGGTGAATCCATGTAATGACACTCCAGTAAAAAGCGGATCATATCAGAGCTGTATTGAGTTGATGTGTCTGCATCCTGGTGTATAATGAAATATTATGTTATTATTTGATGGATGTATAAATGTCCAGTTTATAAGATTTAGAGGGATGTATTGACTGAATGTGACAGATATGTAACTTAATATTCACAATTACTTTATACTTTTTTGTTTGTTTGTTTTTTTTGTATAAAATCACCTTAAAATAAGATTTGTTGTGTTTTATTTACCTTTAAATTTGCCTTATACATCTAATAAGAGAGCAGGTCTTCTCCCATGGGGTCTTGCAATATTGTATTGCAGTTTTTCTAGAGTACCTGTAACAGATGAATTAAACACTGATTCCTTTTGTGTTTATCATGGGTTTTGTGGCCACTGTAGGTTTTCCCACACAGACAATGAAATCAGGAGTATTCAGTCAGCTGCAGTATGCAACCTTACCACTAGATGCCACTAAATCCTACATATTGGACCTTTAAAGGATCCATGACTGATAAATTGCGGTTGTCAGAGGAGGTGAATGGATGGATGGACATATGGATGGATGGATGGATGAGTGGTGTGTGGATGAAGGATAGGGCCTCAAGGCTATTACTCAACAAGTTTAGAGCTCTTGGAGTTTCCAGTGGACGTAGTGGCTTGCACAGTTTCCACCTATAATACCTATAATAACTTGGTGACCTTGCATCAGAATGATGATAAATGACAGGGAGGGGAGATGAAACCTGGACTGTGTGAGAGAGGAGTTGCATGTGTTCATAATTTCTTGCAGAGAAGGTATATAATAAAGCAGAAATACAGCTTTGATTCAGGCACTTAACACAGGTTATGTCTTAAATTCACAAAATGCTGTTCCTTTCTGACTTTTTCAAAGAGCCTTGCACATTCCCGCTCACAAATAGATGTAAAGGATCAGAGAGAGAAAATTCACCTCACAAAACTCAATGTATCTGACTATCTTTTAGTTATTATCACTGTTTGTTTGTAGCACATAGAATTTTAGCCTCTAGATTAGAAGGGGGGAATAAAAAAAAAGAGTGACAGACAAATGAACAAACATTAACTTTGTCTCCAAGAGGTGACTTTTTGTGCAGCAATAAATATTCACAGCAGGACGTGGCCTGGCGCGACTGTGGATGTTCTCTTTAATTGAAGGTGTGGGTTGAGCGGACAGGTTTCCCGCGGGTTGACTCATGTCGGCCGTCCCTTCCACTCGCCTGTGAAAAAGCTGTCGTGGCAGATATGGATTAGCGTCAGAGCATCACAGGGCAGGTATTACACGTCTCTGGTGGCAGTGCCAGCGCTGGCCCCTGACTGCTAATAACCTCTGTTGTCTCGTGTCTCCGGAGCGTTGCTTCTTGAATGCTTTACAACGGCTGTTTTTGTACCGGTGCCAGTCCTGATGCCCGGGCTGCCTGGCAGATCAGAGGTTCTGGTAGCGGAGGAGTTGTGTTTGGTGGTGGTGAGAGGGGGTCGGAGAAGAGAGAAAAGAAATGGAGAGAGGTTGTCAAAACAGCTCCTTATCCCCCTCTCATCAGTTGCTTCCTCTCGGTCTCCTCTTCTACTTTACCCGTGCTGCCAAAAGCCGGAAAGAGATCAAAGGGGGCCGACATGAAAGGCATCCCTGAGATTCTGTTTTTCAGTGCCCTGTCTCCCTGCTCGCTCTGGTACAGATATGGAAATGCTGAATCCCAAATACAGCCTGTACCTAGGCTGCAGAGAATGCCCGGCCTCGTCTGACTTTCTCTCTCTCTATTTTTTTTCGTTTGCCTCCTCTCCTCTCCTCCCCTTCATCTCACCCCTTCATCATCGTCTCCCTCCATCCTCTGCTCTTGCCTGTCTCCAGCAGCCCTCAGGCTTTCAGGTAGATAGCGGTTGATTGGCAGCTGCTGTGACAGTCAGTGGAACCGGCTGAGAGTGGATGAGTGTCAGCCTTGCTCCAGGGGCTTAAGGCAACAGCAGTGTTGTAGTCTCCCTGCTGGAGAGAGAGAGAAGCCCATGAAATAAGACTCAGTCAGTTGTTCTCTTCTCCTCACTTCTCTCAACTGAAGCAGGTAGGAGCTAAATAGGTTTTTGAAATCGCTCCAGAGTTTATCCTGAGACTGGAAACTAGAACGTTTCTTCAACTCACATCCTGTCATGTGCTTTCCTCTCTCTCTCTCTCATTCCTTCCTTTTTTTTTCCTGCCTTTGGTTTTGATATAACTGTGTGTTTTATTGTAGGATGTACCATAACATCTCGTTATTCAGGGTCTCTTTAAAATTCTCCCTCCCTCCGTCCCTCCACTCTGAATCCTCAGCCTCAGCTGTTACGCCACTTGACAATTAGCCATGCCGTTCCCGTTTGTGCATCGCTAAAAAAAAACTTTTTCCTCCTTTTGAAAAACTTCTGAATACAACTCGACGGCCGCTGCACAGCAGCCACGGGGGGAAAAGTGTGAGAATATATAAAAAAAAAAAACTAAAACGTGAAATCGTCTCAGTTCTAAAGTGGCTGTGACCAATTCCCAGATGGAGGGAAAGCATTTGTGTGATGGCTTTCACTGCGTAGCAGCTTGAGATAATTCCCATCAACAGCAAGAGTTGCGTCAGTTTTTCCTCTGGCCAAGAGTGCCCCCTTCTCCACAGCGCAGACAGACGACAGGACCGAGATGGAAAGAGCTTGGAGAGGGGCGAGGAAAGGAGGGGCCTTTATGGGGCACTTCTGAAAATCTGGCAGCCCATACCACCTCCAAACTCTGCAGATGTGTGTTGATGATAAGTTTGTGAGTCAAACAGGGAGGTTTATGTGCTTTCCAGCTCTTTTTTTTCATTCTCTGTTTGTGGTGTTTTGGTCACTACACAGACAACTGGCCAAAGGCAATGCTGGCACCTCTTACTGGACCTGGTAGATAAGCTCACTTTGGAACTTAAAAACTAAGAAACTGCTGTTTTTAGTCGCTCACTGTTTAATTTAGTTATGTAATTTTGGCTGGAAATTAAACTTGTGGTTGATTGAAACTAATACAGTACACTTCAGTGCTAAAGAGTAGTTATAAACTGATAAAAAGATGGCGATACCTGCCTGCACGTCTTTGAGATATGGGCTCAAAAAAGTTTCTAATAGTTCTGATAGTTTATAGTTGTTTTAAAGAACTTTTAACAAATTGTTTTGTCAAAAACCTGAATGTCATGTAAATCTTAGGCTACAAAAGAGACTAAGTGAACAGATTTTGGTTCAGTTTTCCCCTGCCAACATTTAAAGGGTCATTTGCATTGGAGGCAGGTTAACTACCTGAATGATCTTCTAGTAGTGTGAGGGGTTTGCAGTCATCCACTTTAATCGTCATCTTGATTAAATTCTCCAAAATTTGAATCGTAAACGTTTATTTAAAATCCTGATGTGTGAAATGAGGAGCATTTGAATATTGAGCAAAAACCAACAGTAGCCAATGGGAGCGAGCTGATCAGGAGGCAAAACCAGCCAGATGCTGTGTACTTGTTAGTTCAAGCTTGAAGCAGTAGCTTGCACTTGCTCTGTCTGAGACCAATCAGACTTTTTTTTTCTCACTCACTTACTGCTTGGACTTCAAAATGTTTGAGCCATGCTAATTCAGTCTACCCATCCATGACTTCTTTCACACTTTTTTCTCTTTTTGTGTGCACAGTCCACCTCCATGTTTGTTCACTGATTGTCTAGTGTGTGTGTTTTCTCACATTAACACATTAAAAATCATGAAAAATCTGTCGTTGGTAGTGTAATGTGTTTTTAAAATCAGTTAAGATTTTAGAATCCTCTTGTGTTTGTCATGTAAAAGATAAACCGAGTAAAAGCAGATAAATCCAAAAACTGAACTGTGGCTTCTGCCTGGAACAAGAAATCAGCTCTCTGAACGGTGGCAACTTTTCATGTCTCTTTGGATTTAGGGGACGAACAAGCACTTTCAAGAGCCCATAAATATTGAATGCAGGATAAATGCAGACCCATTTGATAATGAAATGGAGTGTGTGTAGATGAGTTTAGCTGTATATGTCAGATACCCACAGAGTGCTCTGGAGTGTCTGGTGAAAGGATGCAAGGCATAGCAAAGTGGACTCTAATTAGAGGGATTTGGAATGTATTTAAAAATGAATCACGCCTCGCTGCGACACCAACAACAGTATTCACCACTTCTCTAAATGGGCAGCTGGCAGGCAGAGGGCTTGTCGGGCTGCTAAATACTCCCAGCAACATATGAATGGGAGGCCTGATTACTTTGTCACTAATGATTCATTGGCTCGTACATGCTCTTGGGCAGTGTAAATACCTCTTGGGACGAAGCTTCACTCCAGTCTGTGTGCACAACCGCCTCGGCTTCTTCCACATAGCTGTCCCTTTCATCGTCACCACAACAAAACTTTTCAGCCAAAACTTAATTTCATCCTTAAAAAAACATTTGAAAAAAAAATCTCCACTTGTTGAAATAAGTTTTTATATTTTCAAAAACAAACTGTTATCAGAGTATAAAACACAAAAAGAAAGGAGATTACCCGGCTTGCATTAATGGAACTCATTTGCTGTGTTTGCCACTAAACATAAAGCTAAGTATCTGTTCATTTCTTAATGCATATAAATTTAAACATTTACCAATAAGAAAATCTTCTGCAAATTACTTCATCAAACTGCCTGATTTCTCATGCTGAGGCCTTCTTATTTTTGTAGCACGGGGTACCTCTCCTCTTTGATTGCCTCTCTGGTGCACCGAGCAAATTTGTGATAAACCCTTACAACCTGAGGAATGTAATTGCAAGATCGGAATGGAATGTGATTAGAGTGAAATGGCTGAAGCTTTCAGTGATAGAGTCTCGGAGGCGACATGGAGATGCAAGGAAGCATCTTAAGGAGGGGGGAAAAGAAAACTGCAGTATACTTTAATTGTGCAAAGCCAGCGTGAGAGATGTCGCCATGAATTACGGCAACAGTAAACCACACGGGCACACTCACAGAAAGGCATAAATTCAGATGCAAAAACATATACACATACACATACACACTTAAGTATCATCCTCTGCATATGAATTGAATCCAAAAAAAAAAAAAAAAGGAGCAGGGGCTTCTGAACTTGTTTATATGCAGATTTCCCTGCTTTGGGGTGATGAAAAACAGCAAATACATGGAAAAACACTTGTGCTATTTTTACCTTCAGACAAATACGATGCAGAATACACAGAAGCTGTTTGCTCCCAACAGCCACTAATGCTCTCTTTTTTGGTTGCTCTCTCCTCATCCTCAGCCTTCCATTACATAGATTTTCAGGGAGCACAAAGACATGAAACGGAACTCATCTTCAGTCTGTAATATACATACTGTTGTTCTGCATAGCGTGGTGTGTGTCAGGCTGTGGCTGTATGATTGCTCTGTATGGATGGAATAAGAGGTTAATCTTCTTGTGAGGGGTTTAGTAACAGGTTGTGCTGGCAATAAAAACCAATTGGCACTGTTACCTCCACTTCATCACTTCAAGTTGTATGCTTTCATTGCTCTCTCTCTCTCTGTCTCTCTCTCTCTCTCTCTCTGTCCCTGTCTCTGTCTCTCTCTCATATCCCAGGAGCCTGAGAACAAGCTTTGAGTCTTATGTCTTCAGTCAGCATTTGCAGATCTAATTTTCTTTATTCTGGAGAAAAAGGAAACAGAGCATTGTGTTTCTCTCACAGCATAGTCCAGTCTGCCGTCTCTCTCTTGTTAAGTGGTCAAGCTGGCTGTAGTAATGAGCAGTGTGTGTCAGACTCTGATAATTATGGGATGCTTGTGGGGGGGCGGGAGGGGTTTTCCCTATCTGGCCTAAGAAACATGGCAACCTATCACCTTTGTGGGAATGGAGCAGCTGCTCGCTGTGGGAGCCAAACCTGGCAACCCAAGCTACATGACTGCAGATGTTGCAAGATTAGACTGCATGGAGACAGAGAGAGAGACAGACAGAGAGACAGACAGGCAGAGGGATGCAGAGAGATAAAGAGAAAGAGACAAGAGAGATGCAACTAGACTTACACAACTGGATGTTTTTGGCTGAGGCAGATTATCTCAGTATGAAACTACAAAATACACACACTCTTATAAATCAGACATACATACACAGTCATATCTACTGTATATATAGACACTGTTAAAATCTCTGCCTGTCCTTATCTCCTAAAAACATAAACTAATACACAAATGTGCTATTTTTATTCTCTCTCTCCAGCTGGTAGCAGTATATGAAGAGCAGGATCCTCACAATGGAGGTGATGGTACCAGTGCCAGCTCCACAGGCACACAGAGTCCTGAACCCTTCGCCACTGACGTGAGCTCGGCATCGGCCTTCCAGCCCTATCAGGCCAACAGTGAGATCGAGGTCACCCCGACGGCTCTGAGATCGAGTGAGTCCAATTAAAACACTCTTACATTCAGTAATTGTTTCCTACTTTGACTTTAAAACAAAGGTATCATCATTGTTCTACTGATAAATGTAAATAATACACAGAACAAAACGAAAGATCTGAACAAGACAAATCTGAAAAATGATGCAAACTTACCTCATTATATCAGCAAGCTTGAAGTGAATTTCCAACCCTCTAGACAAAAAGCAAGGGACAGAGTTAGAAAGCAAAATGTAAAATTCAAAACTGAAAAGTTGGCATCAGTGTGACGAGCACCTTCAGGCCTTTACTGCTCAAAGAGTTTTAAATTAGGGCTGACATCTGAAAGTTAGAAGTTACAATAGAAAGCTGAGCCTAACAAAGGGAACTGCTGGCAAAATGTATTCTGGACTGATCGGCACAGATGTATTCAACTATGTTTTCATGTAAATATTATAAAGACCAAACTGTCTAATACAACACCAGATTCAACACAGTAAACTTGTTTGACTGGCCAACTTATGTTATACTGGACATGCTTGAAGTGTGCAGTATGGAGTCGATTGTCTTTCAACACTGTTCAGTTTGACCACTGAATGGCAGTGCACTGACTTGGGCAGGTAGGAATGCAGACAATGGAAGGAATTGAGACACAGCTGGATGCTCAGTCATGCATGAGCTGGAGCACACATGCCAGAGCAGGGTGAACATGCACAGACCCACAGACGCGACACAAAACTTTAAAAAATGGCACACACGAGTCAGTGACTCAGAGGTTTCTGATGTCCACACATTAACGTCCCATGAAGTGGAACCGGTGAGCTGATGCAGAACTGTCTTAAACTTCAAAGAACATCTAAAACATTCAGACCAGAACTCACATACGGGCAGGGGCTCACACACACACACACACACACACACACACAGGTACAAGAATGAACAGCAGACTTTAGTCACTTGCCTTCACATAAAAGTGCCTCCCTGCTCCCCTCAACATTCCTGTGAGACTGTGGAGATGTATTGAAATTGTTCCAAAGTGGCTATCTGAAAGCAAACCAGCAGCAAAGTGTGAGCGGCAGGTTTTTTTTTTAAAGCGACTGCCTTGCTCTTAACTTGTTTCAAACACAGATTTGGAGACTTTCAAAGCTCCCACATAGTGAGATGCTGCATCGCTGAGTAGCTTGTAAAAGCGTAATATAAATATGTGATGGAAGTTTGGAAGTTTGTCTATTGGACAACATTAACAACAATGACTTCCTCACTAAATCCTGATCTGGAGACTTAAATTTGCACTCTGTCCTCTTCACCTTTGGGCAGCTTCGGATAGAGTGTTTATTGGTCTCATGATATGCATCCATCCATCAGCTTAAGAGGCACTGTAGTGCCTTTTTTATAGCACATGATTTGTATTGTGAATTTACAGTAGATACATAATATATGGAAACTGCAGCTGAGAAGCCAGGCATCTATCAGTGTTCATGGTGACAGATGTGTAGTCATGGCGTGGGATGAGTGTGCTTATGGATACCCTCTGGCTGCCCGCCACAGCTTTGAATGTGACTTTGTACATAGGTAGGGTGCATAATAAAGGGCTAGTGAGTAGAGATCATTTTAGTAAATCAGCTCAGTCCGTTGTTATGATGCTCATCCTGATCACTCATCTCTCTGCTTTTGGACAATTAAAAATATGTTTATGTAATTAATGAATTTAAAAAGCAATGAATTAAAAGTTAGAAAAAAATAAAATAAAAATAAAGGTTGTATGATCTTTAGTTCATATATGTACTTTTACAAATATTCTTTTGTAGTGGCAAGCATTTTATGCTTATGAAAGCTCTGTCCTTCCCACTTACACAACACACTTTCTAAGCCTGTAGCTTGTGTTCACTGTAATTTGCATTAAAGGAACACAAGATTGAAGCAAAAGAAACAAACTGATTGCTTCCTACACACTGTCTCCGGGTCGTAGTGATTAGTGTATCTGCAGCAATTTTTAGAGATAATGACAGTAAAGGAAAGAGAGATAAGGGGCCTGGACCTGTTACTGAGCATGCAGCCAAGCAGGTAAAGCCAATGATATGTTTTTTGGTTTGTGGTATTGATACAGAGACTGAACAGTTTACAGGATGTGTTTTTTCTTTGGAGACTGCGTTTAATGCACACTGACTCTCCCTCACTTACATATATAATTTTCACTCCAAAAGTATCTCAATAGTTGTGTGCAAGTGTGGTGAATTAGAATTATTTTTAAGAGATGGAGAGTCAGCCGGACAAACAGACAGACTGACTGGCAACAACACATACAGACAGTCGGGGCAGATGAAAAAGACAGACAGGCAACGTTCCCTCCAGAGATGCAGATGAGCAAATTACTGGCAGCAATATTGCATATCAGACATCAAAGTGTTGCAGTGGCGCCCTTGGCAGCTGTGCTCTGAGGCAGAGAATTATGGCTATTTAAAATCATCATCTTTTAGAGCCATATTGATTGTTTTCTCTCCTCCTACAACTCCCAAAGTCCCAAACTCTCCCTCTCGCTTTCTTTCTGTCCCCCCATCCCTTCCCTTGCCTCCGTCTTGGGAGCCCATTTTAGATTTCCATGCTAACATGTGCCGTGCAGGTCAAACTGTTAATAATTGGATTGGAGATGAGATGTAAATTACAATAATGAATGTAATTTTCCCGTAATTATACGGACGCCGGAGCTGCCTCTGTCTCTACTCGCCACTAAATTCTAATCTTTCAAAAGTAAGAGAAAACGTCTGAAACTTTAAATTAACACTGGATGTTAATGGTGCTTGTAGCTTTGAAATTGAATGTTCTGCTCTTTGGTGCTCAAAGAGTTTCACATGGGTCTTTTTATTTGACCCAAAGTTGACTTTGCATTACCGGCAGTCAGGTTGCCATTTGTCAAAGTTTTACTCTGTTTAAACAGTTTCTTGACAGTCTTTTAACTATGGACACAAGCTACAGTTTGACAAAAAAAAAAAAAAAAAAGGAAAAACATGTTCTCTTTGTTTTAATAACTCTTTAAGGCTGAAATTAATTGAAGTAAAATGTTAGAGGGAAGCCATTCAAAGTGGCAAAGTCCACTAGTAATTGCATTTACTGTCTGCTTCTTTAAATGTGTAGAAAAACAGAGTGAGGCACAAATGGAGAAGACTCTCTTGTGTTAACATAATAAATTAACTGTTTTATATAGTTAATGGTCAATAGTTAATCATGATTGTCCTAAATGCAGAGTAATTTACACATTAAGGTCTCAAAGATATGATCAGAGTTCTGAGTCTGTTTGAGTCAGTGCTCAGTGGTTAAGGGTCAGACTAAGCTTAAGGAGAACTAGTTTGTTCTTGTTTGATTATGCCAGTGATAAAAAAATAAATGCTTAGTTGCTCTGAATGGTTACACTTAAAGTTTAAGTTTTGATAAGGGGGTAATGGTGCTTGTCAGAAATGAAAAATGAGAGCTAAAAAAGATCTAGAGAGGAAAGTTCAAGCCTGACTTCTTTCTCACCTCTACACAGCTCACCATTCTCATTCTCAGCATGAAGTGGGTGTGAGTGTCGGACTAATATTTTTAGAAAGCTATAGATACGGTTATATAGCTCTCCTCAAACTGATGTCAGAAAGATTTGGGAGAAGGGGGCTTCCACAACTATTTAATCATCCCACAAGCAGTCCTGATAGACTGATCTGGCACTTTCAGACATTTCCTCTATAAAATTATGTAAACATTGTTGTATCTGTTACATTAAATGAAGGCTATTAATAAGTTGCCTTTTTGATACAACATGTTAACAGGCCAAAGGACATTCCTAAGGATCAGTATCAATTTCTACACAGGCTACACAAACTGAAATATGTGAAAAGATAACCTTGTTTAAGGAACTTGACTTCTCCATTGCTTAGCCTTCCTTGAACTTGACTTTTAAAGATCGGCACTGTTATGTGATTGTTCCTTCACTTTAAGAGCAGTTTTTCAGGACACACAGCTATAAATGTGCTGTTGACAGAGGTTAAAACTACACTGCCTTTGAGGTTGAATGGCTTGAAAACACCAAAAGAGGGTCACAGTAATGGTGATGATACTTTCACGATTGACCCCCTATGTACCGATCAAACTGAATCCACAAAAAACTTGTCATTCTGCTATTTACACTGCGAACAATTTTACAAATGTCAACCCCAGACAAACTTGTTTTTTGGACCCTTCTCTTTCCAAAGAAAACCAACATGGTGATAAAATGTCCACTCCTCCACTGACCTGGTCCTGTGGTCCTTGAGTTTCTGCTCTCTTGGTCCTTGAAGCTCCGCAGTGACAGAGTTGCAGGGAGGCCATTAGAGAGATTGCCTGTTGGGAGGGGTTTTAGGGGTGTGGACACCTTGGAAGAAGAGGACCTTCATTTAATCAATTTGGCTTAGTGGTCTGCCACTGAGAGGAGGCTCCCTGCTGCCAGCTGAGGCCATATAAAAGTCACTGCAGAAGACGAGGGAACAGTGACACACTGACAACACACAGCTTAAGTGTACACAGTGAATGACGTGATTGTAAAATCCTTCACAGGACTCTTGAAAAACCCCACAAAGTTGCTCAGTGAAGACATTAGTTCTCATAGGCAGTTATTGTGATATGGAGTGTGATGTATTCTTTCACCACTTCATTTTTTCTCTTTTTTAAGATGTCCATCTTAGATTTCAGCATTGGACTGCCGCCCCCATCATGGGCTCTCCCAGTGGGTTTGGGTGACTTCCAAGGCAGTGATTGCCAATTATAGATAAACTACCAGGTTTAGGTTTGGAACCACGTGCAGCTAGGTCTGATAGCATGCACTGATACTTATCATTCTCATCTGCCCTCTCTCTCTCTCTCCATCCAACTCTCTCTGGTCCAGAACCACCTCTTCAATCTCTCACTTCAGCGGTGAGCATGTGATGCAGTACAATCTCGGGGCTTACATATCGGAAAAATCACAGAGTTGATAATGATGGCAGTGTGAATCTGCTGATTGGTCTTGTCTGATGGTTAACCCCTCGCGGGTCGGCTCCGTCTGCCTCTGTCTCTTTTTCCCTGTCAGTTAAGTTCTTTAAATCTCGTCCAACTCTGTAATAACAAGGCCCAGGACTGAATTCTTGTGTTAGTACTGATTGATGACGAGCTTAACTGATTTATTTTTTTAATCTGTGACTCCATTAAGTGCACTGCAGACTGCACATGACTACTTAAATAATAATACAGCTAACTGGAGTGAGGTCATCTGTGTGTCATTTACTTTTTTTTGTGATTTAAACACATCTTGTTCAGCAGTATGAATACAGTTTGTGAGTATAATATTAAAATTGATGAAGGTATAAAACTGGATTACAGCAAAGGGCTCCTCCATTGTGCTGAAAGCATTTCTTGGGAGGCAACCTCTAGACAAGATGAGGTCACAAAATGAAACAATAAGGCAGGACCTGAGGTCAACCTTTAAGGGCCCTTAAGGGCTGGTTGGAAATCGAGAGTTGGGTCCACAGACTGTTGGCTGATGATCTACCAAAACAAAACGGTGGAGCAGAATGACCCTCCACTGTTCAATTAGTTTTATCATTACAGGCGAGGATAATGCAAAGAAACAGGTCACAATTTCTGCATTGATTTACTTAAAAACTTTCCTTGTTTCTTTCTCTTTCTTTCACTAATTTTTGTCAGAAGAAGAGGTGAAACATGGCCATTTTTGGGACTTTTTTTACCTTCTTCTGCGGGGCTATGATGCTATTCACTGGAATCACTCTTAAAATGACAGGCTTATATTTTCAGCAAACACCGAACAAAAACTGAAGATGTGTTTAGCTTTGATTAAAATTGCAAAAAACAAAATGAAAAAGCTTAGTTATGTGTTTCATTTCACTAATGCATCCCTCTTTATAACATGTGCTGTGTATGAAAACGCAGCAAAGTATTGTTGCTCCAATGGGACCGTCAGGCGGAATTTACAGTTCATGTCACAGAATCACAATGTTTTGCCAGTGATACAGAAGGGGACGTGTATATTAATGTCATGGTCGCTCTTATAGATAGATCTACTCCATAACAACTATCCACAAGCACTTCAGCTGAGCATCACACCTCTTAAAGTCGCTTCAGAGTTGAGTACACACTCAGCGGTGAGGATGTTGGGATAGCCAGCTCATCATTAGCACACTGAAAGCACTTTTAAACCCACCAGCCCTCGTGAGACCGTGAACTGCCTTCCTCTACCTGAGTTAGTGGAAAGGCTATTAGTTATGTCAACTCTTAATCATACTCACGCTTGTAGAGGAGGAGAGTGGAGCTGCCCAAGGTGGGTGTTTAAACTGCCGAAGAGTGGGCGTTCAGTTCACAGTCACTGGGAATATTAGTTATAAAAACACTCATACTGTCATATATCATCCTGAGCTACTTATAGCTAATTATTGCAACGGCCGGCACTGTTAAACGTTGAAGACAGTGTTTTGGTAATGAAGTGTGAAGAGCTTGCAGTGGTAAAAGTCTCCACTCAGCACTGCTGGGAATGTGCTACCAGTACTATTCCTATTATTACTTCTTGCCGGGATCCCAATAAAACAGAAGCGAGACAGCTGAATCATGTGGAGTTGTGTATGTGTGGCACAGAGTGTGTGTGTGTGTGTGTGTGTGTGTGTGAGAGAGAGTTTGTTGACTGTTTTATTACTTCCTGAGCTGGGCTGAGATCAGTTCTGCAGGTCACTTGAGTCACACTTGAAGCAACACAGGAGCAGTGAGGTCCTGATTCGGAAACAAAGTCATTAACACATAGTGACATGCAGAAACAGACTCAAATGGCGGCCGTCCATAACCCTGTGACAGGGTGCATGGGAACGGAGCCAGAGTTTGTTTGCACTGACTCTGGTGTCGTACCAAAGACACTCAGCAGAGAGACATTTAGCAGAATTATGTCTGCCTGTTGCTATCTGACATATGGCATCTTCATCCACTTCTGATTTCTCAGAGAGCTCTTAATGTACAGTTTGTTTATCCTCTGTGTAAATGCTTAAATATTTATGTAGGGTTGAGATCAATCTTGTCCACACTGGCACTGCTTTGAGTGATGGGCTCTGGGATGAGACTCTGCAGAGACAGGAAGTGTTAGCACAAAATTTTAGTGCAGGCTTCACATACTCATCTGACCTTTTCTTTTTCTTGTCAAACACAGTGGGATGTCACATTTGTTATCTCTCAGTGACCACTGAAATAACCCTCCTCTGCAGCTGTGTTACAAATAGAGCCTTCAATTCATAAAATAGAAAGAAAGAAAAATAAATCAGAGCTTGAGGTTTTTAGTCCTCCCTTGTGTCATTAATAAACAATTCATTTATTTTTCTGTCTGTTTCTGTTTCTCAAATGCCGAGTTTAAACAGTTGCTAACTCACTGCAGCCCATCTGAGGATACTTTTGTAAATATAACAGAAAAATAAAAAAGCATTAATCTCCTTTTTTTCACACAAAAATTCTACATTTGAGCTACATACAAGTCTCTTATGACATTGGCAATATTTTTTCATACTGAACCAAACAACATCAACATAATACCACCCGAGTGTATGATTTTAAATAGCATGTATGGCAGTTAACCCTGTCCTCCACATGGGCAGCGAGGAGCTCTCCACTCTGCCTTTGAGATAAATTGTGCAGCATAATGTTCTCCCCTTGAGGAGCCTGAGCTAAAAGGGGTTTAATATTATTACACTGCTCTTAATTTTCTCACCTCTTCTCACTTTATCTATTTCTTGTGCTTGTTTTTTTTTTAGTTTTCCTCCATCTCAACAAGAACAGCCAATAGAGACTTATGAGTAGCTTGAATTTCACTTATTTTGATAAAGTGCAATATTTAATTAAAAAAAACTAACACAAAGTTCATTACAGTACTTCCACTAGTATGAGTGATGAAAATGCAATTATTTTTTTTTAATAAAAAATGCAAAGAAAAAAAAGTGCAATAAAAAAAAAGGGAATGTAGTTAAACTTTCATCTGAGAACTCATAGTTTAAAAACCTGATGATGATTATACCTCTGTATAATTAGTATAATTGCTTGTGCTTTCCAGTGTATTCAAATTAAAAATGTTTTAATGAATTGATGTAACCATAACTGTACGGGGATGCTAAGGTAAGAATTGTTTTAAAATCAAAATTCGACTTTATGTCTCTCCTCCTCTCTGCCCCTCTCATTAGTCTGCTAGAACAGCTCTGGTTCATTTACATTGTGAATAACTTGTCAAACGAGGGTCAAACTGGCCAAGGGCAATGTCTCCTTGTCTCGGCACCATAAGTCCACAAAGGGCCGGGAGTGTTTAGCATCTCTTTGCCTTCAGGCTCTTCATCCCAGTGGACCCGCAAACAACCTCTCGCCTCCTCCACCGGCCTCATTAGTCCCTTTGTAAGAGGCCTCCACGCTCCCTCGCTCCTACACCGATCTGTGTCATTGTCTTCTGCAAGGAGGTCACCTGTGAAGTTTGCCTGCTTCAAAGCACATGTGAGGGAAACTCTCAGAGTCGTGTGCAGGCACATGCTAGCAGCCATGCTTGTCTGGAAACACATGTACACTTAGACACACATTAATACTTATTAATACAGTGTTTACACACACATGCAAATAACATTTCGTGGCGTGCATGCATACAGATATGGACAAAGCAAGTTAATTGTTTTCATTGTTTTATGCACATCTGTTTGCATATGAGCACACACACACACACAACTGCACACAATTACATAAATGTGAACGTGCTACAGAGGTGGTCTTTTCTTACAACTCATACAGACTCTACTTACTCACATACATTCATGAAAATGTGACCTTTCTCCTAATTTAATTAAGGAGCTCACTTTGTCAGCTTGTAGGTTGAAATATATTATATCATTTCCCAAATCCAGAATATTGGACTTGTTTCAAGAAGTTTATTAAAGTTGATTAACACTTCT
>JAPZDY010000013.1:15099766-15128663 GCA_029783645.1 Ctenochaetus hawaiiensis | reverse complement strand
TGAACTGTTGTCTGGTGCTAAAGCTAAAGATTGCATTTGGATGAACAGGGAAACATTCTGATCTTCACAACAGTCATTCTCAAATAATTTCGCATGGCTTGAATTTCATAATAACATGTGTCTGTGCTTCATGCCAGTTGAATTTGCCTTTATGGTCGGTTATAATTGAAGCGAGGCCCACTAACCATACTTAAAATGCATTCCCTCCATTTCAAACTGTCCTGCAGGTTCTTCTCTTCTGGCAATACAATTAATACTAAAACATAAACAGCTCGAGTGTCGAGAGTCGAGTCAAACTAACACCACTTAGCTCTTCTAAGATTCTTCATTTTGATAATAAAAGACTTTAAATTTGACTCTTGTGCTGTGTAGATATGGCAGTACTTTATCCACAGTGATTCACACGGACTAATATATTTTTCTCCTCCAAACAAGGTGAGTGTGAAAGATAAATAAAGGACAAAGCAATACGAGGTAATAGCCCCTGGAGAGTCTGACCTCTCCCTGTGGTGAATTGCCTTGTGTGTACATCTCTATGACCCTGCGCCCTGGCCATAATCCCTCACTACAGGGGCTGGATTAGAGGCCTCGTCTTATTAGCCACCCCCCTCCCTCCACCACCACCACCACCACAATAGTCTTGCTCCCTCCTCAGTCTGGATCGATGGCTGGCTCAGTCTGAAGTGGTGGCGCTGGTTATTAAGCGTGGGACCGACCAAACCCTCGGTTGCAGGGATAATCCCATCACAAATTAAGTGGAGGAAAATTGGTCGGGGAGAACGGGGAGGGGGCGGGGGAGGAATCTTCATATTGTGACCTTCTAAACAGAGTACACACAAACAAGCACACACTCTTCAACAACTCTCTTATTTATCATATGTTAATCTGTGAGGATTTGGACTAGTGATGAATCAGCATGTTATTAAAGGGAAGCAGTAGGAAAATGCTATTGTAGTCAATGTTCGGATGCCAGTGGCATCGTAAAACAGCTAGATATTATTAGTTGATGTGTAAGCACGGATTCATTGTGCAAAGAGGGTAGGAGGACTTGCTTACACAAAGTAAATCTCTTATATATCTCACTAAATCTGTCAGGTTGGGTAATCTGAAAGGAAAGCATGATCAGCAACATTTGATTATATTGGGGAAGAGATGATAAAACGAACTAAGCCTTCAAAATCATATCATCTCAACACATTTTGTCCTTTAATATCACGTCTTAAAGAAATTCCTGCGTTAAGCTGCAGACTCATCCAACTGTCTTTGTCTGCAGCATTTTGATCAAATTCAGTTATTTGGTGTAAATGTAAGAGAAGATACTTTTCAGATGAATCGAATAAATGATTAGTCCAAAACAATGGACCATTTATTTTATTAGCATCTGGAATCAGTCATGTTGTATAAAGCAAGATCGATGTTGTCATGGTTTCAAAAGACCCAGATAAATGTCCAGTAAGAGCTGAGCCTTGAGGTATTCTGGGAAATATACAGAGGCTTTTAATCCTCATAAAGTGTCTTGTGTAACTCCCTGTCCATACGCACACAAACACAGCCATGGACACGGACACACACACAAAAACAAAGCTATATTTCAAAGTCCCAAATAGATTAACAAAATAAAAACTTTCCGAGTTGCAAAACACAGTACGTACATTTGATAAAAAGTTTCAGATTCACACAATCTTAAAGAATCTGCATCACATAAGCCACTTTTACTTTAATTTTTCTTTTTAAATCTGACATCTTACTTAATGTCTTTCTATATATTTGTCATGTAGGACAATACTGGACATTAATTACCCCCGCCTGTCTGAGGTGAATGCCATTAAAGCCTTGAACTGGACATGAACCAGCAGTTACTGAGAGGGGGCAAAGTCTATTAAATGCCATTATTGAATCTTCAACCTAATTTGAGAGTAAATGCACAATGACTGGCCATCTGGCTGCTAGCTATGTTTTCTTTACTCAATTCCTGACCTCCACTGTGGACGCCTGCAGACAGCAAAATAAATGAAACACATTTGTTAAGGAAGACAAAAATATATTAAAAGCTGCTGGTGAGACTTGTTGGTCTATACTGTCCAAAAAAAAGGTATGATAAGGAGAGAGATTAAACTTTGAACTGAGAGTTAGGAAATCTACTTTGCACAAGCAGCCTGCTACTGCAACGAGAACTTGTCTTGCAGCAATGATTCCCTCATGAGAGGCAGAGTTTTATTAACTCAAGTTCCTCAGAAAAAGAGTTTAAAACCCCTGTTGCCAACTTTTCAGTGTAGTTGTTGAGAAAGTTCCTAGAAGTTTCCAGATGTCATCATATAGTCATTTGCATACAGAGTACCTACTTATAGTGGAAAGAAGGGGTAGTGCCAGGGGCCTCAGTGGGGTGGGGGCTTTCACATACAGTGATAACCAAAGGTTTTTTTTTTCCCTTATACAGGATAATGATGTAAATGTTCTTGCATTGGCATCAACCATACTGGGAGCTTTGGGAGTAGGACTGACACACTGTTGAACCCAGCAGTAAAGTTGGCATTAAAAAGAAGTTTTTTTTATTACAGAGCTTAAATTTAATGAGCAGCAGTATTTAGCATTTACACTATACATCAAGTGTGGTTAAATCACCATTAAACCACCGTAAAATGTCGTGAAAATAGAGAAATAAGTCAGCATCACGGCCCAAAGGACATCTGTGTAAGGTTCTGTGTTGCATCAAGCTTCCCTGCTGTAATGTCACCGAGTCCTGACTGTGGATTGCTGAGTGTTGTTCTGGGCCCAAAACTATCCATTAAAATGGCCTCCCAAGAATAACGTCAGTGTTTTTATTTCATTTCATTTCAGCAAGTGTCCCAAAATGGCCTTATTGCTTTATTTTTCAGCAGTGATTTGTAAGGGCTTTGGAAAAAACATGGTGTCATCCTGCTAATAAAGGTGTCAGATGAGGAAAACATATTTTATCTTTTAAATTGAGGACTTGGCGCTATTACAAGAAAAGAATGTCGATATTGAAAACCTCAATTTGTGAAAACATTTTTTACACCCAATGCAAAATCTCACTTTCTGCAGTTATGGTTTAGTTAGGGTAACATCAGGACATCGGCTGAGCAAGTAGGATAAGGTCAGGGTTAGGCAACTACACACTTGTTTAGGTTTTAGGGTAAGATTACAATTAGGATTATTAAGAATGAAACATTTTTATTCTTGTTACTTAAGTTTCCAATGTGTTGGACCAACCTGGGCTCCATAAAGATACTTTTCATCTCATTATATGAGGGGCACTATGATTCCTGCACATCCACTGGCACTGGACATAAAGTTTGAGGTGCTGTATTCATCAATATAGTGGTGATATTCAGGATACTGGGCTGCTTGGCCTGATGTAAACCAAATAAGTGTACAAACCAGACGTACACAATTAACTCTACTGAATATGGAGGCACTGTCAAACTAAAATTATGTAGACTATTATATGACAAAGTGATGCTTCAGTGCTGTAGAACCCAGACTAAAGAACGTGACTAGAAGTAAAAAAGGAGAGAGGTAGAATAGATGTATTATGATGTGAGTACATAAGAGGAAGTACAAGTGGAGGACATGGGAGAAAGGATGTGAGTCACAGAGGTCGAGAGAGATGTTCCTTGAAAAGATCAGTGTTTGACAGAATACTAAACGCAAAAGGGGTGTGATTTTTTTCTGTGTATTAAGTTACTGACTAACACATGTTGATCTTACTTTTTATTTCTAGGATTTGTAGTACTGTTGCTCTTCCTGGCTTCCCCTGGAAAGGGAAGGGCAGTCACAAGAAACACTTACAGTAGCATTCAAACCTCCCCAGACTTGTCACAGTATTAAGTACGCGCGAGCTGCGACGCAGCGAAAGCCATGATTAAAATGTGTCGCTTCCAACACTAAGACATGTCTCTGGTGTATCAGATGGAAGCTTAGCACCGGCATATGCTCACTTCAGTGATCCGCCGATGGATGACAGGTGGTTACCCAACTATTTGCATAATTATGGGTGTAACATGCAGGCTGCTTGAATGTTATAAACAAATCCATATGGCCTTTTGGGAAAATCCAGATGATTCACACCACAGCTCACGGATATACTTAACGCCTTTGCTGTGTAGCAGACATCATAAGGATTTCTTACTGCAGGGTGAAGTGTGGAGCAACTTCATTCCCTCTAGTTGTTTTGGCAGCTCCGATCAAATTTGAGAACTTTATACCGAGCTTAGCTGCAGATCGGTCAATGTGGCAGCTGTAACATGGACCAGCGTTTCCTGTGCAGTTTTCTTCTAGATGTTTGATGACTGGGGTAATTTTGGTGAGACTCGGTTTCAATCCCGGGAAACTGTCCAGAATCAGCTTAACTTGGCAATGCACTCTGTATGAATGACCCTTATCTTGAGAGTCAGATCATGATATATGAGCAATTTCGGCGCAATTACAATAGTAATTGTTATTTTTAGCATGGTAAGGCTGAAAAAGAGGTTGGATGATCTTTCAAATGTATAATATTTTTCACATTTATGTTTTTTTTATAGCTGTCTGGGTAATTTTCCAGCTCAAGTATATTTACAATATATTTCATTCACTATAGCAGGACTTAAGCCAAGCAAAACCTCTCATAGTAGAGTTCAGCAATGTTTCCTTTTGGACTCGATAGACCTTCTATGGAAACAACACTATGATCACCACTTCCCATGTCTAAGCTTTCATGTAGTGCCATCGAGGAGATACTTTAAGGGTCTTTTTGCTACCAGACAGAAAGTTGGCCCCAAGAAATGTGCCACAGTTGGAACACTGAGGTAGAAAATGATCTGCTCAATAATGGATGAAGCAACAAGGGGTTTAAAGTTGGTATAACCTGCTGTTACCCCCTATTTTTTCTCATTCCGCAACTCTTCCTTTTTCCCTCTCTTCCACCCACCGTGTAATCCATTTTCCCATCCACAGACATGCCTCTCCATGTTCGTCGCAGCAGTGATCCCTCCCTGGCCGGCCTTCCTCCGGGTGAAGTTCCGGTGGGTCCTGAGGAACCGTCCAGAAAGAACCCAAGTCGCTGGTCCACAACTGCTGGCTTCCAAAAGCACAACCACAAACTAAACACAAACTCCGGCACCAGCAGCCTGGAGCGAAAGGTAACAAATAAATCTGGTCAGTGATGCATCTGCAGCCTGAAATTTGTTTTGACTCTGATTTTCCACCGTTATGAAGAGAAATACCTTGAAAATGCAACCTGCTCTGATATACCATTTATGTCACAAAGGTTTATGTGAATCTAAAATGCTGTCAAAACCCAGCGGACCTTAAAAGGATTGACATTGTATTTATCCTGTTGTACACCTCTGTCGAATATGTATACTGAATCACACAGCATTGCACAGAAGTTATTTTCCGGGGTACTGCAGATGAACTGCAGCCGCATCAATTATAATGTCAGAGATGTGCTCTGAAATCTTCCAACCTCCAGCAGGCTTTTTAAACTTCCTTACAGCTTTCTTCCCTCATTTTCATTCCTTTTTTCTTTTCCTCTGCACCCAAATCAAAGAAATAATCGTTAGATATGAAACCTGTGCTGCCCAGCTTGCAGATATCCAGCAGTGTCATAGATAGTCTTTATCTGAAACTAGTCCCCTCTGATAACACCCTTTCTTGTCTTCCAAAAAGACGAGCAGAGATTGTTAAATACTCTTCCTTTGTTCCAAATTCACCTTTTTCTGAGGCTTTTTAAGCCACTGATAAATCTTAGGAAAAGCGCGGATCAGGTACATCCTCCCTGTGGCTTTCGAATGAGAAGGGAATCCAATTAACTTCTCAAAATGGCTGCCCCCACGTGGTGCTGACAGACCTTTACTTCTTGCTGAGAAAGAGATATGTTCCCGATGAAACGGAGGAGGTTAAAAAAAAAGGGAGATGATTGAGTGCGTGGAACGTGACATGGCAAACCTCCACATGATTAGTGTGTCTGGAAGCTGTGCCTGATAATCCTGTTTAAAGACACTTTAGTTGTCACAGTCTCAACAAGGCAACAGCACACTTCCAAGCCCAGGAGGTGCAGAAAAAAAAAAAAAGTTTGAGGGGAAATGGTTATTGGACCTTTCATTTTGTCAGGATGACACATCTTTTGACCCATGTTACACTGAGCACATATGTGAAGTTGTTTGATAAAATAATGAAAAATATAAAAGCAATAAAACAGGAGTGTCAGTAGGACCAGTTGTGCATTTTAACCGTGGATCTCTGCCATCTGGCTTTCACTTTTGTGTGCACTCAGCAGGTTATTAATGTTTGATTGCTTCAAATTATAAACAAATTGCACATAAGCATATCATATAACTAGAAAACAATGATTCCGTTGTGGAATAGAACAAAGTAAGGCTATATAAAAAGGCCCTAGAGACACTAAACACTGAATCTTTTGGCTGAAATTAAGTGTTTGGCTCCCATCTGAAGGCAGGTGACCAGTTATCTGAATTAGATCCACTTAAGTCATCTTCCTGTCACAGAGGACAGGTTTGAAAAGTAATGAGCTAATGCTGGGAGGCTTTTTCTTTTTTCTTTCCTTTTCTGTAGACAGAACCATTAGATTTTTTTCAGTAAAAAGGTAGCCTAAGTCCTAAAAATCCTCTGTATTCCTTATTCATGCATTCAAATGTCATGCAGTCTAAGATGAAGTCCATTTTTATGTAATCAACAGCAGATGTTGAATGTATTAGGCAGTATTGACTTTGATGTATTTATGTCTTGGAGCAAATATTGTTCTCAAAGGGACTCATACATTAGTGAAAAGCATTGCCAAAAGAGTGTATGGATAGATTCAGGGAACTATAGTGTCTCCTCTTTGTCTGGGGTAATTTCCTTTATGCGCTCCAGCCAGCCATGTTCTGTTCAAATCCCAGTTATGACTGAGTTAGGCTCAGTCCTGCTAAATCTCAGCGATATAAGCCAGCGTGAGTCCTCACTCATCAGCTAACACTGTAAACTCATCACTTCTCCCAATGACTTTACAATACCTCACTCTGGGTTCTCCACGCACAGAGCAGTCAACTAAAGGGACTAAACGCTGGATATGAGTCTGTTGATTTACTGCTGCCTCTCTGGTATCTGGGTTTCTCCGCATTTTTACGATCTGATGTGTGTCGTAAAAGTTTGTGGAGTGGGGGTCCGTTGTCGCGCCTTGTTGCTTGGCGGGGACAGAGGCCACGATGGCTATCAGGGGCCGTCTCGGTAGAGCCCCACGTGTGCGGCTAAGTTTTTACAGTCCTGTCTGCAGTGCTTCCTCAGGCCCCGTCACACCACATTCAGCTGCACTAAAACACATGGTTTATTATAACATGTAAGGGAGAGAGAAAGGGTTCTCCCCTGTTCTGTCTGACTTTCTTTTTTTGCATTGTTTGCTGCTGTTTTAGTAATTTCTGAACATAACTTGTTTTCTTTTGTTCACCATTGTGGCTGTCTGATATCCCTCCTCTCATCCTGCAACGAGCCACTTGGGAATTTTTCTTTTTTAATTTGTCTGTGTTCTGTCTGATATCTAATTGAAAACATCTAAAAAACCTCTGTTTTTGTCTCACTTGCTTTTTTTTTTGGCAGTCATTCGATAACTCATCAGACCTTAAATCATCCTCATTTTGTTTGTTTGTCTTTGTAAATCATTGTCTCCGTTGTGATTTTTTAATATTAATTCGCTTTCATTTTTATTCAAATGGCTTCAGCCACCATGACCTTCAGTCGCTGGAATAACAATGCCGAGGCTAGCATGTCTGGAATGTAATCTGGCGTGCTTTTGTGTGTTTTTGTGATTGTGGCCATTATAAAAAGTCTGCTCGAGTCTGCTGATGTTTGACATTACCTTGGCAGGAGCAGTTTGGAAGGGGCTTTTTGTGTAATGGAAGAGCTCAGCTGTGTCTGTCTTATTATAAGAGGCCTCTTATTAGCAGCTCAGGTTTAGCTGTGGGGAAAGGTTAGGGGTGAGGGTGGAATGGAGTGAGACTTGAATGAACAACACAGAATTGGTGTGTGGCACGAGTCCAAGATAAACTACTCGACTCCCATCACAAATTGCCTGTCATGCAGCTGCTATTGATAGCACTAATTCACAGAACAGCCTCTTAAAAGGCCAGAAATATGCAGGGTGGATCAATATTGGCAATTGTTTGTTGATAAAGGATTTTTAGCTGATTCAGACCCTTACATTTCTTCAGGACAACAGTGGTTTGATCAGTGGACATAAACCTTTTACACTGATTGTAAGTTCTGTGAAATAGTCATGCAGTGATGTTAATCTCTCCGAATTGTCCTGTTCCTCCTGCAGGGCAGAGGAGGTCATGCCTATCGGAGTCTCCCTCGTGACGCGAGTGGCTGGTCCACTCAGTTTCAGAGAGAGATGACTCGATCTTCTCTCAGCGCCAACCATCCAATGGTGGACCGATGGCTAGACAGACAGGAACAGGTATGGAGGTTAATACAAAAAAATATACGTTTTGTTATTTGTACTTTTTTAAGACTGAAAAACACTATTTTTTTTCAACATGAGAGTTGCAAATAAACCCAGGACGTTACACTGAAAATTTAGAAAACCTGCCTCAAAATTTGGTTTGAAATCTGTTCCATTGCTGACCAATTTATGTGACATTGGACATGACCAATCCACATTAAAGTCAGCTGTAATGTCAGTGTATAGCAGTTACATTTAGTAGGTTATATGAGGCCACAATAGTTTCACAGAAGTCCCCGGCTTAATGTTGCGTAATGAACCTGATTCCAATAAGTGTCACACATAGAGATGTACAGATTTTTATTTTAAAGCAACAAAACACTCCTGTTGGTGCAGTACTCAGTAGCAGAGAACAGAGTGCGTTGGTGTATCAGAAATAGTTGGATCACTGCATCCCCGGGGATATCGTACATACTATTTGCAGTGCTATTTCTATCACATATTATTATCTGCGTACAAGAATAGTTTCCGTGCCCACTTGGCAGCATTGTTGCTCTGTAGATATGTCCCACTGCGTGACACTAATATGTAACATATGCCACTTGGTTGAGACATTAATCCAGAACATCTTAAAATAGCACGAGTACTGAGTAGAGTTTGTACCTCCGTCTATCCGCAAAAACCACATGTATGTTTCGCGCTATGCTGCACTGTGTCATACGGCATCATGTCGTGCCATAGTGTTACAGCAATGTTAAGCCCAGTAGTGACAGATAACACAGCAGTGATTACAGCCACCCTGACTGCTCACTGCCCGGGCTAACTTGTAACAGAGACGGTGAGTCACATTGGACTTCAGAGGATGTTCTGCACAGTGATACTTTTCATAAAGTAACAGCATGCACCGTTATGTCAGTCATTGCAGGCTCGTCTCCTCACGTCACACCTTCCTGCTCTGTCGGCACTCTGTGATTGTCTCACTCCACGACTGGTCCCTTTACTCCTCAGCCTGTCAGAGGAGAGAAAAATGTTCCCTTTAAAAGTTATTAAAAGTGACAGAGGCTCTCTGCAGGGAGAGCAGAAATGACCTTGCGAGGTGTCGGATGCGCTGAGCTCCCTATGAGGAGGATTTTTCCCAGTTTGTCTGTCACTCTGTGCCAATCACTACCTCAGTTTCCCGCTTTGACCCATGTAGGAGGTGTTTAATTGATTGCTCCTTCACGTTGTAGAATAAGAAGAGGGAGTGAAAGATTGAGATGTTGTAAGAAGGGTTGAGCAAAGTCACAAGGAACTGAGGGGTTATAAAAAAGTCAGAATGAAAAATAACTGATTGACATTCAAGCTGCTAAACACTTTTTCTGTTAGCTTATTTCACAAACAGCTTTGCTGAGTTGTATTTATCCACTCAGATTGCCAGGAGTCTCACTTGAGCGTCTGGGCTATCATGCTGTGGGATTCTGGGTGGTCCGTCTGCCTCTCTCTTTCTAGTCTTATTGAAAATCAACAAGGTCGAGGTCTTGTGTTATTTCTATGGAAGCAATTGTTTTTTGAAACCTTGTATATTAATTCCCTTACAGCATTTTGTCTCTAGCTAGACAGTCTGTCAGGACAAAGATATCCAATGAAAAATAAGCTATATGAATACAACCTGTGTTTTGAGCATCCAAAGTTACTGCAGTGCTGCTCACATAGGATGTCTAGCTATACCATGAAAACACTTACACACACCATGCATTAAGAGTGCTTGTATCTGGAAAAATGATCTTAACTTGATAATAAATTATAATAACTTCTGATCCATGAGCCTTTGCATTCATATGTTGTTTAAATAAAGTTGTTTTTTTTTCTGGTATAGTGGAATAAATATCACTCCAGCTAGTGATGAAATCTCACTCTGAAAATTAGCAGGGTGGAAAAACACTATATTTGTTGGATGCATTTTTTTTTAAACAAACAATTTTGAAATATTTTTAATGTCACTTAACAATTCGACCCAGTGACAATTCAGGGTGAAATATTGCCCTTATTTTCTTCAGTACATTTATCTGAGAGCTTAAGGAACAAAAACATAACCTTTGATAAGCTCACTAATGAATACTGTCATTATCATCTAATCTGTCGGTTGCTTTTTGATTAATTTGTTGATATAAAAATTGCCAGAAAGTGCTGGGAAATGTTAAGCACAGTTTCCCAGTTCACTGTGAAGTCTTCAGCAATTTAGTTTTGTCTTATTTATGTTGTTTGCCTGAGGATAATGTTTCAGATCAAAACATTTGCATAAGTGAATTAATAGTAATTATTTTGAGCCTTACAGTGTTCAGACCTTTCTCTTCTGTCCTGCAGCGATATATGTGTTTTAACACCTAAAAATTTTGTCTGGATTTTAGCACACTTTATCTCCCTTCCTATGTTTAAATTATTTGAGATTCTTGTGCAACAGTAGTTAAATGAGATTCACTCTGACATTAAAACATTTCTATATAGCTATAAAAGGAAGTCTGACAGACCTAAATTTGTTCCAAACTTAAAAAACCTCCCCAAATCCAAGATTATCACAGGGTTTCCAGTTTAATACTTTAACAAATATCCCATAAAATACAGGATTATTATTTCAAAGCGGGAGTCATGCGAGCATCAGTATGTAAACATTTAATGAAGAACAGCAGGAGGGCCGCAGAGCATCGGGTGGCTAATTCTGGTTGCTACCTGAGTCTTTGTAATCTGACAGCTGTATGACTAAGATGATTTGCAAAACACAAATCCCCTCATTAGAGGTGACACAGTGTAGGTTTCAAAGAGACACCTTGTCCCACAGTTGTTTCTTTTTCCTTGACTCACTGTATCTCAGTCTCGATC
Organism: Ctenochaetus hawaiiensis; assembly: GCA_029783645.1. Taxonomy (NCBI): domain Eukaryota; kingdom Metazoa; phylum Chordata; class Actinopteri; order Acanthuriformes; family Acanthuridae; genus Ctenochaetus; species Ctenochaetus hawaiiensis. Next base: position 15,117,367 of record JAPZDY010000013.1, on the reverse strand, counting down.
GCTGCCTTTCCCCTCCCACACATGATTGTTTGATATTTTGTCTTCTTTGTCTGTTTGATGGGCGTGAAGCACAGCAGCATTGAATTGCAAGATAAAAATATACAGCGTGGGTTAATTAAAAGGGATTGTGATCAGTGCTAAAACGCTGGCGGAGATAATGAGTGCGCACACACGCATTTACACACACATCCACGCAGACACACATTCACTCCAAGGTTTTAGGAAAATCACATTAATTAGCGGTTGTTTGTTTATCAAGGATTATTCATCTCCTGTGTTTTATTGTTCTGCTTTATCAGTAAAGATAAAAGCGAAAACAAAGTAAACTAAAAAAAAGGGCATCACACTTGTTTCTGTCTCTTCACTAAATCAACAGAGACTCTCTTTACTTTATAGATGTGTGTGTGTGTGTATATACACACACACACACACATCTATATATATATATGTATATGCTGAACTAAGAGTCTTAACACTTTCAACATAAAATCTTTTCCTTTAATAGCCGATGCAGATGAAGCAGCTTTGACATGCCCTGCGCCGAAGTGCTTTGCTACACCATTCATATTTAAGCAGGCCTTCCAACCCCCTGTTATAAATTAGGAATGTGAAGTCAGGTCAACTAAGATGACACATTGACTTTAATGCTTAAAATACCAAACAGGTTTTAGGGGAAATTGGAAGACGACACCTCTATCTGTACAATCTGTCATTCTCTCGTCCCCACGAGAAACCAGAGGTGATAAACCCAGAGAGGGATTTGAAGAAGGGCTTCAAAGGAGTAAATATAGATGTATGACTGGAATATGAGTCTGATGTAGGCAGAGTTATCCTTCCAAACAAGGCAATATGTGTGTGATTAAGTCCATTTCATCTTGGAAAAAAATACAATTCATGATAATTCTTGTTAGAAGGCAAATTTATGAGTTTGGCGACGACTTCATTTAAAATGCTGTGATTTTTGTCGTTGTGCTTTTTCACTGCTTTTCTTGGTACTAACGCTCAGCACACACACCAATCAAAAGACCGTCTCACTCCTGCAGTTATATCTCCCTGCCATGTCTTCTGTTTATCTAACCAGTCAATAAATTCACTTTAGTGTCAAATGGTTCTGTCTGAGACTTGGTGAGCTCCAGCCCTGCGATCCCTCGCCACACTCACACACACACACACACACACACACTCTGCCAAATGTGGCATGGAGAAAAAGCATGCTCTATCAGCCCATATACGTCAGGGCTTTATGACTTATTCTCTATATAAACAGCTGACATTAACGCTGGCCTATTATCCCACTGATAAATGCTAATGGGCCTTCCGCTCAGCGTTTCACACACAAACACACACTCACACTCGGGCACATGCATTTTGGATCTGGCTGAGTGCCCCTACACTGTATTATTTGGTGGCCTTGATGAGGCACTGGAGGCCATTATCATAAGCTGTACCACAGGCGGGACTGATACCAGCTGTCAGTCAAAGAGGGATTTGACCCAATCAAAATGGCTGACATGGAGTGAGGCGGGGATGTTTGAAGTGTTCCCTGAAAGTTCAGAGTTTAATTGCTCCAGAGACAGTCACAGATCGAGATAGCTTCTTTTGAAAATGTAAATTATAATGATACTGTGTTGTTTTAAGTACATTTTCAATATTAGAACTGATAAAAGTACTTGTTGGCTTTCAGAGGACTGCTGTTTCAAACAGACATGCACATAACAAATAGAAAGAAAAAGAGATTCTGAGAGACAGGAAGAACAATAAAGTGTTACATAACCACTGTTTGCACTCATGTTTGAGTGGAAACAGCTCTGATCAGACGTCTCTGATCAAGCCTCCAACTGTCGAGTGCCTCCCTCTCTTTGTTGTCTAAATGAGACACCTTGTCTGGCGAGTTTTAAAGGGAACCAAAGTGGCGAGGTGCCCGGCTGAATCATCTCGCCAGGACGTTGAAAGGAGATGAGTCCATTTCAACTCCAAGCCTGAAGAAGGGAGCAAGGAGCAGAGGGAACGCACTCCCTTCCCTTTTTTTTTTTGTTCTCACATCAAAGATTTTATCACCAAACAAACACAGATGGCAGATTTGCGCACTGATTCTGGAACAAAATGATAATTCTCTCCCCTTCTCTCCTTCCTGCTTTGCTTCAATTAGAGCCATGCTGTTATTTTACTGTTTTGCTGTTTTTTGTAGTGCATCTTTACTTTTGAAAAAAAAGTGAAGTCCCTTGAAGAAACGTTACCTGCTTTAAAGATTTCTAGCACTGTCAACCTGAGAGTTGTTCACATTTTTTTGTCCAACTGTGTAGTGTAGGAGCCAGTTGACCTCAAAGTGTCTTCTTTGTACTGCGTTTGCTGAAACAGTAGAGGACAGCTCATGGATGTACCGGGGTTTCTTTTTTGGTTAGATTTGAACTATTTGAGCTGATTTTTGTTCAGTGTTTATGGAAAGCTGTAGTCATTCACTTACAGTTAAATTTGACAAATGCACCATTATGTCAGCCTTCTTCTTTTGGTTGCTTAATGTTGACAAGACTGCCAGAAAATGCTTTTATTTTTACTTGTCTCTTTAAAAATACAATAAATATGGCAGCAAATAAAATCAGAATACATAAAAATGAATAAAATATGACATTAAAACCCATGGGTGAGTCTATTTTGCACCAAAGTTAGCATTTAGCTCTTGTTGATGAGTGAACTTGGTCTACTCTCCTGACTAGCATGTTGGTAAAACCCACGCAGTCTGCAGACCCCGAGGCGAGCTGCGGGCAATGTTAGAGCATTTGAGCATAGAGAGAAAACACAGCAACAAACCCCAAACCCTGCCTCACTGATGCACTCTCTCTTTCTTTCCATCTCTCTCTTTCTGTCTGCACTTGTCCCTCTGAATGATTCCGAAACAGGTGAGCTCTCCCCTCCAACCTCACCCAGCCACTGTCCTTTATCCTCTCTCTCTCTCTCTGTCCGGTGCTCTCAGGTGGATGCAGTGTTTGTCTGTGTGTGCGTGCATTTGATTCAGATAAATTTGGGCTGATGTTAGATAAAGAACAGGTCAAAAGTCTGTGCTGTGTGCTGGAGATTGCACAGAGAAAAGAGGCAACGCATATTCCAGAGCAGTGCAGTCAGGGAGGCTGTGGTGTCCTGAGTCTGCAGAGAGGACCCCGCTATGATCCAGGACTTTGCTCTTTATTCTCACTGAAACAAACGCAGAAAGGTCGGTCGTAAGAAATAGATGTGAGCCCTCATGTGTGTTAAGTTCATAGAAGAACATTTTGTTGTGTACTTTACCCACCATGTTGTCCAGTGAACCTGACCAGTAGGTGCTGCTGTGTTTTCAATACCAGACACACAGCAGAACCCACAAAAATACTTTTTATTTCTTCATTTGCTTTTTTGCCTTTTTAGCATTATATATGCTTTTGTTTAGCCCTAGTCCAATTTCTTCATTTCTCCTCCCTGCTCTCACTTTCTACACTGAACTGCAGTACTACCTGGTGTGTTTAGTTTCCTGCAGAATTGAACAAAAAAAATTAGCAATTGGATTCAGTTAATTAAATAACTTCAATGTCAGTAACATAATTGGGATTAATTACACTTCAGTAACAAAACTGACTTTTTTTGACTGTCTGTAAAACAGTAACTTTTGATAGAAGTTATTTTGTTCATTTAATTCCTAATTATCTTGCCTATTATTTAGAATAAAATCATGGAAAGACTTTTTTTAAGGCTGAATAAGATGATATATTACAAAAGCTGTGCATTTTTTTACACAGTCAACCAAAACTTTGCCTCTTCCATCACAGTGCTGTGTAAATGGTAGCTTCACATTGACACTGCAGGCCAATGTACGACCTGAGTGAGACTTGTGGACCTGTGAGCGGCAAAATAGCCTCCGTTCTCTTAATTAGCCATCCCCACTGACCCCTGCCAGAATGAAATGACCCCTGACAGATCAGAGAAATTACTTCCTGACATTTTTCTCGAGGTCTGCATTGCTTTTGGGTCTCATTTAGCACTGATCACCTCCTTTTTTCACCTTGAAAGTGGGCGTGGCTAGCTTCAGCACAGCACTGACCTGTACTTGTTAATTGACCCAAAGTACTTTCAATGTGTGAATGCCACTTTTTTCCCTCAACTCTTTTTCTAGAATCTAAATGGTGTATTGACCAGAATATAGTGTGTACTAAAAAGTTTAGTCGCAAATTACTTAATTAATTCCATTAAAACAATTTTGCATTTAATTTGTACTTTTTTCTAGGAAAGAAAAAATATATACTTTGGATTTAACTACATTTGATCTGACGGCAACAGGTAGTTGAAATGAACAAATAAACATTTTATACATACAAAATAACAATTTACATAATATTTTGCATGTAGTACTTGTAACTGAGCATTTTTGTAGTGTGGCTTATACTTAGTCAACCAGAAGCTCTGAACACTTCATCCATCACTGTTTTATTCATTGAGCTGCATTTTTTTTTAAAAGCCGCCTAAAAGCAGAACTCCAAAAGGATACTAAAAACCTCTTTTTATGTCCTGTTTTCCTTATTTTGCATGTTTTGCCTTGTTTTCTTGTACAAAAAGTTAAAATTTAGAAAATGGAAAATGGAAAACAACCATGTTGAAGTGTCCTTTAACGTCCCCCCCCTTATCTTCCTTTATGGTGAACGATGATATCTAACTTCTCCTCACTCCCCCTCCTTATGTGAGCAAAACAAAGAGACAAATCTCCTGCAATGATCATTTAAAGTCTCAATATCATCCTCACCATTAGGGGTGTAAGAAAAGTAATAATGTGCCTAAAGTTTTGTCATTATACACAGAATAAAATCTGATTTATTGCAAAGTCTAAATTAGATCATTTTACCTATAAAGTTTCTTCTCAGAGGGTTTCAGCCACCAGCTGTGTACAGAATCCTGCACATACCCTGCAGCAACAAAAAGCATTGCACATAAACTGTAATTCTGTCATAATATGAGTGTGTGTCTTGAGGAGATGAGAGCAGGTTACACACACGCACGCACACTCACTGTTGGTAGTGCCATTTAGTTGATTCATATCATAGCAGGGAAAATAGATTGTAAATGAGTAAATGAGCAATTGGGAAGACAGTGCTATTTAACATCTCACTATCAACAGAAATTGTTGGAAATAAATAGGGATATCACCATGAGCCACCAATGTGTAGATAAATACATTTATCCTGTGCCTCTTTGTTGGGCATCTACCTGCTGCTGTGTAATTTAGTATTTTTGGCTTAAGTGCTGTTTGGAATTGCTCCTAAAGATCTGCACTTACTGAGTGCCCAAACAGTTTTTTTCTTATATTCTGTCCAAATACAAAAAGAAAAGATATATAAATATGTTATTTTAATTTGTTTTACACAGTTCATTGAACTTGTCACCATAAATGTAGCATGGGAAACAGAAATCTGGGTGAGGATCTACCTGCAGATGTGTATTTTGGTATGTTTGGTGAAGGGAGCTGATGTAGAAAAGGAGTGAAGGGAGTTTCGGCAGGAGGAGGGTAGAAGGGAAGAAAGGGTAAGTATTGAGGGTTCTGGGGTGGAGGCGGGTCAGGGTGAATGTAAGTGACTGTTTCCATGTATAAACATATCAGCTCTAGAAGCTCCTCTCTTGTTTGTTTTCCATTATGAGCTTCTGAAAAGAGAGACAGCACGTTTTTATTTTTTCTTTCAAACGTTTGAAGTGCAAAAGTTACTGAAATATATTGTTTCAAACAAAAGAAAAGCTGAGTCAGCATACATGAAGCTGGATTTTCCCCTGTTTTAAAAAAAAGTTGGATGTCCTCTTTCATCCTTGCCTCCTCATGGCATCATATTTTTTCTCTGACCATCAGCATCTCCTGCAGCTCTCTTTTTTCCTTTTCCCACTGCTTTTCCCAGCTCCCACGGAGTGTAGACAGCTCCATTCTGGATTTTATTACGCTGTCATAGAGCTCTTAGCTTTCTGGAAGATATCTCTCAGAGAACTCCTTTCTAATGTTCCCTTCATTTTCAGAGAGCTCTTTCCTGAAGCTCTTCGCTGTCTCTGAGGGCTTTAACATTAGGTTTTCTTCTCTGTCTGTGAGCTCCTCTATAAAGCTTTCTGCTGTTTCTGAGAGCTTTTTGGGGATCTATTTTTTTTCTCTTTGCCAGCTGCTTTTGGAGTTGTATCTAAAGAGCATCACATTTGAGTTGGCGCTGTTTTTACAGTTTAGTGTGAGCTGAGCTAAGGTGTCCACATCAGCTTCAGTATGAGCTCCCCTCATGTCCAGAAAGAGACAGTTTTCTCATCATGTGTGTATTTCTTGATATTTTTTTAGATTGTCTTCATATTTTGTCTTAATGCTCAAGGATCTGTCATGGCTGTTTTGTTGACTTTTCTATTTTACTGTATTTGGCCATTGACCGCTGACTTCTTATTCCTCTTAACTAAGTTGTGGCTGCAAGTCATCAGTTGCTTTAGTTTGAAATCTTGTTTGCAGTGGGAATAAGGTTTGTGGTGGTCATGTTTGTGGTCTGGACACATGACTTCACATGACGTTTGTTTGTCGCATGCTTTCAGACCGGGGCAGTCAATCGGCCACCGGCTTTTCTGCTCATAAGGTCCTCTAACTCTGCTTTCTATTAGCATTCAGACTGGCTCCCCCCCTCACCTTCACACACATGCACACACATGCACACGCACACACATGCACACACAACACAGACTCACATGAGACGAGCAGAGAATGAGAATGGCTGAAATAAGTGCTCTACAATTCAGAGCAACTTTCACAACTTAATCCCAGGCACATAACACAGCAGACAAATGTAGTTCCCAAGGGCAGTGTGTGAAAGGGCCATCAGCAGGGGACTGAAAGAGAGACAAAGCAAAATGTTGCTCTTCTCAGAGATGGGAATCAACCTCTTTAGAAGGAAGAATAAAAAAAAATCTGTCATCCACTGTTGTTCCGTAATAAAGTTTTCATGCGTGCTAGCCTTTCTCCCTCTTTAAACAAGATATCTCCTTTGTTCTTGCTCTTCCTCATTTTCTTGCCCTTTTGTACTTTATTGAGAATTGGGCAAATCATGTCTCTGCTGTTATCTAATCTGAACAGGAAAGGCAGCAGCAGATATTGTTTGGAAATTGCCGGCGCTCTTCTCTATCTGCTGCGCTGTAGCTTGAAAATATTTAACCTGTCCCGCTCTGCAGACTCTGTGGATTAACATGAGTCTAGACTTTTCAGATGAGATTTTAAATGATTTCGACTTCAGAAGGCTGAAAGTGATGTTTTTTGAAGCATCTGGGAGCCTTTGGTGCCAGTTTTTAATTTTGACTACTTAAATACAAAGACTTATCAGGGAGAATTAAAAATTACTTTTTCTTTTAGAATTTAGAATTTAGATTGTTTTCAGAATGAAAAAGCCCCTGAATTAAATAATTTGGAGAATAAAAGTAAACAACAAAAAATGATAAAAAATGACAAATATGATCAAATATAGTATTGAAGTAAGTGCAATATAGGTGCAATGCAAGACCACCATTAATATGTAGACGATGTGATATGTCAGCAGTTAATAAAACACAGTATCGTCTTTATTTGTATTAATTCATAGATCCAGTTTCAAACATAAAGGTCCTTGTCAGTGTCCTTCCTCATCATGCTGAAGCCGTCTCTCTCTCTCTCTCTCTCTCTCTCTCTCTCTCCCCCTCCTGCTCTGTTCCTCCTGTCAGGTCATTAGTAGTCACTGAGCCCTGGGAGCTCTTCATCTCTCCTCGTCTTTGTTTTTCTCTCCAAAGTTTGCTCTTGTCTTCTCGCTCCCTCTTCTTGCTGCTTTCCTCTCCTCACGGTTAATTACTGCTCAGATGTCTCTCCAGCCTGCACAGTCACCTCATCACTGCAAACAGCTCTTCAGCGAGGCTGTCTGTGCTTCACTTGTAAACACATCACCTTTTTGACAAGTTTTGTGAAATTCTCTCTATTTTTTTTCTGACTTCAAAGCACTCAAAGACAAGTGGATGTACAAAAAAAAATAGTTTTTCCAGGAAAGTGTGAAAAATCTGTTAACCTCAGAGACTTGTCACTCCTCCGTCCTCGTGCTCTCTCCTCCGCCTGTTTTCCATCCATGCCTGCACCACCTCTACACTATCTGAGTGGCTATCCCTCTCCACGCTGCTGGTTGTGAACGTGTTAATTCTTGATTAGAGTTCACGCTTTCGCCTTCTCCGATTTGCTCCATGGAGTGAGAAATCACTTTCTCAATGAGAATAATTGAACACGGGCAGGGGGGTGCCAGCTCATTACCCACAAATCACAGGGAGCAGGGGCACCTTAGCTGAACACAATAATGACTTCAGGGAATAAAGCAGGGCCGCCAGCATGGAGCCAGCGTGGGCAGCAGAGAACAAAGCATGGAGAGGACGATGCACACTTTTCTTTAGATGAAATCATTTTGTGCTTATCTTCCTACATTTACAGTTGAATCACATCACTTTTGTCAAAAGAGGAAAGTGTCTAGATTTAGAGGAAGCGCTCAGTCTATTGTGGGGTGAGCATAGCCAATATTCAGGCGAGGTGTTGCTATTATAAAGTTAACTACACCTAAGTTCAACAAACATGTCTTCTTTAAGGAACCATATAAAAACTATCAGCACCAAAACCCGACTGCAACTCTAAGAACAAGAGACAAATAAACATACAGCTGTGACTGGAAGTATATTCTGCATCAGCCGCGGCTAAATGGCTGAGCTCTTTTTATGACCGACACTGAGGCACAAGATGGGCTTTGGTGATTGACAGTGTCGAGGTTCCCACAGTGCAAAGTCATTCACTCCTATTTATTTGATTTCTTTCTACTTTCTCAGCCTCTCTTTTCCCTCACTGTTTTTTTTTTTTTTTTTAATATGCGGCACATTTTCACTCTCCACAGAGTGCCAAATGAGTCCACTCTGACACAATGAGACCCATTGTCACAATAGGCTTTTCTCACTGTTTTATAGGTCCCATTAGGGGGCCAATGCTTTTAAGTTGCTGAAGGAATGTAATAAGGCCCCGACCGACAGTAAACATCCACATCCCGATGCCACAGAGAAACTTGAGATGAGGCTGCCTCGCCAATTCGGCCGAAGAGACCTGTTTCATTTGCATCGGCCGGAGAACAAAAGCGGTCACAGTTGGACGCGATGGTGAGGAACGAGGCAAAGTCATTTCAGAGCCAAGATGCAGGGATTTAAGGCCTTTAAAGACAAAAAGTGGAGAGGAAAGAGATGTTATTAAGCTAATCAGTCCATTTCTGCTCCTCATTTACACATGAAGCCATGGTATCCTGTGGGATATTCACAACTGCTGCATTGTAGTAGTCATTAACTGCTTATAAAGTTGTCTTGACAAGTCTATAAATTGGAGGAGATATATTTTTTTCATAATAACAATGATCATTTATCTTTAAAAAGATCCCAAACTTGTAAGTTTAACTAATACCAGTATGTGTCCATCAACAAGCAAATTTTCAGTCACTTTGGAAAAAAGATATCTATAAGTGAAGATGAACATAACCAGACCAAATAAAACACAGATGCATGATGGGGGTTGAAGCAGTCATCAGGCTTTAGGGTTATTATGCTGTTATTATTTTGCAAGTGAAAGTAAAAAAATACAGTTTGCATGTCATCTGACGGGAAACTTTAGGACCCCAGATTCAGCACTGGACTCGGAAACTGATACCTGAAGACCAGGATGAGGATAATGTGAACATCCCACCATCACATAATTCACCACCATGAAGACAAATTATGTCACATTTTTTTTGGCAGCAGCCTAAACGTATCATACGTTCCTAACTGTAAATTAACCATCTCAAGCTAGTTTTATCTTCATATTTCAATGAAGTGAACCGACACCAGAGAATGTCTCAAATATCTGAAAACATTGAAAAGTCTCCGGCATGCTTTTGAAATGCTTCTGCAGTAGAACATGCGAACTCACTGGTATAATCCTTTGAGTGTGTCAAGGCTGGATGCCCACAATACATTTGGAACAGCCCAGATGGAGGTAATGGTGTCATTCCGGCAAGAAGCATCACAGTAATGGGCCGTGCTTTTCCCTGCAGAGCAGTTTTCCGTTGGAATTTTCTCTTCTTTATGGCCTGCGTATACAGGCCATGGGAGCGGTTGTGTAGAATAGCACCCCTGCTGAGCTCCATCACAACATACTCTGTTGTTCCGACCATTCATGATTTCAACCAGAATCATGCTGACAGCCTTTTTTCATTTAAAAACTGTGTTATTGCTTTGACTGTTGGGGTTTTTTGTGCCTCTGTCTGGGTTGGAAGGTGAGACTCCTGCTGATGGTGTTATATGATTGGTTGAAATATGAACAGTTAGCTAGATATGTGTGTATGCCTTTGTGTTCGGTTCATGTGTTGTAGACACGTTGCTATACATTTACAGTGTTTACACACTGCAAATTGACTTTCCATGTACAAATCTGTCTTGTTTGTTGTGACACTTGATGATTATCTCATCAGGGGGAGTAATCCCTTGTTGTGTTTAGCTTATAGATTATCTTTAAATATCTTCTAACAAGCACAGTCTTTTAATTAATCAAAATTTTGTTTGATCTTTGTCTAATTTTTCCTTCCATAACTCAAAGACACTCAGCTTAGGTTAACTAAAGACTCTAAATTCCCTGTAAATGTGAATGTTAGTGGGAATGCTTGTTTGTATACTGTGTTAGCTCTGTGATGAACTGGTGGTCTGTGGTGTCCACTGCCACTCACCCAGTGTCAGCTGGGATCAGCTCCAGCCCCCGGAGTCCTGCACAGCATAAGTGGTTGCAGATAATGGATGGTCAATAGGACAATGTCGTTTATTGAATACAGAGTTTGTTAACCAATAAGTTATTACATATGTATTTATACCCCATGTGTATGTGTGTGCGTGCGAGTACATGCGACACACTCAAATGACACAGATTTTTTCAATAGCACATGCCATTCCTATCGCTCATTGGCCGATGCCTACTAGACCTGAGTGATATCTGCTGTCCAGTTGTTTTAAATGTTGGCTGTGGTTCACTTAGAGGTGAGGCAGGAGTGAGTTTGAACCCTTTTTACCCAAAATAAAAACTACAGAGCCTTATTTATTTTAGAAGTCTTCTACTGTAACAATCTGACTTGGACATGGGGTGCCAGTCACACTGGAAGTCTGATATTTTTGATTATGTAACAGTCGACCTAACAAAGGACCCGTGACCCCCCCTCAGCAATCACTAACAGTCAAGTATGTAAAGATGCACCAACAAACAACAAGAAACACAAAACATAGAAGGATTTGAAGTTCACCAAAGTGAAATATTCAGTCAGTGGTCGACACAAAGCCCACAGTTCAAATACCAATTAATACGTTTTTTTATATCAAGAAGAAAAAAAATCCTCTTTGTTATTTCACAAGCCAAATAAAAAAAAATCACACTAAGTTTTAATATGTGACTTTGATTAATTAAAAAAAAAAGACAAAGTTATATATTGTTGAATCTGAAAAACAAACTTAGTGGTTCTCTGAAAAGTCAGGAGTTACCTTCAGTATTCTGGTCTGTGTGCTTGAAAGATTCTGTTTTTCAGTGTTCACTTTTCTCTCACTGAACACCAGCTGCGTCATCACAGAAAAAACTATTGCAATTGGAACACTGAAGCTTGTGAAATGTGGGAGTTGTAGTTTTTGAATGATTAATGGTGAGGAGGAAAAAAGATTACAGCAGGTTGTTAATCTGCACTTGCAGACTGTACTTCTTCATTGTTGTTCTAGTTTGCAGACATATAATTTTAGAGGCAAATGCAACTAAATACTTGCACCACACAGCCCCAATGTATGCAAACAAAAACTCATTTTGTTCTCCTCAAGGAATTATAATGATGTTCCAGTTTGCTCCTTTCTTTTCACCCTATTTCATCCCTCCTTCTCCTTAAAAGCACGCACACCTGCCATCACCCACGAAATGCCCCACCTTCCTGTTTCCACTAGATTGCCATGGCTGTGTCAGAGTCTTTTGGGACCTCTCTTCATTACTGGCCCTCCGTAGGCCCCCTCATCTCCACACGGCCCTCTTCATTTAGCCCCGGCTCAGAGCAAGGACCTGGCTAAATGGCTTTCTGTCTGCCCCTTATCCCAGAGTTTCAGCATCCAATTAAAATGAAATGGAAAGTGGCCCCCACCTCGCCCCACAACGCTCCCACGACGCTACAGATGAGCCCCCACTCACCACCACCAACCCCACCTGCTCAAACAAGGCAGCAAGAAATGGCTGATCTTGGGAATAGACTGTTCACCCCCTGTAATAACTCACCGCAGTGTGTACCTAAGCTTTACTTGTTTGACCGCTTAATTATTCATAGTTCAACATCGTTCACTCTCATCCCTTCTTCCATCCTCATGTTCACTGCATTTATTGCATGAAGTCACAGCGTGTTAGAACATCCCATAGAAGATAGATTGGATACCAGTGTAAATAGCTGCCGTTATTACTCGCTGATACAACATGGGCATCACCACAGCTGTTGTATAAAATAGTTGGGATGACAATTCGGCCTCGCAAGAAGGCCGGTTTATTGGCAGCCACTGTGCAACTCAATAAGTCAGTGTGATTCTGACTGCAGGAGTGGCTACTGAAAAAAATAATAATAAAAAAGAAAACCTATTTAATTACAATCCAGATCTGAACCACGGGTGCTCTCATTGAAATTCAAACACCCTCAATTATTTCAACGGGGGTAACATTCGCTCACTGACCTTCACAGTTTGAAAGATGGATTAAACGTTCTGAGCAGTGGAAAGCAGACTGTCCTCCCACTCAATACGCTCAAAATGATGATTAATCTGTGAAAAGCACCGCAGAGCTCCTTTTAATGCATGGGTAAAGACCTGGGATTCAGCTGGGACCATCCGCTCAGCGGGGCTGCGCACTCAACCCCCAGGATTATCTGTTTGGAATCACCTCTCTTCACCTAAGCCAGGTGTCTGAGATGTCATAATATCCCCCTTTTGAACTATTCCTTATGCACCAGAAACTCTAAATCTGCTTTAAACACCCCTTTGAAGTGCTATTCTAATGCAAAACGCTATGCATATTTGAACTCTTTGAGACAGTGTATTCAAACAACATTATTCACAGAGCTCATGAGAATAAGAAGCGCTCTGGACAAAGGCCGGTGACGATAACTCAATTCGCAGTAATTTCTATTCCTTTGAACCTCCGGCTCTCTGGTACAGGAGTGGTCTGTTCAGGTTGCGGCCATTATTGATGAGGTTTGGAAAAAAAAAAGTCTTGGGTCTCTCCGTCCGCTTTGGGCCTTTGTTATTGACCTGGTGATTGATTTAAGCCTTCATAATTAGCAGGCCTAATTTAATTAAAGTGCAATTTAACGATACAGTGGGCAAAGGCAAAGGCAGCTGTGTCATTGATAGATAAGTCCAGGCCTGATATGAAACAGGCGCTGGCAGATGATGTATTCCACACACAGCAGGTCTATCACGGACGGAGGAGGAGACAAAAGAAGAGACAAAGATCGTAGCGGAGAGACAAAGAGGGAGAAAGCGCAGAGTTTTTTTTCTTTCTCCAAATATCAGCCCACAAACAGCACCATTCGTCTGTCACCCCCACCCCCCCCACCCCCCCCACCCCACCCCTTAACATCTCGCTGCTCTCCGTCCTGATGTGGACAAATGCAACCTCACATCTCTGATCTAATTTGCTTAACAGCATTAGGAACCTGTCTGTCCCTGTAATTTGCTTCAAGTAAATCCGCATCAGGCCTGAACTTTTACGAGCCAGAAGCCATGTCTTTCCAGCACAGAGCAGAGAGAGACGGATTTAAAGACTGAAGATCTTTATTGAATGAAAAGAAATAAGTGAGTGGGGTAGTTCATATTAAACTTGGAAATATAGGCAATATTATATACCATGCACATCACTGACAGACAAAAAAGTACCCTAACTGTAAGTACCTTCAACAGAAACATAAAGCCTTGTGTTCCCATTGGGGTTAGTTATTATTTCATTTAGTTGATAGATTGATATTTGAATTTAAATTGTTGGCAGTAGTTGATTATGAGGCTTTATTTCTAACAACGCTGCTAAAAATGTTGTCATTTTAGACAGACTCCCTCAATTTCACAGTGATTCATCTTTATCATTGCTGCTTCGTATGCAGTATACACATTGGCTCATCCATGTCGACAAGTGGAATCAACAAAGTTGTTTCCAACACCTACTGTTTCTATGTTTCCTTAAAATTTGGCAGTGGTTTCAATTCAGAACAGGTTCTTCATTCCCAGCCCCACTCCCCTCTGTCCTAGCGTAACATAACAACACATACTCGACTCCCACTCCTCATTTTCAAAAGGAATAGTACATCTAATCTGGAATGCAAGCACTCTCCTTTGAAGGAGGCTGGAGCCCATGGGTGCACCGTGTGAAATATGAAAGACAACACATGTCTTCATCAGAGGCCGGGCACTGCCTCGACTTCTCCCCTTGGCACAGGAACATAGGACTGATGCAGGGTGTCCTCCCTCTCTCTTGCTCTCTCTCTTTCTCTCACACACACTTATGACTCAAGAGAAAGCAGTCACCCGGGTCATGCTGCTTTGATTTCCTTCCAGATCTGCAGTTTCCAGTCCAACAGGGAGCTAATAGATTGCTAAACAAGTCAAACATTCAGTGAAACATGGCTCCGCACAGTAGACATTACTCTGTATGTTCTGTGTCCAGCTCCCATCACATAAACACAATGAATCCTCACCGCTGTGTTTTGAAAATCACCACTTTCTTACATCATGCTAATTCTTGAGACCATAACAATATGAAGAGGGTAAAGCAGGCTGAAACTAGTTTTGGCCTTTCTCCTGACACCCATTAGGAGCCATTTAGGGAACTTGTTGGGAGGATGAACGAGGTCATTATGACCCTCTCATCATCCGCTAACCAGTTTAGCTCTTTGCCCAGCCTTTTTTAATGCTCCCTTATCCCCAATATCAATGTAAATAAGTGTCTCATGATCTTAGTCATTGTGACGTATTGGTTGTTTTAATGGTGTCGGAGTCCGATAGGCGGGCGGTGGGATTAAGGGTTAAGATGGCGGAGAGGGTGGGGGCCTTGGGTGCAACAGTCAAGTCCAATCTATTCGCAGAGGCCATTTTGGGTGTGTAATTTTGCCCTAATGGCAGTTTTTCTCTCTAAGGGGATTGATACAAGGGATAAAAGAACTTCTGTACCATGAGGAATGCACCATGTGTAGTTAATAGTGTGACAGCCATGACCGGGTCATCCTACACACTGCGTATGCCATACATCGGCAGCTGCTGAAGGCTGCTGCTTTGGTTTGAAGTACACAAGCTGGGATCGTCCGTTCTTCAAATGTAGGTGTCCGAAGCCATAAGGCCTCTTTTAGCTGCTGATTGAAAACAGCAAGATTCTGGCTGCGGTTAGGATGGAAAAATATTGGTAATTGCTTTCATGAGGTCAAAGGAACTTTAATAGGACTATTAGGAGTTATTACCGGCAGCTTGTCTTTTTTATGTCAATGCCATTGTGCAATGCAGCGGCACAGTGAAGTCCTGTTTGGTCTTGTGTGTTGTACAGTGTTTAGTCAAACTGCATTAACTGGAGGTAATGAGGGTACAATTATGGCTCCTTAACCTTTTGTGAGGCAGAGGAAAAGCCTTGTCTGTTTTTTTTTTATTTCCCTCTTTTCCTTTTTGCTCTGCTCACTGAAAACAGATTCTTTTCACATGCTGCCTTTTGTTTGTTACCTTTGGCTGGTTTTAATGTTTTCCATAAGGCGTGTCAGTCACCTCCCACAATTAATGTTTCATATTTTTAGCTAGCCACGATTAGGGAGGAGAGGGCGGTCATTGTAGATATTTCAACAGCAATTTTGCAAAATGCTCGAGTTAAATTGCTCGTTTCCTTTATTTGTTTGTACAGTGGAAATCCCGCATTGTCCATTTTGAGACATTTCTACGTCCTGTCCTTTGGCCTCCATTGTTGTGCTGCATAAAGGTTGCTCATTGTAAGTGAATGTGTGACATCCTCTGACAGTGAGGGGCTGTTCCACTCATGAAGCTGTCACACAGATGCGGACCTCAGCCCTTAAGGAGGGGCGGTGGCCAGAAACACACCATTCGCTGCGACCTTTGAACCTGTCCTTGTTAAGCCCTTGACGCCAAAGACGAGCTCAGGAGGGAGTCCCCTCACCCCTTCCCCTTACAACTACAAGTTGTACTTGCCCATAGCTAATGGCATGACACACTCATACACACACACACACACAGACATGGTTACAGTAGGTGCCCTTTAGGGCAGTGGTTGATGGAGGATGACAGCTCCTCAACACACACCCTTTGCCCCAACCCTCCAGCAGTGGTGTGTGTGTGTGACGGTGTGAGTGTGTGTACAGCTCTTTCCCTTCTAAGCAGACAGCTGCTACCTTCCTCCCAACCTCCCATCTCTCCTTGGTCCTCTTAACGTTCTAGCCTGCCTGTCCATTTGAAGGTAACAAGACTCTGCACTTTGCTCTCCCCTTTTTCCTCTCTCTCTTTCTCTTTTCCTCTCTCCCTTTTTTCTCTTATATGAGACTTAATAATCTAATGCTGCAGCTGTCCAATGGCCAAGCCTCTAACCCTTTTGCTTCCCTTTATTTTTGAAGAGGCTGGTGGATTTTTTGGCCACAGATCAGGGCTCTGAGCCCTCCCTACAGCATGGGAAGAACGGAGAGGGATGGAGGGGGAGGGGGGCAAAGAGAGAGAGAGACAGAGAGAGACAGAGAGACAGAGAGAGAGAGAGAGAGAGAGAGGAAGACAGAGAGCTGGGAATGAGTGCCATGGAGAGTTGAAAAGCCTTGTTGCTTCCCCACTCCACTGGTTACCAAGGGATCAACGGGGTGCTAAAAGCACTCAGGGGAGGAAGAAATGGAGGGTTTTTAGAGAGAAGCAAAGGGGAGAGATTCAGAATGATGGAGAGACAAAGAAAACAGGGCAGAAAAAAAGATGCATGTGCATTTAGCCTCTGTCTCTCCTCTTCTGTGACTCAGTGCTCGGCTTTGCCACTGACTCAAGGACAGACAATAAATGTGCTGGCAGTGAATGTAAAGGGAGTCAGCCTCCACTGCTGTTACTGGTCACAAGGAGACACTGACCCCTGATGTACTGACTCAACGCTGAGTCACGATAGAAAGAAGTCAGCAGACATCCTGAAGGGCATCGCTGCATGAACTGTCGACTGTAACAAGTACTATTTTGTCTGTCGTTTGTCTTTCGAAAGCAGTCTTGGTCCAGAGTCTCAGATAACGAGGAGACTGCGGCCCTGCTGGTTTGACATCTCCTGTTTTAACTCTAATGAACCACAGTGGCCATTTAAGCACCGCCTCATGGATGTGTTGCTGAATGTCAATCATGTTCCTGTGTTCTTTGGTGGAAAATGACTGGTAGTTGAAGCATGTTTTGCATTCAGATTTGAGAATAAAAACACCTCCGACAGCTTTTTTTTTTTTTTTTATTGAATCAAAACACCAGCGCTAACAAAACCACTGATGTAAGACGGTTTTTTTTTTTTTTTGCTTTTGC
>JAPZDY010000013.1:15055539-15074109 GCA_029783645.1 Ctenochaetus hawaiiensis | reverse complement strand
CTCAATGCGACCAATGAGAGTGTGGATAACAAATGGGCTTGTAAAGCCTCTATTGTAACACTGTGGACCACATAAGAGCAATTAAACAGTACATTAAAATCCCCTCTTTATGATCATATCACACTTGTCACTGATCCATTAGTAGCTATATCTGCCAAGCAATGAGAATCTTAATTGCACAATTAATTACGGCCTCTGATTGATGTGACCGCCGAATTTATGGCTTGTGCAAATGCCTGGGACGCAGTAGACAAATGCGTGACAGTATTGCTGACAATTATAGCAGACTAATGGCCTGTTTCATAAGTGCCAACCCTGGTGGCCTGGTTTAAAATCCTCCCTGCCATGTTTTTACCACTGGACCATGATTGATGTATTCAGGACTACTCTCCATTTTTGGATTGTTTTCATTGAGATAATCCTGTTTATTTAAGTCGTTGGAATCTTTATATATACAAGTAGAAATAAAATCACTGGTATCCAAACAAGTTTTATGCTGTCTTTCTCTTCCAAATCATCATCAGTGTTGCATTGCTCTGCAGAATTATTTACGGCAGATGGTATCTCTGTTTCTTTTTCTTAATCATGCCTCTAACAGTGTTACACAGCTGGCTGTTTGGTTACACGCAGTAGAGTGAGGTTAAAGTTGGAAGACAAGAACAGACTTATGAAGCTCTATTGATTTCCTCGCTGCCGAGATCCATTTACCGAGTCGGTAGAGGGAGAAATGAATTGATACAAGGCAAACAAAACACATTCCCTGTCTTTGGAGGCAACTAAATGATACACAGATCTGCTGAGGGAGAGCCAAGTTTACTCTTTATTATTTTTTTTAATGCACCCCTCAACATGGAATTTCACTTTGTCATTCCTACAGCATAGAACAGCTCAGTTAAAATAAGCAGAAGGTGAAAAAACAGCACTTAAACTGAGGGTATCAGGCAATAGATGCATCTTTGAGGGTACAGAAGCTTTTTTTTTTCTGAAATTCTTAACTGTTTAGGTGTAAAAGAATTTAAAAAGTAACTTGAATGAAAAAGAAATATAATCTAGGGTCAATTTGCTTAAATTTTGTACAAGCAGTTATCTCTTGCTTACATCTACTTTCATTCTAATAACGTACAAACACAAAGCTGTAATCTTTAAATGCTTTACCAGCATCACATATAAGAGCTTTTAGGTTATTCCACTGAGGTGGTAATAAACGGCGCTATCTTAAACTACGTGGTATCTGCAGTCACGCCAAAAATGACTTCTTTGCTGTTAATTTAATTAGAAGTCTTTTAGAGTAATGCCTTTCTTTTTTCTTTTTGCCTCGGTGTAAGGATGATGTGATATGTTGCAATTTTTGCTTATAAATTTCTAAAGACAGATTTGCCTTGTCCGTCTTTTAGGAGTTTATTTATATAACAGCAGGTTACTGAGCCAGATATTTTACCTTAGTAAAACTTGGCACACAGCTCGAGGAGATGAGTCATATCTTACCGGTAGAGCTGATAATTTAAGGTCCTGTAACCTTTTTGCCCATGTTCACACTTCTTTGATAATAAATTCCCTGTCGTAGGCTTTGATACAACTTAAGAACAGACCAGCAGCAAGAATATAATTGAGTGTAATCAGCAAATTGCTCTCCTTTAACAAATGTCCAGAAATAGCTGACCCCTACTCTGTAAATTTGGTCTGAAAATACATTTGAAACTCAGGTTGAAGTTAAATTACAGGAATTGCCACACAGACTTTTGGAAGGAGTAGTGTGGGGCTGTGGTTTGGCAACCTGCAATCAGTGAGTGCATCTGTGACTTTAGAGTTCTTCAGAGCAGTTTGGCAGCAGTGGATGCATCTTAGAGGTCACTTTATCTTCCACTTTATGCCTAAAATGTCTGTGAAATGACTGGGCATGGTGATCTAGGAGGTAAGGGCTCCGATGTGTTACCATGGCACCAAAAATTGCATCCGCATCTTAGAAAAGCATCCTCTTATAGGCACACTTTATTTAAATTGTCGGCCAAAAGGTTCTCCGCTCTTCCTCCCTGAAATTTAGCTGAAAAAGAAGCATCACACTTTTCTCCTTTATTCTCTTTTCTCCTCTTGCTTTTCTTTTGTTTGGCACTGACACCTCTTATTTCAAGATTGCTGATGAGTCCCTCCTACATTATTAATTTGGCTCCTATGGAGAGATTTTTTCTGATAAAAGTGCAGAGTTCAGAAACATGCTCTGTCGTAATTAAAGCTAATGCTGCCAAGCATGGTCGAAGACAATGCCAGTCTGGTTAACGATTTCCGAGCGTGTCTCGTCGACGCCACCTGTTTTCGTTTAGCACTTTCCAGCAGCTGTTCCCATAATTATGCTTGCTGTCAGTGCAGAGAACGGGAGGGTGCTCTGCAGCATTGTGCTATGCCGATAAACAAGGTAGTTAAAGGCCACTTATGGCGACGCACTCACTCTCCCGAAGGGGATTCAGCGTCTGTTTCCAAAACACATAAAGGGTTGAAATGTGTATGTGCGTTTCAACATAGCAAAGCTTGAAATGAGAGGCATCTGCTTCATGATGTGCGTCTATACTTTGGTTCCATTGAAACGCCTTTGCAAGCATTCACAGTTGCCAAGTGCACTTAGAAAGTCACCTTTTATGTTTTTATGTTCTCTTTGATTAGATGTAATCACTCCCTAAATCACCCACAGAAACATCCAGTGTCAAGCAAACTCTCTAAATGGGTCTGTTTTTAGTTGCTCACACTGAGATACACTCAGTGCCTTCATTGATAGCCAGTAGCCAAAATGCATTTGCACTGATGTAGACAGATCTGGCCTCAGATGCCCCCGTAGAAACAGACTGTTCTGCTAATAAGCTAAATGAGCTTTCTCATTTAGAAAATCCCCAAAGGGTAACAGTCCCAGTTTGTCAGCACAGACTCAAAATCTGTTAGATTGCCCAGCGAGGAACGCAGAATGTTACGTCTGGGACACGCCGCCTGCATGAGTGGCGCCTGTGCATCAACCTCACTGCACTGCTGTGGCTCGCAGGCACGTGGTGTCCACACAGAGAGCGTCACCACTGCAGAGATGCTACAACCCCCATCTTTCCATACTGAGTTTGTCTTCAATATGGCTATAAATAATGATGAGAGAATTTTTACCTTTGGTCTAAAAGAGAGGGAGGAGAAGAAAAAAGATAGAACCTAAAAAACACTGTCTTAACCTGATATTTATATTTTTTTTCGTATCTGTGACAACAGGTAAACCCATTAAAACTGCAGTGAAAGGAATAATGTTGCTTGTGTGTCCATAGATCACAGATCATCATCATCAGCCGTATCTGCCACAGATCTCCAGATGATGCACAGCTTCAGCGGGCCGTGTTGCTATGCTAATCTGTTAAACATGGAGGCCTAAATGAAAAGCAAGAGGCTGCGCGATGCACACGCATTGCTTGTCTAGGCTTTTGGTCTCAAGCGTTTCTTCACAAACACACAGAATCTGCCACTGCTGGCTGTGCGCTTCATGCCCCTCAGTGGTGTGTAACAGATCTCGACCCTCATTGTACCTGCAAAAGGTTGGATTTGTATTTAGGTTTAGAGGTATTTAATATTCGTCCCTTTTGTCAGGAGATGTTGCACACAGAAACATCCGCCAAAGGAAATTTGTGTGACAATACTTATCACGCGTGCACCACTTTTGCAATTACACCCATGGCTGATTTCTTTTAGCCCTTTTAAATTCATTTCCAATGACCTTTATGTCGCTAAATTGGGCCAAGTGTGAAAAGAAGTTTCCAGCAGTGTTAATTGTTTTATGCAGTGATGTGCGGAGAACTCAGAGTTATGTGTGAATAGAGGTAATTGTGATTCATTTGCGCTCTCTATTCCCTCTCTCTCGTCTCTCTCTTGTATCTAACTCTTGCTTTTTCTGTTGCTCTGTTCCTCCGGTACACACTTGCACACATCAAGCGCACCGTTCTTATTATCCATGGTGAGTTAGGCGAGGTAGAAATAAAATTTAAAAAACGACCATTAACCTGGCAGGGCTCTATTGCTGGACTGATGAGCAATGCTTTGCTCTCTCTGTCCTCTTCTGTTCACCTGATTGGGTCTCTGCTCCAGTGCTGCCTCCATGGCCCTCCCCTGCCAGGACAATAGACTGTAATGAATGGGTGCTACCCCATCACAGTGTTAATTAATAAAGGGCTTAATCGTATAATGGACTGTGACTGTGTGGCTGTGTCAGGCAGCAATGCGAACGACACGGGCTTTTGTGAAGAGCTGGCCAAGTGGCTAGTCACTTGAGCTTTGGGGATAATGTATTAATGATATAACAACCACTTCATGTAAAACTGGTTAAGTGTAAAATTTGAGTACTGCACTGCAACACTGCATACATTCAGCCAGCCTCTGAATATTTCACATTTTGCTGTGACCTAAAGCATACCATGCATCATCTCTACACCTCCTCTAGTTAAGCATGGAACAGGGTATATTAATGATATATGTTTTGACCATAATAACATTTTTTGACAAAACATAGATTTTCACTTAGTTGTGTAAAAATTGGAAAACTGGTCACTTTGTTGCAACAGCCCTAAGAAACACATTTTTGACAGTACACACATGTAGACAAGCACCGTAAATACTTACAACTGTAAGTGAGTGAACAGGTGTTAGCAAAACACACAGAACAGAACACAGAGGCATTTAATCTTAGTCAGAGTCCGTCCAGTCAAAGTCGACAGAAATATCTTCTTAAGAAGAACATGATGACATTTTAGGAAGCTGCTGTAATTGTCACCGTGAAGCAGCGTGGACAGATTATAAAAAAAGGAGGTAATTTGAGACAGTTCCCTTTACTTTCCACCGTGGTTGTTCTCAGTCTGCTGCTGACCTTGAATCACATTCACTGTCACAACCAACAGCCAGGGAATACAAGACAAGTGCGGGTGCACTTACAGGGGGGGTATGCCAGCACTTTAAGGAAGTCAACTTCCTAATTGTAATCTAAACATAAGATTTGTTGTTTTTAACGTGTAAGATCGAGTGCCTTCACAGTCTGGTAGACTTTGTTCCTGGCCAACAAGCACGGAGGTCTTGAAAACATTCAGCCATCATTAATAAGTGCAGCTTTGGATTTCTGTCTCCATCTTAGCAGAAGATTTCCTGCTAGCGAAGCATGCTGAACCCAAGATGTTGGAGTGAACAATTTTGGATTTTGGCTGATAACCCAGACATACTTTACATAAAACTTTCCTGCTTTCTGGAGGTGATTTAATCAGCAACCCTTTCAGTGTTTTTACATCAGAATATCTATTGTAGTACTTTTCTTTTTCTGCCATCAGTCCCAGGTGCATACCCAGGACTGAGCTTGGAACAATGAGCTCGCTTTCTTTCTTCTCCTGTTCAGAGGTAGTTGAATCCTGTTCTGCCTGAGCTGAATCGGTGCAACGAGGTCTGTCAAGCAGCCTGACAAACTCATTCTTGGCTAGCGGCGCTTGTTCCTGTCTGATGAAAATGTTACACTGCTCTCTCATTCTCTGCCTTGGCCCACTATTCCCGGAACACAGCTCTGAGTGGGTGGTTATTCTGTCATCATTTTGGAAGAGGACACACACGCACACGCACACACACACACACACAGCCTCAGACAGGGTCCGTCCAAGTAATTTTTTTATCCAAAGTATTACTATCTTCAACTGATGGGCTAAAAGCCTCTCAAGGGACATAACTCACAGCCACTATTTATTTATTTTATTTTGATAAAACATCTTCATTAAAGATAAAGACTTACCCTGCCAATGACACACAAGGCCGTTTATCCACTTTTTTGAAATTGTGTGTTTGTTGTGAGTTGCTTCAAGCAAGCGCAGTGCACAAGTTAAGTAAAGGTGCATTATAACAGCTGTCAAAGCTTATAAATTCATTTTAAAGAACGGGAAGTGAAATATTATTGATGCATTATATCTACCCCTGCGCTGGATGGCAAATTGTTTTCCAATTGTTTTGTTTCCTGTCCCCTATCTGCTCCGCTCAGCTGTCTGAGGGAACGCAAAGGGTCAGTTCCTGACAAGTGCTGGTGATTTCTATAATGGAATTGAAGGTGTTGAAATGTAGCACGCTTAAATGGATTCCAGCAGTCTGAATATACTCAGGGTCCAGTCACGGACAAAGCCCAGTTGGCAAGTTGTAAAGGCAGGTGTACTTTCATTTTGAAAGTGAGAGAAGAGGAGCAGAAAGACAGAAAAAGGGGCAGATAGAACGTCCGTTTGGAGAATAGGGGCTCAGTCAGAGGGTGTTGAAAAGAGCCTCACCTGAACGCACCACTGCATCCTAACAACTCCTCAGCCTCGGAAAAGAAAAAAAAAAAAACACCTTATGGTCTATCTTTCCCTTCTTTCCTCTGCTTCCCTCTTTATCCAAGCAGCTGTGAAGGGCACACACCTGGCTGCCATCCATCTGGCTGTGTGTGTGTGTGTGCCTGCACACGGTCGTGTATTAATGTGAGTCTATTTGAAGAGGTTTTTGGGTGGGTTTCTCAGGTTGATTGCTCTGACCGGCAGTTGTGTTTGTGTGGATTTGGCTGCCATGGCAGTAACTCCACATTTACAGTCCAATCTAGCCAATCACAGAATTACAGAGCTGCTCTCAAGTTTCCTGTTGAGTGGACTCAAACGGTCATCGGCTCTTATCTACTGAACATAAACATATGTGGTTAGAGGGAATGGGACACAGTCTTAGTTCTTCAGAAACTATTGCTGAGGCTCCATTGAGCAATGCACCTGACTCCCAAGGACTTCTGTTGAGCCTGTGTGTCTGTATAAAGACTTGTTATGTCTTTTTTAAGAAATGCAAAGAAAGGAGCAGTGACTCATTTTCAAAACCATCGGGGTCGAACAACTGTGGACCGAGATCAAAGCTTTCTGTCTCAGCACATTGACTTGCTTATTCACTTATTTTATCTTGACTTTATCTCAAAAGTCTTTGCTAAGCACTGAACCGCTGAATGGAAATTATTTTCAAACATTCTTAAATCTTTGCCAGATTTTTTCTTGTAGACAACATAAGAAAGAAACTGCCAGCCCTCTGATGCCGCCTGCGTTTTCTCCACACCAGTGGTTCTCTCTCACACCTCTTTCCCCCCGCTGTTTGGCTGCATCTGAGAAGTAAAATACACAAATGCTGTTCCTTTGGTTATTTTTTACAGATGCTCTTTGTTAGACACAAGTGGAAATTGTCAAAAAAAGAGACTAGAGTGGTTGTTTGATGGACCATTTTCCAGCTGAATTGATTGCGCTGGGTGTTAGACACTCAGCAGTAACTCGCTCACACCTCTCTGGCAGCTGAAATGAACCATTTTCTTGTGTACTATGCATGAGCATCCACAGCACTGGCCCTGCAACAAAACGCTTCTATGGTAATCTTTAGCAAAAGACCCATGGATCGCACGGTGACGGAGGGTTTGGGTTCTTAACATGTCACAATTATCCTTCAAAGGGGGGTGTTGCTCAAAGGGAGCCGGTGCTGTTTGAGCGCCAAATTGCTACCTGGCGTTTTCAAAGTTCCCCGCTGTCCCCACGGAGCTCATGACGATGGAAAGGAATTAGCAGCGCTCGGCTAGACAGTACGGCCAATTGACGATGACAGCCCTGAGATATGTGACATGCTTGCCATCCATTCGCTTTCTTCTCCTGCTCCCCTCATCTTTCTTCTCTTTATCTTGTCTCCCGCCTGCTTTCCATTTTCTTGTCATTCACCATCCCTGTTCTTTCAGTTTTTGTTCCGCTAGTCTCTGTTATCTTTGTTCTCTTTGTGTTTCTGTCTTTTCACCAAAGTTAAAGTTAGATACTTCACACAGGCATTTGAATGCAACGGTGACATTGTAGTTGGGCTCAACAACAGTTTGCCAACTTTGGCTGGTGAGTTGAGTCATTGGCCTAAAATACTTACAGTCGTGTGCAGGATTTCTTGGCCTTTCTTTATTTAAAAAGCTGTTCCAGCATCAGCAGTGCCAGAGCCATGACAGAGGAAAAAAACCCAACTAAAGTATGTTCATTTGAAAGCAAACTTCTATTAAAGAAATTCAAAGAGACAAATCTTTCTTCCCTGAATATCCACAGCAGCCAGATGAAGACGAAATGGCATTAACCCCTGATGGCACGCGAGAGTTCATGACCTTTGAGATCCCTCTGAATGACTCTGGTTCAGCAGGCCTGGGGGTCAGCGTCAAAGGTAACCGGTCCAAGGAGAACCACACCGACTTGGGTATCTTCGTGAAATCAATTATCAACGGAGGTGCTGCCAGCAAGGCAAGTAACTTCTCCCTGTCTAATTGTTCATAATTATGACTGGTTTTGAACATTTTGTCCTGCCAAGTTTAAATATTGACAATCATAACATCAATAAAAATGTCTCAGAGGAAGTGAACAGCAAAACAAGATTTGATTTTGCTTCAGTTCTTAATGGGATTTTCAGGGAGAATGTGTGCATGCGGTGCCTGAAATCCTGCCTCAGGAGCAGCTGCAGAATGAACATCTTACTATGAAAACTGAAAAAAAGTGATATGATAATGACAACTGTATGATATCTCTTGATGCATGTATTATATGAGTCTTCTCTAACTGAACCGTGATGGTGTTTGTTCTCAGGATGGTCGTCTGCGTGTCAATGACCAACTCATAGCAGTCAACGGGGAGTCATTGCATGGGATGACCAACCAGGATGCCATGGAAACACTGCGCAAATCCATGTCTGTAGAGGGCAACAAGCGAGGGATGATTCAGCTCATTGTGGCCCGACTGGTGTCCAGAAAGAACGAGGTAGCCCAACTGTTTTACTATTGGGAACAAGTAGCATCAAAACAGGTTTGATTGAATTGGTCTGCATATTGTTATAAGTATTGCAGTCATGCTCCAGTTAAGATAGAATCATTTTACTGAAAAGAGTAAGAAATATATATATTTTAGATGTATGCATATTGTGTTTACACAAACAAGCATGGCCTAATCCTGTCTGTGTGCCACTGGAAGACTTATTGAATGAAACAGAGGAAAAGCTACATTTCAGCTGCACAGAATGATAAGTGAGAGTGGTTTTCTTCCACCACTGGCCCTAATCTATCCCCATAGGTTTTTTTGTTGCTTTGAGATAGCTAAAGGAGTACGTTTATGAAGCGCCCACACCACCATGCAAATCTTCAAACAGTCCCATTTCCTGTGTGAGATGGGTGATACCACCCCTCCCCTCCCATTCTCTGTGTGATTTTCCTTGCCCACTGTGGGCCTTGATATGATATCTAAGAAGCACTTCACTGACTCATGATTGACAGGCCGGCGTAATAACGCTGTAGGATAGGCAGATAAAGGAATATGTATTGCGGCTAGGTGGATATTTGCCATCGGGCAACAGTCAAGAATTTTTAAAGTGAGGGGGTTTCAACTGTATGAAACAGCCATTGTGATACTGAACTAATCCCAGCTGAGCCTTCAGTTGGAGAAACTGTGTTCTTTTACATGCTGGAGTAAAAACTACAATGATTCAGCTGGATGTAACATGCTAGGCACAGTGTGACTGTATTTTAGCGTTGCGGATTTATGTGCTCATACTTCAACACACACACACACACACACACACACACACAAACACAAACACACATATACATGCACGTGAAGTCACCCTGCAGCCAGAGGTTGTAGATCAGGTTTGATTAGTGTTGGTGTGACTCTAATTGGAGCCTGTGTCCCGTGGCTGTGTGTCAGTTTAGAGAACCACGCTGAGCCCCCGTCTCCCTCACTGCCCTCCACCCTCCATGCTGGCCCACATCCTCACAGCGCTCTGTCTCTCTCCCTTCTCACTACACATTTTTACTATGATGCCCTTTCTTCTTATTTTTCTTCTTGTTTTGATATAAATTTTCACCCCCTTTTCCTTAAATATGTGGTATTCCATGGTATAATCGGTTAAACATGGGAAAATACAGCACGTTACTGGAGCTGAAATTACTGCTATGTTGCCATACATCACTCTTCACCATAACATTTAAGGTCTGTAAGCCTCTTTTAGTGTTTTAGCAGTTACATTAGAAACCTTTAAGACAACTCACATCTGCTTGGTGGCTTTATAGCAACATAGAAACAAATTTTAGTTAGCAAGAAATTTAAAATGGATTTAAATCTAAATAGATAAAACTCAACTATATTCATTTGCATATTAACTTGCTTTGTGATCATATTTTTTTTTCCCTTGCTTTTCAAAACAAAGTAATTTCAGGGCAGTACTAGAGGGTTAAAGCTATTAATCTAAAAGAGAAAACATTAGTCTCAATGGGAACACAAAATGTTCCTTGTAACAGCTTTAAAATTCATTATCCTATGAATTTTTCACCGTGCTACATATTCTGTTCACTTCTATCATCATTTAGTTAAACCTTCTTAGGCTCTAAACCCTCTTTTTTTCCAAAATGGGCTGAGCTCAGACAAACAGCTATGCTGCATGCAAAACATTCAGCATGGTCATCCATCTGAAGACGCCCACTGTGTTGTCACCATGATAGTGTGAACACAGTGGGGTCAGGCAAATTAAACACAGGGCGATCTGACAAAGTAGTTTAACGTGACTTACTTTTTGCTGTAATGCGATATGAAAAAGGACTTCTCAATAATGGAAAAATAAAAAAATCACAATAATTTAGACTAATTTTGTGTATCTTACAACCCTTGAAATGAATGGATTTATTTCTTTATCTGGATTTCATGGATCCTGTATCCTCATCTGGCAAAGCACCACAGCCCCAACAGTGCTTTGCCATGCATTTTCTTAAAATGCAGGGCTGTTTTCGATCTGCAGCCCCTGACACCAGGGAGAGGACATGTGTCCCTGTGGGAAAGCCCAGCCTCAAGGTTCAGTGAGTTCTATCACTTTAGTCCAGTCACTCTCCTGTCCTCTTTAATCCGTCACCAGCAGGCAGACAGGTAGACGGACTGACACTGAGCAGACAGTTAAGGTCACAAACAAACAGTCAAAAACAGCTAAATTCTATATTTTTCTTTGTTATTACATTATAACACTATCCCTCAGTCTGTCGAAGGACAAAAGGTAATGTTGGGTGAAGTTTATTACATTTTTGTTCCATTTAGATCACAATTTACAGAGAAATTCTGACAAGTTTCTATATATTTCGACATGTATTTTTACACCAGTTGCTATGAGACAGCATATCGATAATAATGCAGGGGGTGATGTGTGAGTGTGTGAAACAAAGGGAGAAGGAGATGTAGCAGTGCATTTCAGAATCCATCCATTAAACTCCCATTACAGGCAATCATGCACTGCTGAAGATGCAGTGTATTTTTGGAAAATTAGTGGTTTGAAAAGGTGTCATAAAACCACAAGAGGGAGTTTTGATATGCACGGAATAGAGGATAGATACATTATAAACGAAGAATTTAAGGTCAGCTGCGAACCTCAAATGAGAAAAGCAGAAGTTAAATGTTGACACAAGCCCCCGGCAGCTACAACCCCCCCCATCTCCCCTGCTCTGATCTGCTCTGCTGTGCTGGCCAGGCAGATACGAGGGGAGCCAGTGCCAGTTTGCCACTGTCACCCAGCTGAATGGGAGTGAGCACTGGAGGCCACCATTGAAATGAATTAGATCCATCACTGTCTGCGGGGAGGGGGGGAGGGGGCTGAGCAGCACAGCCTAATGCATCAGAGGGGGAATCTGATGGAGGGGGCAGTGTATTTGGGCCACCCACCTCCATAAAAATTACATTGATTTCATCATGGTCTGGTCTTGTGGGCTAAAGTGAGATGAACTTTGATAGAGGAGAGAAGAGAGGAATGTTTCTGGGTAGTTTAAGTCCGCTGGGTTTCGATATGTGTTTTTCGAAATCACAACCACACGCCAGTCCATGAACTGGTGTCTATTTTCTTCTGCATGATGCAACATAAAATGCTCTTGCAGAAAAGACCCTGTAGCACATGGATAAAGTACCTTAGTAGAAATGTGAAATGCAATATGTGACACTCACTATGTGACCACTCAGAGTAGCCTCCTCACAAGAATGTACAAACATTTATGTATGGTGGTTATAAATATACAATCTTTACAAAATCTCACACACACATCCACATATTGCCCAAGGTCTCCAAGAAGCCCATTTGCTTTTCAGCAGAATTTTGCACTGTATCTATTCAAGCAGATCTCAGTGGCAAAGACTATTGTTTCAATAGGCTGGTTCATGCTGCTGATGGCCTGTGATTAAGCCCATGTCTGAGGTGGAGTGCCGCATCTATTTATGCTCCCATTAAAGCAGTGGCTTAAAGTGGCCCTTGCCTTGGGATAAAATGATAATTTTTACCTTGGAATAAAAAAATAAAACACTTCAGAATGGTTAAGGAAAAACAGAATGCACTATGGGGACATTTCTTTAATGTATCACAAGCCCAGAAGGTCTCCGTGAACTGGGTTTAAAATCTGAAGAGTGTGGACACTTATTGCTCCTGACTGTGCATCAAAATACAAGTTCCAATATGTTGGAAAGACTTTTACTCATGCGGTTCACAGGATAGCTGAAGCTGTAAGGAATACACATTTGCAGCCACGACTGTTATGGATATAAATGTGCATTATTAATTAGGAGTTGCTTTGTTGAGCTAAATGCCTTAAGGGCACTAATTTTCTAGTTTGGTGCCTTTAAACCACTGCAGAAGAAGAGAGTGCAAAAAAAAAAAGTTATGTAATTCAATAAGCTATTCAAGTACGGTGGAAAAAAAAAAAAAATTAAACAATGTAGAAAACACATTATGAATGTGACATTTGTCCTGATTGGTAATTTGAGGAATGTTAGTCTCCTCATTGCTGCTCATGGATCTGATCTTTTTATACGCCACAACTTTTCGTCTCTGCAACAGTCATAATGGTCACATGTCATGTCACGATTTATCCTCTAAGTCTCTTTCCATTGCACTTTGCACCATTTTGCTTCTGGGGGTTTCCACTCAGTTTTTTTTTTTTTTTTTTTTTTTAATGCAAATTGAATCTGTGCATGAAGACAAATAAATAGAAACTCACTAAGTGAGTCAAAGTAGCAGTAAGACAAAAGCAATAAGTCAGAGGAGCTAATGAAACTTTTTACATTAGTGGCAAAACGCCTTTGGAAACAAGTTTTAATACCAATACTTTATAATGCATTGAAAGTGCAGTCAGACAGAAAAGAAAGGTAGGCAGAAATGTTTCATTTATAACTTTTTAAATATGCTTAGTACACACACAAACAGAGCTATCCACACACACTCTATATCCACACACAGAATAATTAATTTTTCCTCAGTTCCGGTTTCACAGATAGACCATGTTTGAAAAACTACCATCCTGCCCCAGATAGTCAAGTGATATGATTGGTCACTGCCAATTTGTTTGAAGAATTGTAATTGCATTGCTGCTTCAGAGACTGTATAATTCCTCTTTCTATATCTGAGTTCTATTAATATGTTGTCACATGTGTTGAAGCAATTAATTTCTGAAAAGTCATTTCAATTTTTTTTTTTTGGGCCACACTTCCTAAATGTCCTCCATTCCATGTTTTCAGTGCAAAGACTGATCCTTTAGTCACAGTCGTGTGACTGAACTAAATGCAGATCTGTTCAGCAGTTAGGATTTTTTGAAAGTCAGTGCTAGATTTGTTTTCAACTTTCTGCCCTCCATTATAATTGTTGGTTTCTCAAAATAAAAGTGCATTTATTCAGTAATGTCAGCGTTAACTCAATGCTTCTGCACCATCTGTATTAATTGTATTTTGATAACTTGAAGACATAATCCTGTGTATGTTTGATGGAAGTTTGACTCTTGGTGTTCAGACAAAACCAAAATCTTAAAATGATACAATTATGTTACATTACATGAAATAACCTGCAAATAAAGCTGTTTCCTCAGAGACCTTCTTGGAAATGGTAAATGTTTAGAAAGACTGCAAAACAAGAGGATTAGTACTTAAAATTTTCTGATGCTGACATAAAAACTTGATTTATTAAAAGCTTAGTTGGATTGGATCTTCGCTCTTTTAAAGTCCCAGTTGATTTGCTGCCCTTATCTTTGCTCTGGATAAAATGGACAAATTGACCAATGTACTGGATGTTATTCAGAATGCTAAAGTCTGCTTATCAGGACTCATCATCAGAACTTCATACAAGCAGCAAATGTGTAGAGATTTGCAATTATATTATGGCAAGATGAACTTTATATCTGAGCTTAAGTCCCCCTTCCTCGTGTTTATGAACATTGAATAGTGGATTATTATGTTGCAAAAGCCATGACTGCTCATGACATTGCTAGGCTGTTTATCACATCAGCATCTAAAAGCAGACAGACAGCAGACGGCAGACAGCATGCTTGTGGCTTGGTTTCATATCTCTAATTTGGAATTCATCACACAACCTATGCACAGGCCTCTCTGTGCGATTGGGATGCTATGTGTGACAGAGATCTCCTGCAGACACCAGCTATTTTTGTCAGACTGGTTGTGTTGTGGGTTTTTTTTTTTGTTGTCCCTCATGACAGCAATACCACAACTTGCCAATGAGGCACTGCAGTAATCAGAGCAACAAAAAAAAAATATCGGTACTTCCACCGAGATGCTTAACCACAAAACCTCTCTCATCTTCTCCGTCTGTGTTTACCACAGAAAAACTTTGCTTAATCTACATATCTACAGATCAAGTTGAATTTCACAGTGTGCTGTTTTTTCATTGTGGTGCTCCGCCAAAGAGTTCTGATGACAACTGATGAGCTGGAGCTTCTGCCCAAGGACGGCGGTGCGCTGTAGTCTTAGCTTTAGATATTTCAAACTTTACTTTTCTGTGCTTATCTTGGCAGAGTTCTCTGTCAGAAAAGTCTCAAGACATGATTTTAAAGCTTCTAGGTAAAGTATCCTGCATCTTTTGACCACTTAAAAGACTTTGTGCTACAAGAAACCATTGTGAAGCAGCCCAGTGCATTTAGTCACCTGAGAAACACGTGTCTGATTACCTGTTTTCCTTAAGCTTCTCACACAGTTCAACATTTACATAAATATCCGGTGGTTTCTGTTGCTCCTCAACAAGTCAACTGCAAGAGATGCTGACATTTACTACACTGCTGAGGTTTTGCTATACATCACAGCTAATTAATATCAATCCTTTAAATTAAAGGGAAGTGACAGGACCATTACTACATGATGCATAGGGATGACAGGGCAACATGAAGAGTGAGGCAAGAGGGTTTTACTCACATTTATATGGTGACATAATACCGTGAGTCATTACAACAACAGCAACAACTGTGGGTGGTGTCAAAATCATGCACTTTACATTTAGTATAGTCTGACAAAATAAACATAAATTACCTGTTCCAAAATCAGTTTATTGTTTTATCTGTGGCCATTTGCTTTGTAATGACGAGCAACTTGGGATCATAGTTGACCTTACTGTTCCATTTTGTGACTGACCATCAGGGAATATTTTCAGGTAATGGACAAGCTGAAACACTGTATTATAATTGATGAGAGGCAGCGGGGGGGATACAGGAGAGAGATCAAAGCAGCACAGACATTGGCTTAATCCCAATGCACCCCTCGCCCCTACCACCTAGCCCTCCACTCCGTTTTTTGCACATTCACACCATTGGGTCAAAGGGATTGTACAAAGTGTTATTTCTATAAACAGTGCATTTTCAGAGGCATATTCTAAAGCCAGTGTGAGAAGAAATTTCCCAGAATGCCTTGTAAATCATCTGTAAAATGTCTAAACAAGCAACAAAAGAAACTCATAAATGTGTACTTTCTTTAATAAGATTTCAACAACTGCCTCTTGTTAATCTATTGTGAAGGCAAAGGGCACTCAAAAATAAGGGTAAGTGTAGAGAAAACATATGGGATTGGGTCTTTGTTCCCTGAATTCAAATCTGGCTTCACAGCATTAGAAGAGCTTGCAGACATAGCAGCTTAGTTAACACCATGCAGAGAGGAGATGCAACAGCTTAGCCTGTATATGAAAGAGCACCAGAGTGACTCTTTAGCATGCCAATGGCCCTGTTTGTAATCCATTCCGAACGCATTGCTGTTTGTCACTAAGGGACGTTTATGCAAAGAGACAGGGGGGAAGGAAGTGGCTGGCCCTAACAAAAGATGCTCACTTGGATGAGAGAGGCCTGATCGATAGAGCTTTGAGAGGGCTATCAATCAGAACCCCAGCCTAGTAAATTATGGTTTTATTAGTATTGAGCTGACCACTGCTGGGAGAGACCTTAAAACATTGAGATGCTGGCCCACATCAGAGGCTGGAGAATGGGAGGAAAAATGTGTGTCGACCCCACCCCCCAACTTAATATGGAGTGATTGAACTCTAGTTAGATCATGACATGTCGGAACCAGAGCTCCCGTATTGTCATAGAAAAAAAAAGCAGTTATTCATGGGACGAGGGTAGAGTGAGGGCATGGAGTGTTGCACTCTGGGAAATGCAGTTTGCACTGAGGCAGTGACTAAATTGAGCAAAGTAGATCGCAGAGCAGCAGAAATGCAATTCCGGCACTGCTGGGCCCTCATTCCCAGACGACTCTCTGAGGACTAACTCATTTAGGAGCGGCAAGGGAAACTCAATAGGACCAATTGAGAAAATAATATATTGAATCTAGTGGTTGAGTGGGCTGCTTGGGCACACTGGAGGACTGCGAAGATGAAGTGTGTGTTTTAGTTTCTGAAAGCCCCATGTGTTGTTGAGCAACATACATTTTACCTGTGTATGTGAATACATAAAACGGGACCACACACACACACACATATGTTTTCTTTTATAGCAACACAGTATATGGGATGCTTGATATCTGTGTCTGATGTTATTGCACTGTGCTTAGGCTTAGCTTAAATACAACTTAGGCCAATCAACTTAAGACTGACTGCGACCAGAAAAAGAGATTCCTGCCAAAGAGAGGAACAGAAGATGGAAAAGTATTAAGTTCTTATAAGAAACACTGAGTGAACTTACTCTGTGTTTACATGTAGAGATAGCAAGTAGTAGGCAGTTCCCAGCCTCCCATAAATCTGTAATTCTGCGGATAAATTGTGTCGATAATGCAAATGATAAATCAATACTCTGCTATAATGAACAATTGTTTTCTGTTTTAAATGAGGTACTCATTCTTGTAATTGTGGGATACAATGACAAAACTGGCATTGCTGTCCTATGTTGCACCACTTGGTCCCCACGAGTCTTTCTGAGTAACAATACATACAATTTGCACATGGTTTGTTGTGCTGTACATTGAGTGTATGGATATGTGATAAAAGTTTCAAGTTTAGGCCTAGATCCTCTAATTTGTCACTTCAGATCCACCGAGAGAAATCACTTATTGGTTCTTTAGATGGAGAAACAACAGTGTTGGAGGAGCTAAACCTGATCAGGAGTTATTCTCATGCCCTGCCTCTGGGCTCATTTCCCATCTGAGTGATGTTTTTGTGAAACTGAAGTTTTGCTAGGAACTCCTAAAAGACCTAGGCAACCACTTTGGGAAGCACTGGCATTAGATGAGGCTCTAGGTGGATGTGAGAAGCTAATGAAAGTGGGGTATCTAGCCAGCAGAGAGGTGAGTTGCGCCCGGGGCAGGATGCAGCAGCTTAAGGATTGTAATTACAGCATTATGGTGGAGTTTGACTGGATTAGGTCCACAGCAACAGGCTGAGACCAGGATAGAAGACCAGGAAATGGCCATGGACTAGACATTATTAGCCTTAGTTGACAGCTTAAGACCAGCTCTGTCAACACACTGCTTCTTCTCCTTCACTTCCCTCAGTACTCAAGGTCGGGCGGATGCCGATGCACAGGCGAAATCACAGTTTTGCAGGAGCGTGATTATAGCACAAATACATATAAACAAACAAGCAAAAAAAAAGAAGTCCATATGAAAACAGGTATGCATGCAAACAAACAAACACATGTGCTGTCATGCTGCACTACGCATGGAAAATAACAGCATTACCTTGAACATGCAAGCACACAGGCATGCTTAGTGGGTCCAGTGGGCAGATGATCTTGACTGGGCTCATTGTGAGTCACAGTGCTCTGCCCTCCCCCTCAGTCAACACGATAATCCACTCTGAAAATGACTAGATTAAGTCAGATTAATCACATGATGAGGTGATAAGAAGAAGTAGTAAGAAAGCGCTGAAATCTAAAAAAACAAAAAAAAACAAAAATTGAATTGGAAGAACATGTCTGTGGTTTGCCACCATGATACCACAAAGCTTTTTCTCTTTCCTTTCCTTTATAGTGATTTTTTGTTTGTTTGTTTGTTTGTTTTTTCTGTAGTTGGAATTGTTATCATTGTATTTTGGGACAATTTTAATAATTACAGCTAATGCTAGTTATCAAGCTTCAGAATGCCTCTGTCCCTGAGCTCAGATATTTATTTGTTGACTTACCACTGTGATAGTAAATGTGATGTGAGAGCAGATTTGTGCATATTTAACTTGAAAATGTCACACTTGTCATGCACTTGTCAGTTAAACTTCACAAGTGAGTAAACATGAACGGTTTTCTAAAGCATTAGCATGCACAGA
>JAPZDY010000013.1:15009096-15039850 GCA_029783645.1 Ctenochaetus hawaiiensis | reverse complement strand
CTGTTTCTCATTTTCATTTTCAGCTGCCCCAAACATTTTCTCACACACACACACTCTCACACACACATGCAGTGTTAACAGGCATACTGAGCCAGCAGGGGATGTGGGTCAGCCAGACTCCAATGTATTGGAACTGCTACTTTTTAATTAAGCTCTTGCAACACTGCAGCGAGGGCCCTGTACGTATTGAATATGTATTGTGCAGAGCTGTGAAAGTCTCACCTCTGGCCTCAAGTATTATTCAGCCTTCCCTCCTCATGGGGGGGCGTCTTGCCAAGGCCACAGCTATGCACCTACAGCGCATACACAAAGCACAAACGTGGCCGGTCGGCTTGTAAAAATTATTGTAATTCAGACTCTCTCTTCTTGTCCTTTTTTCACCCCGCTGGAATTTAACTAACTCGGATTTCCTCTTTTTCTACTCTTTCATTTCCCTTTTATTAATTTATTCCTCCTGTATGTAGCTTTTTCACACATAGAATAGCAAGGCATTTGCTTGTAAAATTAATTTCATCTTGGCTTACTTCACTGTATTAATTTAATCAAAAGGTCGTTTTAGCATCTGGTAGTGGTTACTATGAAAAAAAAAACAACTAATGTAACCAAGAATCAATCCAAAGACTCTCGTTGCTATTTTATAATCAACACACCTCAGTTTTTATTTTCCTTTTTTCCCTTTATTTTAAAATATGTAAATCCACATTCTCTTCTTTCCTGCAGTTTTTCCACTGTGTTTCAGTCTTCTCCTCAGCAGGTTTCTGGTGAATGTAGCCAGTGTGTTAGTGTGTTAGGCCCCAAAAGATAAGTGGTTGTTATGGAGGCAGAAATCCTATCTCACTCATGACACATAAATTGACCTACTTTTTTCTCCTGACATCCCCAGCCAATATCTAATGGCTGTGTGTTCTGTGAATGTGTGCGTCCGTGGTTCATCTTTCATTGTGTGAAGACACACGTCTGCTCCGCTTTCTCCTGCAGGTTCTTCCAGCTTGTCCTGTTGTTATGAACCGTTGTTGCGGCAAATCAGCTTTACAGGTCTGAAATGAACATAAAACAGGCTGTAAATATTACAACCCTGACTTTTAGACCTCTGTTAAAATGATACTGTACAGATATCCGGCCGTTATGTGCCACTGCTGTATTACTGACTGTTTTATGAGTATTTCTATTAATACTTTGACTCCTTTTTATCTGCAGATGCTAGTAGCAATGAGCTCAGTGAAAGTGGCTTGTGAATAGAAGCTGTTTTAAAGCCTTAGAACAAGTTGCACAGTAAAACCTACAACGTCATGGAGATACTTTTGAGATGCATTTAAAGGCTCTGGTTGCATTGGTTAAGCCCAGGATGTGTGTAGGGTTAAAGGGTGTGTGAATGTGATCCAGGGAGATGATGGAAACCAGCATGTGTCTTCTCTCAGGTTTTCCTGGATAAATAAAAGGTTGTAAATTATTACTGTGCATATCCGTGCTAAGTTCACTCGAGCATTGGGTCCTGACCCGTCACATGAATCACCTTCGCGGTATCTGCCTCCTCCCTCATTAGCTTGAATCCAAAGCCAAACAGGAAGGATCACGTCCGAGTGATTTACAGTAAAACAGATAGCAAGCACTGGTGAATATAACGGTTTGCAGAAGAATCTGGATAAATAAGAAAGATTTTCCTCTTAGGAATGATGTGTGGAACAGTTTCAAAAACACAAATTAGTTTGCACACATTGCAGCTCCTAACACAAGCAGATACTTTGGAGCTGCAGAGGGAATGTTTTTAGTTTCCCCCTGGTTTTCATCCCAGATGCTGATAAAGTGCAGGTGGAGGCTGTTCCCTCTAACTGCAGTCTCTACTATGTTTTATTCTCTTTCACTACAAACAATAAACTTGATGTCTTTTGCAGTTTGCTGAAAATTAAGATCTCAGGGATTATGATTTAAAATATCAGAGATCATATTATTTTAAGATGTTTAAAGATGAGGAGTTGTTCAGTTCAGCTTCCCTGTTTGTGCTAAGCCTAAAAGCACATTGAAACTGCAAAAGTTTACTGCAGCAGCAACCATGCCTACTGATCTAATTCTCATCGAAATACCACCAACTTTGTCCTCCAGAGGCAAAACTGACAGCTTTTAAGTAGTTGCAAGCTTACCTTGCAATGTAGCATCTAAACAAGTAAAAGAAAAAGTTTGTAAAAGCACCACAAGGAGTGTGAAACCCTCACCTACAAAGTGCTGAAATGGAGTAACTTCACTTTGAGGATGAGGTTCTTTGAGAGAGCGAGAGTTCATCCCCACCCAACAACAAAAACTGCTTTGCTTCCATATGCATTTTCATTCTGTGAACCTGCAGTGTTTTTCTTCTCATCTAGTTGTATAAGTACACCACAACTTATGTGCTGGCACGTATTCTTGTTTGGATTATTGGTGATGAACAGATGTTCTCCACTTTCTTTATTGTAGTTAAACCTGAAATATGCATAGAAATAACATTACAGCAGAATAAACCATTTTAAGAATTGAGAAAACATAAACCTACAATCAGCTTAACTCTTTTATAAATTATTCTGTGCTATTAATTTGCCAGGGTCTGTTATGTTGAGCTACTTCTGAGGGGAAAGTGGGCTATTATGTCAGTAGAAGACCAGATGTGTTCTTTCTTTAGATTTGCCATATTGTTATATTGTTCACACTTGAGCAACAAAAGAACAATGCAGCTGCAAGCATTTACAAAAAAGTGAAGGAATTATTATTTTTTTTTAATGTAAAAAGATACCTCCACTTTGTTTTACTCTGGTCAGGAGGGGGTGCTGCAGCCCCCGCAGCTCCCCGTTTCTGTGTAATTGAACCAGGTCTGCTTCTACCATTAGCACACCTTGTCTTTTAGCTTCAGCAGCAGTGTGTTTTTCTAACTCTTGAATACACAGACTTCTGATTGTGCGAGGACAGGAGGTGAGAGTGTAGCGTGTCCTGAGTTGGCAATGAAATTAAGAAAAAGCTGGAGGGGTGTCTGTAGCACCCACATCAGTCTGAAGTTAAGAAAGCATTACGCAACATCAGTGAGAGCCAGGAGCTAGCTACCACCAGCTAGCCTGTGGTGCACCGGCGGCTATTAGCATACCAACCACTGTTATCATAACTGCCTTACATACAACCTGCATTAAGTCTTACTGCTTACAGGAGGAAAAGACGCATATGCACTTTAAATCCAATAATAGCCAGTTGTGAAGAGACTAATACAGAAGAAATTGTTTCAGTATATTGTTTTCATGATCAATTTGTTGTATTTTGAAAGCCAATGGTTTTTAATATTTTTTGACATTTAAATCATGAAAAATGTCAAACAAATAATAACAAAATCACATTGCACTGGTAAAACGCTACTCCAAACTATTCCAAAGTATAAAACACTCTGTTCTCCACACATGGTGTGACCTTGTCATCCTGATAGGTAGAGCCTGATGAGTCTGATTTGAGAAACATCACATTTTAGAAAATACATATTTTTTGATAATTTACACTTGAGCAAAACATAAAAACCCCAAAGCATAAAACAAACAATCCCCAATTTTGGCCACAAGAGGCACTGTCATAACCCTGATATAACTAGACTACTGCTGTCCCCATGGCTTGGTCCTCAATCTGGATGAAGCTGACAGAGTGGAGGATAGGAGTCAATTCTCATTAAGGTGAGAGGGAAGAGAAATGGACAGCAAGAGACACAGAGAGAGAGAGGAAAGAGAGAGAACCAGACTGTGTCCTTCTCTGTCTTTGTGAGATGTCACAGGTGGAAACATCATTTCCCAGGCAGCTCTGACACAGTCTGTCAACCAGCAGAAATGTAAAAAGGACTCCAGACAAACATACACACTCACGCACAGACACACACACACACACAAATGCTGCACAAATGCACTCAGTCTCACGAGTGTTTAGATACACATTGGCTGGTAAACAATTTCACAAATTAACATATAAAGTGGAAAAGGTCCGCATAGACATGAACAAACAAATTTCCAAGCTTACACTGCAGGCAGCCTACTTCAGTTGACTCCCTAATAGTCTCTGTCATCAGTAATGTAACTAAGAATCACATGTGCTCTATTTAGCACATGTGTTTCTTTACATCAGGCTATCAGATAAACAACATATGGATGCAAACAGCCCTATAGTGTGTGTATATACATGTTTTTTTTTTACTTACAAAATGTCCATTTAAGCTGGCACTGACTTTAACACCAGGTAGCACAAACACACACACACACTCACACACAAACACACACCATAATTGCAGCCATTTTTTCCTTAAATGCTAATAGTCCCTTCTGGCTTTATGAATATTTAGCATGTCTCAGTAGTGCGCCATTGCTACAAGCATGTCATACATGCTTTCATTTCTGTGCTCACCTTGAGTGGGTTTGTCTGCAGCTTCCTGCGTTCTGCACTGTGTGTGTGTGTGTCAGTGTGTGTGTGTGCAGTGTGTGCAGTGTGTGCCCTGCACAGCCTCTTTGTGACAAGGGTGCAGGTGATTCTCAGCATGAGCGATGCCAAGTAGCCTGGACACACAAACACACACACACACACTTGCCACACAAACCAAAATACCCTCTTTGTCTGGTCCTTGTCAGACGCTCTTCCATTCAGCAGACTGGAGAAGTCAGTGCAGGAAAACTCAATTAAAGCATCCATACGCCAGGCAGGGAGGGAACGAGGAGGTCTATGCAGGAGTCAGCCGACGGACAAAGAGGTCTTAATTGATCCTCTTCTCTCCCTCTCTGTCTGTCTCACTGCAACTTCATCAGAGTTAAAAGGAGATTACAGGAAATCACAGGTGCAGCTGCTCCTCTGTGTGCCACTGAATGGACCATTTTATTTCAGTCCCTTCACCCGGGTTTAAGTCAAATATTTTACCTGCTCAATTAAGAGAATGAAATAGAAGTAGTTATGTGGGACAGTTTTTAAAATATATTCATGTTTAGAACATTGTTACAAAGATGAAATTGAAGACCTCTCCTTTACCTGTATTCCCTGTGAAGTATTGAATTTATTATTTTTTTTTTTAGCTATCTAGTGTCCGCTGGTGCTCTTACCAGCAGTACAAACCTCTGTACAGACTTCTCATGCAGGGCTTTATGCAATGATTGAAGACAGCTTCAAACCTCCTGGCCCAGCTATGCATCCATGCAGTCAGCTGAATCGGCCTCCTCCAAACCTCTGAAGGGCCATTTCAGAAGCCTCTTACTGGGCATCACTCTCCACCTCTTGCCCCCTCTCTGAGGTGTTGAAACTAATGCACAGGACCTCCCGCTAGTCGATCAAACCAAGCGGCACTCTTCTAAGAAGTAGGACGCTTTGAGACTTACCTCTTTGGGGTCATTTTGAAATGAAAGTAAAAAAGGGTTAGAAGTTGGAAAAAAGAAGGAAAAGGAGTAAAAAAAAAAAAAAAAGTAAATGACATAAGTCCCTAGAATAAATTGTGAGCACAGAAGGCTTTTAGCACCCACCACTTAGCAACAAGGCTGATGTGCAGTTTGACACATTTAACTTCCTGCGAGAGAGACGGAGACAGGAACAAGTTGATGTAAAATGCAAGTTAAAGCTGTGGATTTGCCTGTGAGCAATCCTCAGCTCTAGTTAATTTTAGATGATGGGAGGACTTTGAACGGGGAGCAAAGCATCTGCTCGGAATGGTGGAAATTGCTTTTAAACACTGCTTAAAGAAGGACAGATGAGGGACTGTATCATCCAAATGGATCGGGCCCACCATTAAAAATAGGCCAGTCGTGGAAGCGATGGATGATCTGAGGAGGAAATTGTGCCACTCTGCAGATTATCTAACTGTGAAGCGGTCACATGGTCAAGATATTTCTTATTTCAATCCATCCCATACATTTCCCAACGAGTATGTGACTAAAGTGAACAAATCAGCGGTCATCCAAGTGCAGTATGGGTCTCCCCTTCGTAGACCCAATCAGCAAAGGTCCTTTCAATTGACTTTTCTTCCCGCCAGCAGACTGTGTGCGAGCTGAGCTTAAGAAGCGACTCGATCAGAGCGAAGAGACTTTCAAAGCGGTATCTCATTACAACAAGCATTCCTATGGGAAAATTAATAGCTGGTAGAAAGCAAATACGAGATCTGTAATTGAGTGCTGTATTTCTATTAATGGACTGTACAAGTTGTAAATCTTTGTGTGCCAGCTTTAAAGCAGACTTAGAGCAATGAGTAGCACATTTATTGCCAGCTGAAAAAGTCACGCAAGGCTTGTAAATCTGCCTCTGTCTAATTTAATTCAAACTCGTGCAACCTGTGACAAAAGGTTCACAGGTAGGAATTACTTGGCTGTAATTGGACAAAAGTGGAAATAGATGGGAGCCAGTGGTACACAGGGTCACTGTCACCTCTTTAAATAGTTATTGTTATTGCCACAGATACCGAAGGTGCGAGCTAAAACAGCAGGTACCTTCAGGTTGGCGAGGTGCTCAAAGCAACACAACTGGTTCCTTCTCTTCAGGTTACCCAGGATCCCCCACCTGGGCATTTAGTCATTGCTCTGTGTGAATTAAAGGAAAGAGGAGGCGGTGTTAAAATGGACAGCAGCTTAAAACCAACAAATCTGACGTCCTGCCGAGTAAAATTTGCACCACCACTGGGCTGTCCCTCTGAACTTCACTCTCACTGCCCACAGATTTCTCACTAACAGTTACACACACACGCCAACTCTGTACCTGTGCGACACAGTTGTGCACAATCCCACCTGCACGCCTCTTTACTTTGTCTATGTTCTTTGTCTATGTTCTGTGTGTCTGCGTGAGCTGTTTGCCCCTCCAAAAACACAATCCTGGCAAGAGTGAAGGAAATCTAAATTCAGGCTGAAAATATGTCCTTTCTCTCTCTCGCACCGTCTCAGTCACGCTCCGACAGATGACATTTGCAAAGACAGAAAAAGAGAGGGCAGGCTGGGTTTTCTTTTTTTTTTTTTATTTTTCGTGGGCTGGGAATGATGAGAGGAGAATAGTGAGGGATGATGAATAAATGAATTATACATCTGTGCTGTCACTCCTCCCTTCCTGCCCCACCTCCCTCTCTTCCTGTGTCAGCTGGAGTTGGTCCTGCGAGGCGGTCTGATCTTAGTTGGGATTGTCAGGTATGGTCGACAGCAAAGTGACACGTTGACGGCAGCCCCTCAGTGACACACCAAGCAGCTCTTCTGTTAAATGGGGTTGACAACCCAAATAAGAATTGTTTACACCCAAACAAGTGCCAGAATGTCTGCAGTTGCCGCTAAGTGATATTACAAATATTGAAGAGTGCTTGAAGGAGCATCTGCTCCGAAAAGATGCACTGACAAAAAGACATATTTCCTCTACTTTTAAACATGTAATTATTCCATCCAACCCAAAAGCTTTCCTTTAGTAATTGCAGGGCATATTAAAACAATTTGATGAATATCCTGGTGTAAAATGCAGGAATTTCAGTGCGTTAAAAGGATCTCTAGAGGTAAATATACTAACAGCCATCAAAGGTTATAATTTATAATCATCAACAGAACCAAAAAAAACAAAAAGTGATAATTCCCTTCCTTGTGTACAACGTTTATAAGACTCCATCGACACTGCACCTCCTCCCTTCTGCCTCCCTGCAAATGGCAAGATGTTCTCACCTTAATTGTAAATGCACTCTTCTGCATGCAAATACCAGTGCCACCCCTCCATCCTCCTTTCCCCACTCCCTTCCAATTTTCAATTAAGATCCAGACAGAGATAGAGGATCTCAAAGGGAGCGGACTATAGTGGGCCCAAGCTCTGCAGCTGCTCTAGACATATAGAGGGTGGGGGATTATTGAGTGGCCGTGACCCCCGGTGCAACCCCACCTCACTGGGGTATCACACTTCTTTGCCAGGCTTCGTCTTCCCAATTGGAGCATGTCCTGATCCCACACAGCAGAGGTGGAGGAGTCCTTGATTAGAACAGTCATTGAAATGAAGGATTGAAACTGACTGCGTGTGTGTTAGTGTGTGAGTTCTGAATGTCAGTGGTCATTATCTGATAGTGGAGGATGTTTTGAGCTGAGGTTTGGAAATGTATGAATATTAATAAGTAGATTTTATCCCCTAGTCTTATAATAAAGTGCCCCCGAGCAGTATAACTGCAGTGTGGTATGAATGATTACAAAATACATTTTTAATATGATAATGATCAGATTAAAGGTTGTGCTGTTGGAATGACCCTACATTTGCTGTGTCTCACAGCAACATTAAAATACTGTTGTCTTTGTTCTCTCTCTTCCTTCTTCCTCATGAACCGCAGCTCACTCAGTCCGGACGCAGACCCTGATACTTCGTTTCAGAGGGAAGGCTTTGGACGGCAGAGTATGTCAGAAAAACGCACCAAACAGTATGAAAACGCTGCACAGCTGGAAATCATCAAATCCCGCAAGTCCAAGAGCATGGATCTAGGTAAGATCTGATAAAACACAAGCAGTGATAAAGCAGGCTTTAAATATAGAAATGGTTTTATTAAGATTAATATCTTGATCAGTTTGTTTGGAGGCAAAACCAGAAGTTAATACACTGGAGATGTCAGTGGTTATTTCTCATTGCACAGGAAATGTGTATGCATGCAC
This sequence comes from Ctenochaetus hawaiiensis, assembly GCA_029783645.1. NCBI lineage: Eukaryota > Metazoa > Chordata > Actinopteri > Acanthuriformes > Acanthuridae > Ctenochaetus > Ctenochaetus hawaiiensis. Next base: position 15,031,241 of record JAPZDY010000013.1, on the reverse strand, counting down.
ATCTGCGACAAGTTCACTCCATCAAATCTGAATCAGAATGTTGATGTGCAGAAGTGCAATAAATGTTTATGAGAGGCTGCTTGGGTCACAGTTTTGGCATTCAATTACACATGTCTAACCTGTGGGTTAATTTACAGGAAAACATGAATTGTTTTCTTTTTCCTGTCGGCCACCTGAAAGTGCTGATGGACTAAATCTCACTGTAACCTGTGACTCCTCCAGCAGTTAATGTCTCCTAATGGAGACACATTAAGGAGGTGTTCAACACATAAGTGTTCCTTTTTTTTTGGAGCTGTACACTAAATTATATGACTGCATTACGATGAAAGCACAGCAATACTGGTGTTAATATTTAAATTATTACTGTTTTAATAAAGGTCTGTGTCTCATGATTTACAAAAGGATTAAAAGGCCATCTTTGCACAGTAAGTGACCAAATTTATGTTAAAAAAATAAAAGAAAGAAAGAATGCTAGCATCCTTTCATCAGAGGTGGATGGCTCACCTTCCCCAGTTTTCGTTCTCAGTGGGTGTCTGTGAAAGTGCTCTCATTTTTAAATATATGCCGATCAAGGCTCATTGGTTAAATGAGTAAATGCTAATTTTAGGCAAACTCTCTACAACGTATCCTTAAATTCAGCAAAGATGTAGACTTTCCTTTGACTATTGAAGAAGCACCACTGGACCTCATCTTTCCCTTGAGGATGATCACATGATACAGATCAGAGCTACGACTCTGTGCTTGCACTCTTACACGCACATGCACACACACGCACACACATTCACATACACTGGAGAGCATCTTAACATCTCTAAGCCACTAACTCAGCTACAACACCAATATAGCACAAAAACTTTTATAAAAGGACCATAAATGTGTCTGCAGTGACTGTCAAAGCTCCAGTGATGCTCTGTGTCTCCAGTACAGACACAGATAGTCTGACAGCAGTTTCCCATGACTGGTTAGCTTCAAATACAAATGGCTAATCCCATGTATCACATATTAGTATCACATATTATGTAGGCACAAGGACGTGCTCTCCATAGTATCCGTCCTGTGCAGTTCTCTGCTGCATTTTTTCCATATGCTGGAATGGAGGAACTTTGCATAACTTTGTGAAGTTCAGCAAATTGACCCAAAAAGGCGGAACAAAGGAGCCAAAACTTTACAGAGAGTTTTCAGGAAATTAAAAGTAAATGTAGATCATGATGCAGAGGGAATGAGAGAACGGTCTTCAGATCCAATGCAGGAAGTTGGTGGTATGGTGGAGCAGACCTTCAGGAATGTCGGAGTGAGTGAATGCAGGAAGAGGCAGCTTTTCAACTGTGGATCAGTGAGGATTGCCAAACTGGGTGAGGCGAAGGAGTTGAAGTGAACCGAGCAGATGAACCTCCAGAAAGAGGCAGACAAAGTATTAAAAGAGCACTGAAACAAACACAAAGACCAAACTCAGACTAACAGGAAGTTTAATCGTTGTGCTGTTCTCACTGACAGAAATGAATGATATGTTGAAGACTGGAGAACTGAGATGGATTGGTATACTGCTGATTGTTGATTAGTTGCTGGAAGTCAACTGTGCAGATAAATCTGAGAGAGAAGAAGAAGAAGAAGAGGAGGGGCACCATTACTCAGCACACACACACACACACACACACAAATGAGGCAATAGAAAGACTGGGGACACACTGGAACACAAGGAGGAGGGAGGCATGAGGAAGCAGGGAAGGACCCTGATGTGAACTTACACTTTAAAAATAGAAACCCCACATACACACACTCACACACAGACATGCACACGCACACATGCCTCTCAGCCCTGTCCAGCCAACACCTCTACTCTTTTGTCTATTTCCCATGGCCCTGTGTCCAGTGGAGCATGGGTAAGCAAAAAGCAAGAGCACAGTGGCCTCTTTAGTGACTGTCTAGTAGTGATGGGGAGGCTGTTGAGACGCATGCATGCGCATACACACAAACACGCACATGCACACGCTGTCACACACACTTTATCTAGGGAAGAAGATGATTTGAGTTCAGAGCCTTTCCTACTGAGGCTGAAGCAGACGCTGCCTTCTCTCGGATCACTGGCTAATCATAACAGATAACAGCAAACTCTATTCCACACGGAGCTCAAAGACCTGTAGAAATCTTTGACTCTCCCGCAGACTAGTGTAGGTCCGGGCCACTGCACTCATCTCTGTGGGGTCCACCTTCTCCTGTAGTACCCTTTATCCAACCTCAAAACTCTCTGCAAAGTGGACCGGAGCAACATAAACTTTCAGCGGAAAGAGCTGCTTTGGAAAAAGATGATAGTTAGCAATTTGGTTTCACTGAGCAATTAGTTGAGCATAAAAGTCTTTCCCATTATGTTCTTATAATAAAATTATATTAGGATATAACTGTGGACAGGAAGTGAATAAAATGGCAGGATGCTGAGATAGCTCCTTGATGGCGCTCTCATCATTGCAAATGCACATCTTATCAATAAGTCTAATCAAAAAGCTTCTTAATTGTTCCAGAGTGGCATCAGCACTTATTTGTAGATTTGATTAGTTTGAGAAAACTTTTGTTTTTGCAATACATCACTAGTTTATCCCTGCTGATGATGATGCCTGACTCTTGGGATAATCAGTATTATTAACACTGTACAAATCTCTATATTTTTTCAAATAAGTGTGTTTTAAGATTTCATTCGAAATCACATTTTCCTTCCACTACTGCTTCTAGTTTTTGAATTGTCTTGCTGCCAGAAATTCTTGCCAACGAAAATGTCGTTACCCATCTCTGAAAGTATCCCAGTATTAAGATGGTACTGGGAATTAACTAACTGGTTTCTCTAACATTAAAACTCCAGTAACTGTTATGGGAGGAGAATCATTTCAGTCAGTCTGTGGAATGAAAGCACTAATTTTTAAAAAAAAAAAAGAACTAGATGTTGTGATGTGGTACATATCTAATGTCACACAAGTTCCATTTATCTTAAAGACACACACTGCAATACTATGGTGATTATTGTAAAGAAATGATTACATTGAAGCCACACAATGAAAAATGGCCAATTGGGAATTTATAATAGAGTTTAGAGTCAAATGAGCCAAAGAACTTAGTGCCAGAATATATTTCTAAGCCTGCCATTAGCACACTGCTGGACATTGAAGTTTGCCTTTAGAAGTTAGGTGTATACATGGTCCTTTACTTTCCATTAACACCTTAATGTAGCTGCTCTGTACCCTGGCTAAATGGTTAAAGTGCTCAACAATGCTATCCCCTACAGACTCTCATTTTATTCTGTCACTAGGTGTTTTTGTCCCTCCTTTTAATCGTGTTCCAGGTGCTCTGAAATCACATCAGCAGATGGATTTCATGACTTTGAAGCCCATCATTGTTGAAATATGCTAAACCGGTCAGACACCCCGCAGTTCAATCCCATTTAGATGGGGAGTGAGATTGAGTGCAGGAAGATAAGGGAAGAAAGAGACGTGAGGTGCCACGGCTGGCAGTAATACATTAACACATTTCAGCCACTTTGCCCTGTAAGCCTCTTGATTGACAGGCCCTTGCATGGAGTATAATACGTGTTCTTTTTACATCACTATTCAAAAAAAAAAAAAAAAATTCCCCCCCAAAAAATTCAGTGTATTTCCTGGACTCTCTGATTTTCCAACTACTTAAGTACCGAAAACGCTCTAAACACTCCTACTTGTTTATGCTTCTTAATCCAAAAACCATTTGAGGTCAGCAGCCGTGCCTGGACCAGCTCATACACTGCCACTATTTTTACATCGGCACATTATGATTTTTCAGCCTGGCTCATTGGCCGGTAATAGTGACAGGAAATCAGTTCCATACTTTCTTCATAACCAGCTCATAACCAACCATTGTTGGCTGTATGATCTTGGCACCTTTAGATGCATATGGAGGAGAGACTTCTATGAGAAAATTACAGCGTGATCAAAAGAGGCTTTTTCATATTGCTTAGAGGGAGTTGCATGGTGTTGAATAGAGACTTGGCAACTAATGTGGGAACCTGTGCCATTATGCTTGTTCTGCAGCGCAAATGATTGAAGAAAACACTCATTACCTTGCGATTTGTGGAGGGCTGGAGAGAAGGAGGCAATGGAGTGGCGTTTGCAATATAGAGATGCTCATTGCCAACTGGCAGTGGCTTCGGGTCGCTGCGTTGATCCATCATAGTCAGGCTGATTTGAGCTCCGGTTAGAGCATGTTAGAGTGCACTCACCCCATTAAATTAACAAGGAATAAGCTGACGACTGGGTATATTTTTTTAGGTGATTACAAAGACCACAAATTCAGAAATAACACACCAGTCTTGTTTAGTGATAATGAGAAAAAAATCATGTGATATGTACATATATACAGAGGCTGTAAAGTGCTAATCACAATGACAACAACAAACAACAAAAAAGTTCTGAAATGCGACTACAAATCATAAAACACAGAACACAGAAGATGTTAGTTAAGTAAGTGGTCCTTCAGTGTGGCCCTGAATGCATTTCTATGCTCACTGCTAAAGGAATGTGGCCACGTGTCCCAGGCAACCTGTGAATCCAGACTGAGTGATGCATTTAAATGCAGACACACCTGTACTCACAGCTTTTGACTTGTAAATGCATTACCCAAGTCCCATGTTGATATAGGGAGGCAGGGAAAGTGTTAAAATCATCTTTAAAAAGAGTTCAGAGACCACTGGGATCAAGCACTGACAGGCCAGCTGTGATAAATAAAAAAAGGACTTCAAGCTCACCCTAATTGAGAGTTTCTATTCCTGCCCAGCCAGTAACTGATCCAGTGGGTTGCCAAGCTTGCCATGAGAGTTACCAGCCTCTGCATATTAATTATTCAGCTCAGTAATTAGTAGGTTGACTTTTAGAGAGATGAACAGGTATAAAAATATCATTTTGATGAGCTGATAATACCACACAATCACAGGAAATTACCCAACATCCCTGACTGAGATATTAACCCCTCCAGTTAATGATAATTTCTTTGTGACACATGTTCAGCGTGTGGGGGACGTCCTCTGTCAGGCTTTAGGTCCGCTACTGGCAGAGACATAGGAGCCTGACCATCCCAGTGACGCCTCACTTCCACCGGGATACCTGGACATGGCCTTCCCTCAACCACCTTGGAGGCTATTTTTAACATAATTACCCTTTTACTGCCCTGCTTAAGGCCCTGACTCTCTGAATAAATTATATGTAATGGAGCCTCTGTCTGTACACAGATCTTTACATGCATGGGCCTGTGGTGAATAATGGCTGGGGAGCATAGTTTTAGCTGCTCTAATTATGCTATTGGCTCCTTTTCCTGTAATAACCACTACTGATTTATTCATGGAGTTTGCCATACCTCCCCTTCAGTGTTTAATGGCAATGGATCTTCTCCAATTAACTGTCCTTGCCCTTAATCTGGCTAAGGAACACAGCGCGCCGGCCATTTTCTGTATTGGACCATTATAAAATTCCAGGTGCACTTTTCCTCCTGTTTGGTTTGATTGTCTTTCTTGTTGTGTATTTCATTTTGATGATTTTCATTTCTCCTCCAGACGTGTGGGGAGTGACAAACTCATGTCTGTATGCAATGGGGGAATATGTATTTTCATCCCTCTGAATAAGAGGGAGATGAGGAGCAGAGCACTGAGGCTTCTGTTGTGTGATAGGAATCACATAATAGACTGGCACACAGAGAGCTGTCCGTCAAACTCTCCCAGGAGAGCCGCGGCTGCTTCTGAAGAAAACAAAGGCAGGTTCGAGGCAGCCGGGGTCTATTGGCAAACTCTCTCTCTTTCTTTGCCTCGCTCCCTCGTTCTCCTTGCCTTTCAGCCTCTTTCAGTCATTCACCACGCTGACTAGAAACAATGGCGAAGAGGATCATGGTGCGGAATACCGAGTGAGCGAATTATTCCCTGTTTTCCGAGTACAGCAGATGTCATTTGTGTTCCCTTGAACTGTTGCATCCTGCACGGCTCTAACTTGCAATCCCATTGTGTCAAACATGCACCCTGGCTTTTTGTGTGTCTGCTGTTGGCAGGCTTTACGCACTGGCTTTTAGAAAAAAAAAAAAAAAAAAGCAAATTTACATGGCATTTGTTCGGGGTTGACTGAATTTCATCCACAAAGTATGAAAAATTACAGCATTTTCTTGCTACACTCTATCTGCTCCTATTCTTTATAATGTATTTTTTGCTTTAGACTGTCCTCTCTTGTCCTTCCCGTTATGAGATTACTCCTGCAGAGCAAATGAATTACATGAGTTTTACTTGCATTCTCTTAGTCTTGGAAGGTTGTTCATGTTTTCCTGGCATTAAAATTTGTCATAGTAATCAGAAATGGCGTACCTCTTTGAGGCAATGAGCAGTAAAATGAATCTTCTGTTCCAGCAGCCAGAGAGCTTTCGACCTCCCAGACATTTGTAGCACACAGTAAAGTTTCATTTTACTGTCCAGTGCATATAAGCTTATCTCAGTAAATGGGATGCAGCATTATAGGATTGGTGTTCATTTATCTTGAATGGTACTTCCAGGATTGGGTCCAGGTTCTCTTGGGATTGGGCACTTTTATTACCATTGATGAAAAAGGAAGGGAAAATGGACGAAGGAAAGGTAGAAGTACATTTACCACTTTGGAAATCCAACACCACTGACTAACAGCTGACCTTTTAGCCTATCTGACTTCTCTGACACTGGATCTATAGCCACCGTGGATGATAATGAGGCTCAGTAAAGGTGCTTTAGTAGCAAATTCAGCAGAAAGAGGGATGCCCTTGTGACCCTTAAGCTTTAAAAGTAGCATGAAAACTTTAAGTTGTTTAAAATGAAAAAGATCAGCGAAATAAGAAACCAATCAGTGTTTCCATTTTCTGCATTTGTACTATGCAAGCAGCTGTCTTTATGGTGTGTGTTTGAACTGTGAGACTCAGATAGCCGGCTAATCGCTGGCTGCTGCAGGTTTGCTTGGTTTAGGGATCAAGAAGAGACAGGCAAACAAAAGAAAAAAAGGCCGTCACTGTTAAAATTATGATAACAGAAGCAGCATGTGTGCATTTCTGCACAGTGCTGCCAGTTAACCCTCTTTTTTTCCTTCATACCTCATTCATTCCCTGCTTTTGGAGTATTTGCTTCCATCGCTGCATGTTTCTTTTCTCTTTGCCTTCATCCCTCATGCACTGAAACAAATAAATTTCAGAGGGAGCGCTCCACGCAAGGGTCACAAATTGTTTTCTCTCAGTGATTGTGGTTTATTTTCTTTGCCTAATCTGTGTTTGGCTGTGCAACCCTCCATCTAAGGATCCACTGTGATCACCCAGCAGCGCTGAGTCATGCCTCATTTAGGACACTTTAAACATATCGCCGATCTTCTTGATGGTAGCTGACACAGAAGTGTGTGCTTGTTTATGTCATAAGTTGGTGTTATTGTGCCTTTTTTTGGGGGGAGAGTCTCTGCTTGGGGTACACACAAACAAACACATACCCCCAGTGTTTCCATGTGTGTGTTCTAGGCCTCATAGCAACATTTGCCAATGAAAGTCAACAGAAGGAGCAGCAGGAGACGTTTATTTACACCACATGAAGCTACAGAGGAAACTGCAGCCCACACACACTACATGTGGAGGTTCTATATGGTCTATAGGGAGTCATAAAGACACAATGCTGCTCTGTCCGGACTGCACAGACATGTGTTGTATCCTCACAGAGTCAGTGAGGCCGCTAAGTAATTAAATAAACACTTTATCCGTTATAACTGATAGTTTCCTCAGCAGAAGTTAAAATCTAACAAAGGTTTACTTGCACGTGCTCAGACATCCATCTTGTTACGCTGACAGCACCTTGTTGCACGCTGAATCGAGGCAGAAATAAAGGGGACAGAAAATCAACAGAGCTGCTTGTTTACCAACTGGCGGGTAAGGTAAGAGCTCCGGGGAGCTGACGGACGCTCCCTGACAAAATGAAATACCAATACCTGAGTCACGCTCCACTTACATACCCTAAACAAACCCCTGGCAAGCATTGGAAAATAATTACAGCTGTCCGGGGCTCAGTTCCAGTGGTGAAGAGGTTGACTGTTTAAATTTCACTTTGCTTCTCAACACAGCTGCTCCACCAGCTTGTCTATCAGTGCGATGTCCTTTTAAAGAGATACTTAATCTAACAAGTATGATATATATGAGCTACGCTAATTAGCCGCTCTGCAAAAAGGTTTCAAGTCACTGCCCTTCATTTGTATCATGCGCACAATTTACATGTTAATTGTATTTACTAAGCATAATGGTTGCAATTTGTGCAGCATTTATCAGTGAAGTACATAAAGTGGGTGGATTTAGTTTTATATCATACAGGCTTGTTGTCAAACTCAGGCTAAAGTGTGTTTTGTTTTTTTTGTGCAGTGTAAATGATGGTAATGTATTAAAAGTTCCATGTGCTATATTCGTTTTGCAGGTGGCCTGTGTTAAATGTATTGGTGGTTTTTGGCTGACTGTAGGCTAACCAGCATTAGACCGATAACAGAGCAGGTGGTGGTTTGTGCTTTCAATGTTTATGCCTTCATGTTGTGCTCTTAACCGCTATCTGACATCTTCTCATGAAAGCCTTAAAAATATTGCAGGAGATAACAGCTGGGAGATGTTGTTCGCGCCGAGATGGGCTAGCAAATCCGAGAGATGGTGTCAGAAATTAATGGATTTTTGGAATTTGTTTAGTCTGTATTCCTTCCCTTCCTTTTTACTCCCTCCTCTCTGTTTTCAGCTGCCTCTGTCAGAGAGAAAGAAAGCAGAGAGAGGAGCACCTATGGAAATAGTCATAAGTTTGCAGTCTGTTTAAAAGAGATGAGAATTTATTGTATTTGAGTAGAACACTGCAATTACACAAGTGCTGTGGTACATTGCTGTCTGTGATAGTAGCCCATTTATATGCATTATGTTCCAGCCACAGAATTTAACTGCAGGGTTCAGGACAAAGGTTGAGTTATAATTCCCAAAAGGAAAATGTCTCAGTGAAGATATAACACTCTGTTCTCATTTCACACACTCCATTGGCCAGGCAATGGCATCATTTGTTTTCCATGTTAATTGCCAGACTCACACCTTCTCTTTGTTTGCTTGCCAAGTACGGAACATAACATCATCCTGTACAAAACTAGCAATACGTGAATGATTTATTGACACGCAATGAGTGCCGCGATGATGTGTTAGGTTGCCTTTGTGGGGAAGTTAGAGTCACACACCATTAGTTCTCTGGTCTCAGTGACACTTTTTCCTCTTTCCGTAGGGACAGGGTTAGAACAAGGTGTCGGATCATCCCAGGGCCAGAAAAAGTCCGGCTCTCTTGAAAGTCTCCAGAGGGCTGCTGTGGAGACAACGATGAACGGTGAGCTCAACGTAAACAGGCCGAGCTCACGTATCATCAGGGGCCGCGGCTGCAACGAGAGCTTCCGGGCTGCAATTGACAAATCATACGAGAAACCTGGTGTCACGACGGCAGACGAGGAAAACAGCATGGAGACACGTGAGTGTTAAGTATTACAACTTCATGTTTTTTTTCACATTAAATGTACAATAAAAGTCAAAGTCGAATGAAACTTCATTATAAATAAAGTCAGTTAGTGTAATATAGGCCAACTCAATGCTTCCTTTGAGCCTCCTCAGTATGGCGGGATTCACCCCCAAGTAAACTAGGTTAGGGATCCCCACTAGCTAAACTGATGTGTGTATGTCACAAAGCATCTGAAATAAGCGTCTATGTTACACACTCATTAATATTCACACAGTTCATGTTGAGGGGAATTGTTAGAGACTGTGGCAACATGTTTTCCCAGGAGCTTACAAACTCTTTAAGTGCATTGCCGTGTTTTTCAGCAGAGTGCATGCGAGGGAAAACTCCTGCTGTTTACTCACACATGTCAGGGTCCTATTGTATCCATTTTACACACACTATGTATGTGTGATTACATTTACTATGATTCTAAATGAAGTATTGCTCTTTGCCTTGATCTGTGCCAGTTCTCTTTGGCAAACGACAACATACAACTTTGCCAGGTTTCCTTATATTTATTTTCTTGTGTACCTGACTGGGACTGAAACCACAATTAGCTTCCTCTATTCTAAAATGTGGAGATAACGTTTCAAAGGAAATACATTCCACCTTCCCTTTGAATGAACATATCCATCCCCTCTTCGAATTTGATGACAGAAAGACACACGTTGGATATAGAGAGACAGTCGTCTTACGTTTTTTCGACAGGTAATAACCCTGCAACACCACAAGAGTAATCACCAGATATATATATCCATCCACCATTAAAGAGCTGGGAGACGTTTGAAAAGGAGGGAATTATTTGCCTGAAACGCTTTGTTCTTATAAGCTCTGTCGGCAAGCCACTAAATACAGTCTTATCTCTGCAAAGAAAAATGGGGAAAGCAACCGATTTCCCATGCCGCGGTATATTGCATTCTCCCCCATGATATTCAAATAACTCTGTTTTTCAATTTAGATAAAAGCAGCCAGTCTGTGCTCGTCACTGAGGTTAATAGTCAAAGTTGACAGATAAGCCGCTGCCTTCCTCTGCTCCCAGACTTTTATTTACATAAAATAAGAATGTGGCATCGCCCAAAGAAAATGTGTCCCCACAAGATATCCTGCTGGGCAAAAAACGCACTTTCCCTTGTGCTATTTTGTGTTGCATCGTTTAAGAAAATAAAGGAGAAAAAAGAAAAATCCTGCTCTGCCGAGCAAAAATCCCTTCTTTTATGTGTTCAAACACGACTAGCAATTTTACTTGTCTGTCATAACCTTCACTGACAGGCCAGCTTAAATGTCCTTGATTATTAAGCAGGGAAGTTTACTGGGAGAGTTTCACTGAAGTGACAAAATGTTTCCTGCGGTTTTCTGTCTCTGAGAATTAACTCGTGGTGTCCTGACATGATCATCAATGATCCTGCTGTCTTTTGAGATTGTCAATCAAGTCTTTTCTTCAGCAGTTCTATTAAACTGTGGTGGATGGCCTCACCTTTTGATGTCTTGCGTGATAGAATTTTGTGTCTTGATAGGAGATAGCTTGTTTTTCTGTCCTGCTCTCTTAGAAACTCAAATTAAATAGACGTTTACAAAAATCACTTTGAAATCAAAATTATGTGTCTCTTTTCGTTTAGCCTTCTTTCTAACTCAACATAGGCCCCTGTAATAAATAAAAAAATAATAAAAAACATGCAGAACTTGGCCATGAACAAATGCATGCACGTGTATGTGCACACACACACAGCACACATGGCCACTGCCCTCTGGGAGGCTCTGGATTACAATGTTTAGTATGTTATCTGCAGCTTGGCATTGCCAAGCAGAAGCGACATTAGCACTCCTAATCTCAGTCATTTAAATAGCACGATACAGCTCACAGCTGCTATTTGCTGCCGTTGCTCTTAAGTGGATGATAAGCAGGCAGCAGATTGAGTGATAAAACCGATAACCATGGAGAACCTTCACCCAAATTTGTGGAGGTGGAGGTGGAGAAAAGGAAGGGAGGGGGGCGAGTCTTTCTCAAACTGCTTAGTTGAGCAGGTTTATGATGCTGGTTTGCTCATGGCTGCTGTTGTACAGTGCATCATGTTAGGGCTTTCATAGAATTGTCAATTAGCAACTAGCCAACGCAGTGCGTTCATATAGAACCGTCACTCATCTGCAGCTTACCATAGTAACAGAACAGTGGTGATTAATTGAGGTAGTTGTTGCTGACAGGTCGTGGTTGTCGTGCGTGACTTCATCACTGCACAGTGTGGGGCGCTAAAGCAGCAGAGATGCAGCAAGAGCAAGAGGCAGAAAGAAACATGACCTGATGTCCTGATGCTCGACTGCAATCAACACTGTGGAAATATTTTACCAGAGCAGACATAGATTAGCTTGACCAATCACATTCTTTGTTTTGCAATGTTAAATAAACAGAATGTAGGGTATTTGGAGAGGGAGCGACTCCCTCGATCCCTGAAGAAAACAGTTGCCTTGTTGCTGCAGTCAGACAGTGTCCTCAGTTTAGAGAAGCTTGCTGGAGGTTTAGTCCAATCAGATTAAAGCTCATGTATAAACACTTTTAGAGCCCTCAGAGTCATTCAAGGACTCTGCTTTTTCACCTACCCGACTGACTGACCCCATCAACATAAGTTAGCCCCTTACAGGTTATATTTAAGACCTTTGTTGTAAGAATAAATTGTTGTTATTAGGTTACTGCCTGTTAAATCCATCCATTCCTTCAAGCTCAGTTGCAGGATTCCATAGAAGATAGAATATCACTCAAATGTGGGGAAGAAAACACAGTGAATCTCCAGCCTTTAATTCACTACTTAACTACCTTTGTAAGAGAAGTAGCAGAAGAAGTCGATGACTAAAAGGTAGCAGCCACGAAAGCCCGACCTCGAGCTAGATTCCATTTCAGTAATTTCCTCTGAGATGGCAGCTGTAAGTAATAGCTGATAGCTGCGCTGATCACAAGAGAAAACAAACCCCACTGTTCTTTTGAAATGTGAATCCGACGGCTCCACCCTTCCATAGTCTGTCTCATCCTGTGTGCCGTGAATCCATCACGGTCTCCCCTCCCTCTTCTTTTCTCACGATAAGCGCTACTTCTCTCCTCCATCAAAGGCAGAACTTAAAGCACGACATGCAGGACTGTAATAAGTTGTAATCTGAAGGACATCTACCTCAGGCCTCAGCGCCTGAGATAGACAGGAGCTATGCCGATTGTTAAGTGCAGCACATTTGCAATTAAGATCCCTGGGAGGCTTTTTCAAGATTATTTAAATGTATAATTACTGACAGATTAATTACATTTTGCACATCAGTTCTGATTAGATGTGATGGAAACTTCGAGTTTAATCAACCCTGCATCACCTTAGGAGTTTGGTTTCAATTTGATGTCTGAGTTGAAATTAGTTCAGACTTAAATTAAGAACCAGATTTATATGAGTATCATTACAGCTTCCAATTTTTGGTGGTATCATTTTTATATAAAATGCAGCAGGAAAGGGGAGAAAAAAAATGTGGGTTCTCTTGTGAGCTCTGTGAAATGCACACATTTAATATAACTTCAGGCTTTCAGCTAAGTGAAAATATGTTCAACGGACTACTATTCTCAAAGGGTGTGCAATGTAAATATATTCTGCTCTAATGAGGCAGCTGAATTCAGTGTGTTTTGTTCAAAGCTGCCATACCTTGTGGGACACTGCTTTTCCTTTAATGGTTCATCTGATGTTGCCAGAAGAAAGAACTGAAGCTTTGTACTGCAACTTTGTGCCGCCTCTTTGATCCACAGGGAGTCAAGTAGAAGTTAAAGTTTTTGTCTGCCTTTTATTGACGTACTTTTCTTTTTTTTTCTATCCCCGTGTTTGGGTGAGTGCACTGTCATCTTTCCCCTTTAATATCTTTTCTTAACACCTTCTCCTCTTCCCTCTTATCTCTTCACTTCAGCGGACGAGGACACAGAGGGAAGTTCCAGATCAGGCCGTGAGTCGATGTCCACCAGTGGCGACCTCATTGTCGGCACGGGGCTGAACGGCAGCTTCTCTAAAGATGACAGACAGAAAGATCGGGACAAGGTTGGAGGGAAGGAAAAGAAGAAACCTGAAAGAGATAAAGAGAGAGACAAGGACAGGAACAAAGCGAAGAAAGGCGTGCTGAAGGGCCTGGGCGAGATGTTCAGGTAGGAATGAGACGGCGCTCACATCCAAATCCGAAACAACCTCCCCCTCCGTGTTGCCTCGAGCTCCAATCTCCACCTGCTTAATTTAATTCCACTCAACACGTACACCACTGGATCATACAGAATATGAATGCATTCTCTGGATGTTGCTAGTGCTAATCAGGGACCCTTCTCCTTGAACCCTGGGAGGTGGGGGGAGCGGATGGAGGCGGGGTGGGGTTATCGACCTCGAGGGCCTCTGGCACTTTTGAGCCAGATTATTTTTAATAAGGGCAGCATGTTTTATTCATTATCCAATGTGCGCACACTCCTCCTATCCAAACAGGCTCTGCATTTGTTAAGCAGCGGACAATGTTCAGGGCCCACACGGTTGCCAAGCTGTGGAGGCTGTGCTTTGGTTCCTGGGAATAAAAGACCTTTGGAGATGATAAAATCAACTGCAGGTGGGAATTGTTGCCTATGGCTGGTCTTCCAATCATGTGGCTGCAAGATTTTTGAGACTGACTACCTGGGGAGACCGTGAGAAATAGCTCTTAACATTCCTCACCTCGTCTTGTTTGTCAGTTTAATAAAATGTTCACAAGCAAATGATTTAATGTCAGTGATTGAATATAGCGATGCTACGGCTTTGCCACATATGACCCAGGAGGTTTCCAGCAGTCTGGCAATTCAAACCAGACACCTCAGCTGGCAAATTTTATGGCTGTTAGGTTCATCTTCCAGCCTAAATAATTTCCGCTGCCCCTGAGAGTTAATAGGCAAAAGCAGTTTCTTTCCTCTGAGTATTGTGACTGTACGCTGTGTGCACAGACAATAGTAGAAGAAATGTGCAAAGAGACTGTGGTTGAAAATAAACATCCTGCGGGTATCCATTCAATATCTCTGCCACAAGGAAAATTAGTGGGGGAGTCACATTAATTATTTCAATTCCATGCACATTTGAATGTGGCATAAATTAACGGTGGAGGCGGTGCGGCCCTTTATCGTGCCGTAAGTTGTTTTCATGTGGATTAGTTTAATGGGATTAGTTAGCGTATCACGGCACACGGCTCGGTAATGAACAATAAAGACGACAAGTGTGTTTCGAGGTCACGATTGAGGAATGCAGGGAGCTCTCTTATCTCCTATTATTTTCACTCTTGTGGGTTTCTCTTAACTCCACTGTCACAGCATCTGGTGGTGTAAATGCATAATGACTCACATTCTGTCGCGCACCAGGCATGAGCACACATATGTGGAGACACACACATGGTCGCAGGCAGACATGCAGAGAAGTGCTCTAGATCAGTCAACCAATGAGGAAATTCGAGCCACAGGTTCGAGACTCTGTGACTTGCAGTCGACGCCGCTGGCAAACCCTCTTGAGTGTGCTGTGTGTGCTCAGCCCACTAGGTGGCCTCTGGGTAAAATTTAGCTGTGCACGTGGGCCCTCGGCATGCCCTCCTCGGCCTCATCATCGTTCTTCATTATCTTTGAGTGCCACCGCCACTTAAGAGTTGGCATGCGGTAGACCTCGCTGACACGCCCCCCCCCCATCCTCCACCACCACTCCACACATTTAATGCCAAGCCCTGTGCCTCCTGAATGCAAAGAGGCAGCCCCCCCACCCCCTGAACCTGCACGTTTCTCTGGCTCTCAAGCTTTGTCTTTCCTTCCTTCTGTTACTCCCACTCCTTCTTGATACCTCAAACAATTTTCTACTTAAAACAGTGACAGCTCTCACACCCACATGTCTATACTGTCCTTCTGTGTTCTCTCCCCATCCTCTGACAATCCTCTGAACAGGTCTGTAAAGTTAAAGATTGCAAGGCACTGACGTGAGAATGAATGTATCCTATCGGAGACAAAAAACAAACTTTTCTTAAAGGACAAAATGAAGTGATGTGAAATGCCTCGCAGTCAAAAGGGAGGATAGGAGGAGAAAGCGAAAGATCTGTTGTGTGTCTCACTTTTAGCGATTCTAGCAAAAGTTTTGACAGTGATTTCAGAATAGAGAAGTTTCACTCTGCTTGACAAAGGGTTCGGCTGACAGTAACTCAACACTCTCAGGCTTAGGAATCATGGGTAGAATTTACATGAGCAGGTTTCACATGTGTCTCACCATTGCATCAAAACATCAAAAAGGCATCCTGATTGGGTTAATCCTTTGTAATGCTTGTCTCAGTTGTTTTCATTAGCATAAAATAGACAGGCAGACATTCACTTTTTTCCTACATTTCTCACACGTCTTACACTCACGTACTTCCTCTAAGGATATTTCAAGGAGTTTGCAGCGCACTGCAATTTGAGCTCATTTGCATGCAGGCCTTTGGACGGCCTGATGAACGTGTAGTGCACGTCTGCTTAATGGACAGCCTGATTGGGAGTGCATTAACATCAGAGCCAAGGGAAAGGAGGATGGCCTAATACAAGGAGAGTGAGGGAGGATAGAGGGAGAGACTGTGAGATAAATACTGCGAGTGCAAGAATGACTGAAAGTGTGTGAGTGTGTGATGGAAAGAAAATTGACTGCCTAAAGCCCAAAGCAAAGAAACTGCAGTGGAAAGCCCCAGCTCCTCTGCCTCTCTGGATTTATACTTTACTGCCTATAGGATGGCGGGGTGCCTGGTATACAGCCCTGTACCATCCAGTAATGAATAGCCTATAATCTTGTGAATGGATAGCAATGTGGATGCATGTATAGGATAAAAATTCAGCCAGAGGCAGCTTGACATCATTGTTATTTCAAGGATGTCTGCTGTATGCATGTATCACTGCGTCCATGTCTGCATCCAGTGGGATAAAGGGGAGTACCAGGGCAATGCATTGCCTCCCCCCCCAAACCATTGTGTGTGATTATTCATGTCATTTCAAGTAGATAACATCTGATCATTACTATCATATCCTATCAGGCTTGTTTAATGTTGGATGCTTTGCCCAGGGCTCTGTTAGCAATGCTAGCAGACAATGATGTCTCGATCCGGCCTGCAAGACTCCCTTCAACATGCCTAATGAGGTGGTGTTTATCTGCACCGTGACTGACTGACCTCCTCCATCCCTATCTCTATCTCTTAATGTGTTTATGTGTGTTTGACCGTGTCATGTGAACATAGATGCAAAAAAATACCCATCCTAAGTCATTTATTGACAGAACAAGTGTTCAATTGCAGGAGCAACGTTAGAATTTGTTTTTAAATGGGCTAAATTGACTCAGATATGGACATTTCAGTGTATCTGCATTTTTGTTTGTAAGGGTGTACATGCACATGTATTTTCTGGGTACTGTTGTAGTGTGCGTGTGTGTTTTTGCATGTGTGCCTTCATATTTCTACACCTTATTGATCGTTTGTATGTTTAAATGTGTTCATTTCGTTTGTTTTCTTTTACAACAAGAGGGAGAAATGCATAATACTGAAAGAAAAAGTACAGTAGAATGAATTATACAAGTGAGAGAGGATTGCAAAAATAGAAGTCAAGGGTTGGGATGGGAGGCTGGGGCCAGCAAGGTGGGGGTGGGGGCAGAATTGGGTAAGGGTGGAAGCAAGAGACGGAGTATGTGCACTCGAGTGAACTGGGGCACCAAGGGAGAGTGAGAAACAAGGATAAAAAAGAATGGGAGAGCGGGAATGAGAAAAGAAGGGAGCTTTTCACAGCAGTCACGGCATCGTGCTACTGTCTGCCTGGGGTGGGGGGGGATTGAGGATCTCTCGGGATTTTGTGCATTCTGTGTGTGCGGGGGGAAATTTTGAGGTGCATGTAAATTTGCATGTGCGTGCGCGTATAATGCATGTTTGCGTGAAGATGAAAAGACTGTTAATGGGCTCCGGCATCATCTTCACATTTTCTCCCTGGTGTGCTTCCTCACACACACATGCACACTTGCCCTCACCCCTTATCCATCCACCCCCCACCCCCCCACACCCTGCACTTCCACTCTCCCCCCACCAATCTGATAAGTGGCATGCCTCACGCCGAGCCATCAGCCAACACTGGAGCTCAGTGTGACAGCCACGCACCCCCACACACACACACACCATCAACCCCACCCCCACCATCACCCCAGGGACATCGTATGCCTTCTCCTCCCTTCAGATGCAGCCCCACTCAAGGCTACACGGATAGTGGGGTGTGGAGTGGAAACGGGGAGCAGTGAAAGCTGGAGTGGAGGGGCTGCGTTCCTCCCTTCAATCTTTATTATTCTTAGGCAGTGTGGCAGCACGCTGGGAGTGCTGATGTGTGTGTGTGAGTGTGTGTGTGTGTGTGTGTGGGGAGTTGGCATGAGGGTGTGTTTGCATGCATGCATGAGTCTGCCTCGAATATGGATACCATGCCACGAGAGCATAAATGCCTTATGTGCAGCATGAGAGTAAGCAGATAGCGTGTTCCTGCGCTGCTCCGTATCTTCCTACTATATCGTTCCGATTCTTTCTGCTCGTGTGGGTGTGAACAGCTGATGGCGGGTGAGCCGGTTTGATCATTAGCACACCAACATGTAACGCGCATTAGCCTGGCTTTTATAAACACACATGCCTGATGGATCAACGCACAAACTTTCCTTGTATAATGCAACCCCTCATTCCCTCCATCTTCCCCAGCACACACACACACTGACATACACACACACACACAAACGCTCGCATATGCTTGTAGTATTATGCCACAGTTGATTTGGAGACAGCAATTAGCCGCCTCCACATGTGGGCCCTGACATCTGCTGAATGTAATCTGAGAGAAAATGATAATTGTTCTTCTTTTGCTCTGCCTCACTCATCATAATGTCTGCACTGAGGTAGTAAAAGGCGAGCGCAGGGCATGGCATCGAGCCGCAGCCTGTACGTGAGACGAACTGACAGCTGAAGTGAAGTGAAGAACATGAGTAATGCAGCAAAAGATAATTACATGAAAGCACATCATGGACTGTGGTTGGTGATGTCAGCATACACATCAGCTCAGCAGGGTGGTCAGTGATTAGAGAAGCTGCTTTTTTTCAGTCTGCAGGTGGGCTAAGATTCACTCCTTTAAAGCGCTCATGAGCAACAAAGTGACTCCCTGTCAGCTGATCCTGACCTTTGACCTTCTTGTGCATTGGGCTAAAGTAAGGTGAGCCACAGATTTCCCCTGTTGCCAAGAAATACTTCAGAGGGAACTCAACAGTGAACTCTGACAGCTGTGCCAAGTGCAAAGTCATACCTCAATATCACCTTCAAATGCCTGCACAGCTAAAAGAAATATCATGTCACTGGGGGCACTATACAGAGAGCGGGTCAGCTTTTTTAACTTCTTGAGAAAAACATCTTTTCAGAAGAATTCCCCCCTGTGTCTTCAGAGACGCTTTAAGATCCCAAGACTTTATAGGGGTCATTTTTGCAGGGTGAACTCGAAACACCCTCACAGAAATGTCCTCTGAGTGTGACATCCCATTACTTTCTTGCCAATCATGTACCAAAAAATGCCCGGCAGGGGCCAAACAACAAACAACACAGTCCCCCGCTGGGAAGATTAGCGCCACTGTCACAGAGTGCAGCAGCAGAAGATAGAAGCGGTAAAACAACAAAACTCTGCCGTGCGCCAGGTTAAGGCAAACGCAGCTTTGTGTCTGGTGTCAAAAAATTGGATGTCGCTGTAAATTTCTTGCGGGTTGAAGCCTTTAGACCTAGGAGGAGAGTGATCAGATTAAGGAGGCGGAGCGAGGAGAGGATGCTCTGCGACTTCAGCCGCTATTCAAGAATGAGAGATGGCCGTTGCAGGCGTTGGGGGTGTGGATGGAGGCGTGGGGGTCTGGCTGTCCAGCCGTACTTCCTCTGCTTTTGGCTACTCGATGCAAATGTGATTGGGCAGCACTAGGCCTCCATCAGACAGCCCTGAAGTAATTAGGTTTCGAATGATCACGCAGTGCTCCCAGATAGACCTCGAAGCATGAGGAGAAGTGGGAAGGCTTGTGTATGTGTGTGTGCATGTTGTGTGTGTGTGTGTGTGTGGAGAGAGGTGGTGTTGCACGATGGAGTTAATTGAATCTGAAATCTTGCCGGCCTGAAATGAGATCCACCGATGTCTCTCACGCTGTGTCTCAGGCAGAGGGCTGCAAACATGACTGAATTCATAAAGTGTGTTATTAAAGAGCTCAAATTAAGTGTAGCAGTGCACCCCTGCATACTCTACCAGGCCTGTGACTACTAATAATCCAACCCCAGTGGAATCACACCCAGGCCCACCATTGGAAACCCAGACTCTTTTCTCTTCTCCTCTCTTCTCCTCATCTCTCTCAGCGTTTTCCCTTCTCTTCACATTTCAGCTAATCTCCTCATTTTCCTCTCCCTCTCTTTCCCTCCCTACCAACCCTCCTTTCTTCAACCTTGATGTTCCTAACAGAAACCGCCTGATGTTTCTTAACTTCCTCCCTTTCTGTTTGAAATTTGTTTTTCACACTTTGAGAGACTTTGATTCCACTTTGATGTTATTTTTTCGCTTTGGCCCGGATCGCTTTGATCAATCAGAGAAAGACCGCTCTCAAAGCGAGCTGCCTCTCAGAGGACAGACGGATTTGAAAATAATGAGAAAACATTAAGAACAAGTACAAGGATCTGAGAACAGCACAATCCATTTTGTTTTTCTAAATAGCACAATGAATAACTAATGCCCAGCGTAATAAACCATCTTAAATGTAAGTTTTGGTCCGAGGGAGGCGAAAAAATTAGAGATGCAAAGCTTGCTTTGATATTACAGAGACAGAGGTGAGAAATGCACATGAGGGAACCTATTTATTTCCCCCTATGTGCTATGCAAATGAAGTGGGCTGCCTGCTACAGTAGGACTCATTGCTAGTCTGCTCACCCATCCACCAGGCTTAGCATGTAATGAAATAGAGGCCTTTGGCTGAAATGACCTTTCCCATCCACTGAGTTTCCCACCTGCTGAAGTGTGCACACACCTCAACATGTGAATGAGAGGATGGGAAGGAAAGAAACAATCACAGTGAAGACAAGGAAGACAAAAAAAAGCTGGGAAAATTGCTTTTGAATTACAAAGGTAATATCAATACATGTTGAATTACACTTCTGATTTCCATCAAAGGCAGCCAATAAAAGCCAGGAACTGTGTTCCTCTCCATCTGTTAGCGTCTCGACATGTGTTTAGCATGTAAAGTAAAATATTCTTTTTTTCCCTTCTTTTCCACCTCTCTGTCTCTCTCCTGCTCTGATCTTTTTATATGTCTTTGGTGAGCGTGTCAAAGAAACGGAATTTCTTTTCATGGCTAGATCAAGATTTCATTCCTCCCCATGTTTGTCGAGAAGGAATCTTAATTGGGCTCTCTCTGCTATACCAAGATGTTTCTCCCTTGGGAAAGGGTGAACGCAAGGCTGAGGAGTGTGTGATGAAGGATGAAAAGTCCACAACAGCAGATAAAGGACAGTTGGTATTTCTAACTGCAGCTCCATATCAAGCCTGATTCAGCCCCTTATGAGTTAATTGTGTATCAGCAACTGTATATCCAGCCCAGAATTGACAAGAATTCTGACAATACTGGACATTTCTGCACTTTCTGATGTATGTTCAATGTCAACACTCAATGCAGTGTCCTTTCTGGAAAGGTGGGAAGTATGTGTGGAGTGTGCAGTTCGAGGGGGGTGGGTGGGTGGGTGTAATACATACACCTTTATCCTTTATGAACCATAACAACAATTCTCTCTTGACTAGTTGCTTAACCACAACCAGCCTCCAGACTTGACTAAGTGTTTGCCAGTGTTGGGCAAGTTACTTTAAATTAGTAACTTAGTTACAGTTACTAGTTACTTCCTTCAAAAGTAACTCAGTTACTTTAAGTTACTCGTTACTTTCAAGGTAACTAGTTACTAGGGAAAGTAACTTTTTTTTTGGCGCAGCACCATCTCTCCCTCGCACAGGTATTTTGCTAACCAGTTCTCTGAAAGCAGGGGACTCAACCGTTGAGATAGGTTGCATGTCTTCCACAACATACCTGGCAATCAGTCAGTTTAGCTGTGTCTGGGTTATACACTGTGCAACAGGCTTTGTAAAATCAAGCTTTCGTTGTTTGGCTGGAGTGGCTCCTCCTTTAGCGTCAGCTGAGCTAACTTTAACAGCAGCATCACCTATGTTACCTTCAGGGTCTTTTTCAACTAGCTTGATAGATGCGTGTTGTTTTCATCATGCGTTTTCGAACCTCCACATAGATTACAGGTCACCAGAAAATATTTCTCTTGTCTTTTACCATCAGAAAGGAAAAATAATTCATACGTGACGCAGCGACGTGCAAGTGAATTCATTCATTCACTTGCACGTCCATCACGGAAATTGTAGTTCTGAGTTATGCACGTGAAGTAACGAGTAACGAGCCTGTTTAAATCGCAGTGATGATAAACGCGTTACGCGTTACTTTTGACAAAGTAATTAGTTACAGTACTCGTTACCGCAAAAGTAACGTAGTTACTGTAACGCGTTACTTAATAACGC